>CM051493.1:37707859-37724378 GCA_028031935.1 Paedocypris micromegethes
TGGGGGTGTCAGTGGTCAAGACTCTGTCCACAAGTTTGATAGGCTCAACCCATCCATCCGTTCGCTTTCATTTGTTGTAGATGGCTGGTCCTTAAGTTCCCCCCGTTTTACCTGCTAGTGCTGGAAACTTTTCTTGTCGGAAGGCGAGTGATGTGCGATTGATGAGATTGAGTGAAAGGGACGTACCATGAGGAGAGCGAAAGAGACCAGACTGTGAGTTGTTAGAGTTTAAACAATCCCTATTTTGTGGCCATTGCTCTTCTGGCACCTGCAGGATCCCTCTGTGTTTTTGGAAATGTAAACCAACTCAAAATGGCTCCAGATGTTGCCAGCTGTGCTCGACGCCACCACAGTATACTGGGAAACAAAACGCAGCGTGTTTTTGTGGAACCACTGAAGGACAAAACCATTAATGTCCATCTTTACATGCAATGTGCAACTCATTGGACTTGTTGGGTTTATAACAAATTCACTAATGCAATTTTTACTGTTGTTTCTCCACTCTAATTCAGAACAGTGAATTTACAAGTTCTCTACAATCAATTAAAAATGCAAAGGTGCAAATAGACATTGTTACTTAGGAAAGAAGAATGTGATGGAGAGTTAACATAAAAGACATTGACCTTGCAAACCTCCCATCACAATAGATCCACCTAACTTGAAAGAGGTGTGAGGTGTGAAGGAAATGTTAATGGGTTGACACCAGGGGGGAATGGTGCTGTAAATTGCACAACAATTTGATCCAATCGCTGGGAATGAGCGGACCCCTTCGACACCAGTCCAAAAGGGGGGGCTGCAAATATCATTTTCATTTTAACCGAATAATTGCCCAGAACAGGGTTAGTCCGTCTCACAAATTGACTAGTTTTATCACTTAAAAGCTTTAAATTCTCCCTCAGTGCGTATTGGTAATGTTGCAGTTTAGTAATAAATACAACTGTAATTCATCGGACAGGCATGACAGAATTATTTTAATTAGCAAAGCAGCTTTGCCCAAAACTGTGTGAGGATTTGGCAACAGGTTTGCTAAAGCTTATTAAACAAGACCAACCAGAGAAAACGGTTCAGCAAAACCTTTTTTACAGTCTTCGTTGGAGTAATTAAATCATTTAAAGTGGTTTTTGCAAAAATCTTGACTGCAAAATTTTCATCAAAAAACATTTTTTTAACGTTTTTTTTTTTTTGCTTGAGGCCTAAATACTTTGAAATTATTAGATTTGAGTGTTCATACTTTGCATAAATTAATATTTAAACAATTGTTTGCTCATTTTAACCCATTGTATCAAATCTTCAGCGGGGGCAAAAAACATTGACCGATGACGTAAATCTTGAGCAACAAAGTAAGAAAGAATGAATGAGTAACAGGTGTTGAAGTGCTTCGCTTGTTTGCTAATGGTTTTTGCGTATTTCTCAGCGCCACCTTGTGTAAGGGAGGCAATTTGCACATCGCTCGCTTTATCGTCGCTAAAAATTAGCAGTAAGGGAAAAAAAATCCATGCCTTGAAAAATGCAGGGGAAATAAGCATACAATATTTGTCCTGACGTGAACAGGGCTTTATTCTTAGAGAAGATCTGTGCTAGGCACCAGCAGACTGCTCTTAGTAGCCGGAATGTTTTTGATCACGATGGAGAGAACAAAGGAAGGAGTTTACCACCACCCGCTGCTCTGAGAAAAAGTTCTCCTATTATAGCAAATAAATAAGGATTTGTCTCTGCCGGGGCATTGATGAGGATTTTAATTCCCAGGAGCCTTTGAACATGTCCCTGCACTGAGAAATGTTTAGTCATGCCAGTCCATTTAGCCTTTTAATCTCTGGTAAAGTTCTGGGGGTTGAGTGATGTTTCCAGCTCAACAGGTTTTTGAGATGTTCTTATTATGGAGTTTGTAGGGAAAAGAACCCCCCCCCCCTTTCTCGCCCATGTTTTTTGCTCACAATTAGACTTTTTCAAGGTAATATAGAGGCATCAATTTTTGAGCCTGTGCCATTTCTTCATCCATCAAGGTCTTTAGACATTCCAGATGTCTAAGTTGTTTGCTTTTGCATCTGTAAGTGGCCGAGCAATGCAAATGGTCTTTGCAGTTCAAGCAAAACAATCAGACACAATCCATAATGAAGAGATTGATTTTGAACTGACTCCATAGCTTGGCTGTCCCAAGTGCATGTAAAACCAGACATCCACAAATCTCAAACCATATGTCCTTTCACCTCACGCCGTTCTGATGCACGCCTCTTTGATGAGCTAAGTTAAGGTTAGCTTTAAAGACAAATTGCCTCAAAGTTGCCGCCATTAGGCCGTTAGACATAAAAAAAGATGAATGCTGGAATTTCAGGGTTCAGAGAAAGAAAAAGGAAAAGAAACTGGGGACAAAAGCAGTATTGTATCATTTAAACGACTTCTGAAGTGAAAGCTTTAAAACTTCTCCAGAGGACCTGCTCCATAAAACAGAGAAACAGGGGTTGGCAGGCTCGCACCTCGACTCTTCCAGGAAAAGATGATGTAAAAATCAATTTGCCGTGAAAAAGGTAAACAATTCGAATGACAATTATGCAGGATTTCTTTTTTTCCCTTCCTTGTTCTTTTTATTTTATATATTTTCAGAAAAGCGAAGTTGGAGTCTCTGGTGAACGATAGCAGATGGTGTTTGTCCCCCGTCCCCCACCCTTCGCTGTCATGGGCTCTCTTGATAATTCCAAGCTGTGGTGTAGTTTCACTTGATTTTAAACTATTGAATTATTTAGGACTGTACAGGCAGGTTTACATCAGCTGCAAGTGCCGTGCTATTTAAAATTTTTTTTGTCCAAAAATGTATGAGCAAAATATCTCAGAAATGGAAAATTCGGCAACAAGTTGGAAACAGTTGCATTGAGTTACTTATTTTGTACGTCATTTTTTTTACTTAAGCAAAGATGTTGAGTCTTGGTCCTTCATCTTTAATTGTCTTTTAAAAATCATTGGATCTTTGAAATTCTTCTCTCCTCCCCCTCCACTGGTACCTTTCAGGCCGAGTCTATTGGTTTGATGTTGGCTTTGTGTGGGCACTCACTCACCTCCTCCTGACTTGGGGCGTTAGCGCTGCCTGGCTGCCCCGGGGCTCAGGCTTGGGGGCTCTGAACCGGACTAGCGGACCTTTCTGAGTCAGTCATGCAAAGTCTCCAATTAAATCCAAAGGAATGAATATGGCCCTTACATGTCCATTCTATCTGCTGCTATCATTACAGAGCCGCTGCTTTAAAGATGGGCTTTCAAGTGCGTTTGGTGTCAGAAGTAAGGAGATTGAAATGAGCCCTTTTAGTGTGCACTTCATTAGTGTTAGTGCTCCAGGTTTGATTGGAGATGGAATCCTTTTGGCATTTTTTTTATCATATATATAAATGTGAGTATACATTCATATATAAGGCGTTTTTACTCACTATGTATTTGAATTCTCTATAATTCTACTACCTGTGTGAAACGGCAAAGGCTGGAATTAATAAAACACAAAAATTCATGCCATCAGCATTGTGAATGTCGACATGTAAAATGATGGCGGGGCAAAACTTTATCGTCAGGATGATTACGGTAGCGTTTACTGTATCCGTACCATCTGTGGTTGTTCAGAGTCACGCTAACTTTCTCTCCTCTCACCGCCCAAGCTGTGAAATTCATCCTGGCTTGTTTAATGTCTCAACCTATCAAGATTCTTTTTGTCAAACCAGAAAGACAGCGTGAAGAACTTGCTGCTCAATATATAGCAGCATCAACAGATTAATTTCTAATGTGATTATTTTGAATTAAACTTGAATACAGTATTTAGAAAATGTAAATAATAATTACAAATTTTAGTTAATTGTGTTTTTTTACATTTAGTTTATTTATTTCTAGCTTTTTTTGGAACAACTTAGTAATGAGCTCATTAAATTACCAAAGCAGGTAGTTATGCACGTTTTGTGGATATGAAATTCACAAGTTTTCCCCACACCAAAAGTTTTATTTAATTTCTTTTGAAATATAAAAAAAAAACAATTAAAAATATATGTTTTTTTTTTACTTTTTTTTTAATGATTATATTGACTTTATTAATAACACAGAGGGAAATTCCTGTAAGTTTGTTGCAATTAATAATTTTGGACTCTGAAAGCCCAATGTTGATGCTTTTATTTTGCATCTAAATGATAATTTATTTTCTGTATTTCTCTTGTGCTTACAATACAAACTCGTTTTCTTTTAACAATGCTATTTTACTTTTCTATTTTATTATTTCCAGGTATTTTTGTTTTTCTTAAAGGCAGCCATGTGATCTTTAAACTAGGTTTCAAAAAAACTTTAACCTACCTAGACAGAACTTTAAAACGGGCGTTAAATTCTTTAACCTTGAAATCTCCCTCTTGCTAATGTTGGCAGTATTCTTTTTTTTTTTTCCTTCATTTTTTCATCTTTTAAATGTTTGAGTGTTTGATAGTTTGAGGTCTATAGCAGAAACCACTCGGGAATTAATGTCATTCATATGCCCTGCGGAAATTACTTTTGAAATGCATATAATCTAAAACATGCAAATGAGGCTGACTTTATGCACCCTGTTTAATATGAATTATCATTTTCTGAATACCTATTATTACTGCGTACATTTCTCCAATTATATTGTTCTTTTTTTGTCACTTCTGCGCACTCACACACACGCTCAACCCCAAAAGTGTGACACACGGGGGGAGAGAGGAGGAGAAAGAATGGATGAGAGAGGGATGGAGAAAGAATGAGAGAGAGAGTGAATAGGGGAGGGAGGGAGAGTAAATGAGTGAGGGAGGGTGTGAGAGAGAGAAAGGGAGGGAGTTAGATGGAGAGAGAGAAAGATTCTTCTGGATCCTTCATGTACTCCTTTAATGACGTGTAATAGTGGTAGATAACGACACAAAGCCGTCTACATCGGTTGTAGAGAAACAGGAAAAGGAACAAGGTGAAGAGGCAGATCTCTCCTTCTCCATTTTAACCAAGCCTCAAGCTGCCGTTTTCTCACAAGAAGAAAAAGAAAACACTTCCTGTAAGATTTAAAGACAAGTTAGTGAGAGCAAGCATAATTCATGAATATTAAATAAATGCAGTGAAAAATTAATGCGGTATTAAAGCGAACTCCGCACGTCGAGCGTCTTCCCTGATTCTACACAAGTTCTGACGCCTAATAACAACCACTACAGTTAAGCAATTAATGTTCTTGTCTGTGAAACGCGCGTCCGAGGCTTTTTCTGGGTTAGTGGTTGGAGAAAGAGAGATGAGACGTTAATTGAAGGCATCTGTTTTCAAATGAATTACCAGTCTCATTTATTTATATTGCATTATAAATTATTCTATTGATATTATTATGCTTCAAATTCGTAATGCTTTCTCACTCCCGTTCCACTGATTCCATTTTGCATTCAAGTCACTTTAACAAAGATTTTCTTTTGGGTGTTAAATAATAAAACAGACGTTTTTTAATGCAATCAGCACTGCTGAAGGAGGAATTAATATTTTAGGCTTCACTCTTGTTGAGAACTTTATTAGCAGCGCAGCTTCTGGAGACTGTTGTCGGAATTTGCTTGAGTCCTTTTGCAATTAGACTCAAAAAGTCTTTGCCGTTTTCCCCATAAAGTCACGGAACGGAAAGGAAAAGTGCTTTTGAGTCGCGGGTCCATTTCGAGATGGTGCGAAGTTACGGCTTATGAGATTCTTTGGACAGAGTTCAGAAGTACTAAAATTCAATTAATTTGAAAAATGGACACCCTATCATTTCTCCACATGCCGCCTTCTAAAGTGTTGTTTTTATTATGGAGTTATTAAATTTCATTTGATTATACTACGCTCTGATCCAATCAATTAATTAACTCCCAAATCCAGAGTGGCAGCATTGAAAGCAGCTGTATAAAATTATATCATGTCCACTTTGAATTTCTTAAGACATCGCTTTGCCCCGCTGCCTCATTTAAAGTTTTGATTTATTCTTTCTTTTTTTTTTTTTTTTTTTTTTCCTCACACGGCCAGTTTAATCAATCCTAAATTTTTTAACCTCAGAAAAAGTGTCTGATTGGATGTAAAATTTAAAATGGTGGTTAAAAATATGCAATGTATTCTTTACACTTTTAAGCACAATCTAAAAAATTGCATTCTTCTCTGATCTGAATTTTTCTGGTCTTATCTTTTTTTTTTTATCTTGATACAAAATGATTTGCTTTTGCATTGTCTCATTTAACTACAATGTGCTCACATAGTATTTTTTTTCGGTTTACAATTTTAAATTGCGAAATATTCGTCATAGTTAGTGATAAAATACACTATTAACTAAATATTATTACATTAATATTATATTGCCGCTATAATATTATCTGCTATTATATGCCGCTATAATATCATCTGCATTGTAGCGGCAGAAGACGGTACGGTATTATTACATTAATACGTATTTATTATTTTTTACATTTTTAACGTTTGCCATCTTTCTATATTTTTTATAACCTGTATTTCAGTTATACGTTGAAAATGGAAGTGATTTTTTCCCAGTGACCTGTTGCTCTACTGGTTAAGCAACAGAAATCTCTATTATGAATATTTGTTTAAAGGCAAAAGCTTGAACTTAGGGGTCTTGTCGAGGGTCTCGTGAAAGAGTGCAGGGCTCCACATATGGCACCGCTTTCCAAATATTATTTGTGATGATTTGTGCTCATCCGATGGCATGAAGGCCTCATATAGAAATCTCCAGTCTCTTAAACGTCAAGCGCAGACTGGGAAATCGCTTGCTTTTGGGCCGAAAGAGAAAGCAGAGAGTGGTGCTGGTGTCAGGGGGAGGAAATGTTTGCCCCGGTCACACACAGAAAAGCGATCTCATCAGTCGGGAATGCTGGCGGTGTTTACCTATAGCACCAAAACCCACCTGATTGAAGCTAATCTTTATGGCCTCGGCAAACAGGACTTTGTCTTCTCCATCAGGTGTGCGTCACAGCCGGAATCCATCAGATGGCCATATGGTATTTTAGCATCGATATCAGACGAGAGCAAATGAACCGGTTTGCCTCCCCCACTCGTTTCTCCGCCGTACTAGTTCAAAACTGATTCCCACTGTTTTATTTGGCCTCCTTTTCTTTCCCCGTGAGAGTCGTTTTTACATTCTTGCTTTCATATCAGCACGACCTTGATAATTGAATTGTCCTCTAAGCGCCTGTGATTTTTACCAAGACGGTCGACGGGTAAGCAATTTCTTAATTGCTGTCTGCGACGGTTCAGGATGGAGGGAAAACGAAAAGCTCAGCTAAAATGTTGGGAATCCAGGACACCAGCTCAGAAACCTGTGGAAAACCCATGCCATTATCACAAGATCAAAGTTGTGGCATTAGCTCACATTCAGCGTTATCATTCAGCTCATTCCGTTTTCCTTTTCCCTGCTCCCGATTTTCCCCTGTTGCTTGTGCCCAAGGGAAATAAGTCGGTTATTTTTGGGAATCTCTGGTACAAAGCGTTTTTTTTTTTGTAACGGGACGGAAGATTTGGTAGAGGCATTTGCAGCATTTTTGATTTTCAAAAAAGAAGCGCCCAATGTTTTATGTGGCCTTAAAATTTGGCATGGAGTGGATTTATTAAATTGCGGGGAAGCTCATTTATATTTGAGGTCGTGCTGTGAGCAGTAATGAAGCTCACCTTCATTGACTGGAAATGTTCCGTGAAGAACATTAGATGTGGCCGTGAAGCTTGATATCAAGCCAGTGCTTAAGATCGGTTAGCATCACATGAGTCTCATCGATTATATAGCCAATTGCTGGTAAAAATCTGGTTTTTGTTTTTAAATAAGTGTCAATAATTGTTAAAATATTCATGCTTTAATTTGTAGAAGTTTAACGTTATATGTACTATATGTATACATTCATTGTTTGCTTAACCGTAGTAACAAAAATGTTAAGCGGAAGAGGATTCATGTGGGGTAAAGAAGTTTACAATGTATTTTTTTTTCTCTAAACATTGAACGTGATTTTTTCTGCCTATCAATTTTTTTTATTAAGTAGTGAATTTATTTAGAATCAACCTTTGTTAAAATCAAACACCAAAAAAAGATGCTATAGCCTTTTTAGCACTAAGGAATTTTGTCATAATGCCAAGTGGAGCAGTGTGCCACTTCCAGGTAGAGAGCGGCAATGGAGTGCCTCTGTCATAAAAAGAGAGCGCTTAAGTGCTCGGCTAAGCAGTCTTCAAACGAGAATCTCTTCTTTGCTGTCAGGATGTTCTCGTGCGCTTTGCCCCCTGGGAGGAGCGTGTAGTTGAACCTTTTGAACTGACCAATGCCGGTGGTGGTAAACACCAGATTCAAACTACTAAGCAAAACTCAACCTATTTGCTTCCAAATATTACATTTTTGATTGATAGTGTGATTATTGTTCACACTGTTTGTAATTTGTTTTACAGTTAATGATTGAATATTGTTATTATATTACATCCTTCTGTCTTTTTACAGTGGGTTTTGGATGCTCTGACCATAACAATAGAAGTGTATGTTTTTTTTTTTTTATTTATTAAAAAGCAGTTTGTTGAATTATATTGAAATTAAATTGTAAATTTTACACTTAATTAAAATTGATAAATCTACAGGAAGTAATTTTAGATCTTAAGCCATAAATCATCCTCACCCAATCATCCTGATTATGGAAGAAGATTGAATGACGCTGAATTTTGAGCAAATTCGCTTTAAACTCAACTAGATAAACCGTAATAACTGGATTTACACATTCTGCAAAATAACTGTCAAAAAATAATAATTCACAAAGTAGTTACATTCCACGATTTTGCGAAAAACGTGAAATGTAAATCTTAATGTAAACTAAGTATGACTGTGTGTTTCTGCTCTTTGCTGTGACCGAGTTCCCCTCGGTGATGTTGTCATGCCCCTTTCACAACCAAGCAAATCTCTTGCAAAGCGACATATCTAGAGGAAGAAGCATGAGGCGCTGGAACACGCACACGCCTGCCCTCTGCCCTTTGGGCTACACAAATACACCCTATCCTTCCGTAGATGTTCCTGAGGTGTTCTTCCTGATGAGCCAAACAAATAAACACGCCGAATGTGTTTTTGCCAAGGCTTTAAAGATCATCTCTAAAGCTTTTATTATGTGATTAAAATAAAAAAAAACAAAAGTTTTTAACTTGAATGTGTAGACGTTAGTGTGACGCCAATTGTCTAGATGGTCTGTGGTCTTGTAAGGAAGCATTTTTGAGCCTCAAAGCAGGATTTAAAAAAATGGTTTTGTATTTGTTTCATAGTTATTTGTTATATTTTTGAGTCAGTATTTTTGATATACCATTTAAACAATTGGAAAGGTTAATTTGTGCTGGATTTTTAATTCTCCATGGCCATCTTTGCTCAGCTTTATAATATTCATTAAACCATATATCTACAGACTATAAGCTCAAACCAGGAGCCGGAGGTCAAAGTTGACATGAAATTGTCTTGAATTTGGCCTATCAACCATCGTAAGGGAAAAATGGCCCAAGAATTACACCCAAAACAATCATCTAAACTCAAATCAATTCCAAATGTTTTCAACCAGGATGAAGCTTTTTTTTTTTTTCATACAAGTTGCTTGAAATGAGGCAATACTGTTTAAAGGCTGGCGGCGTGTCGCATGTACTGTACGTGTGATCAGATTTAGGCGTCGCACTCTTCTGAGGCTTCATCCTCTCCTAGGGACTGTTGTTTCAGTAGCCGGAGGGTGAAGACGTGAGATGTGCTGGCACAACTTTGCCTGTCTCCACTAATCATGTTGGCTGCTTCTTTGTTTTATTAATAAGAGCATTCCTGCAAGCTGATGCAAGGCTTGAGAAACAGCTTATTGTTGTACTTGTATAAATAGAGTTGTGTAAGGCTTAACATGATAAAGAGTTATTAATCTGCTAAGCCGCTGGAAGGAGCGAGAAGAAAGGTGCGTGCGCACAAGAAAAAAAAAAGACTGTTCCACAGGTGCAAAGGAAGCTTGAGAAAAGGAAAAAAAAACTCAACTACAAATATTCTGTTGTGAAACGCAACTGGTTCTGCAAAAGCTTCAAAGAGTTTATGTATTAAAAATGAAAAGCGACAATGGAGCCATTGAATGTTTTCTATTAAAAAATGGAAAAGGATTGGTGGAGTTAAGTGGTAGTTTTTTCTCCCCGAATTGTCAATGTTGTCATTTTGTATTTACTGCTTTTTTTTTCATATTCCTTTTACGGCTGAATAATGCTCTTTGTAGTTACGATTTGCTCTGGAGTCTGTCTTGCTAATTTAATCCAGTCTTTTAATGTGCATGTCCCATGTTATTGTATGGCTTGGATTGCGATATTTTAAGCTTTTCAACTTGAACCAGTTAGTTCACTGCCAGTGGAATTCGTTTTTTAATTCTCTCCATATTTTCATCCGGCCCAGATGAGAGGGGGACGTGTAAAATTGAATTTCAGGTATCACAGTCAATTATCCGTTCTAGTGCTTTCTCTGTTTTAGAGGCGAGTGATGTGCTTTTATGTGATAGATTTGGAAAAACACCCATTTTCATCTGGAATAATAAAGACCGATTCCATTAGTTGAAGGTCTACCATCTTTACTCTTCCGAAATGATCCAGGCTGGAAGTAAAGAATCCAGGCGGCATTAGTGGGGCTTGTGTTTTGGAGTCAGACCGGAATGATGATTCCAGTCCACGGTCCGGGTGCTGCAGATGTACTGATCTGGGATCAGCCGACTGAATCCGACAGTCTCAATCCTCTTCAAAGCTCTCAGGCCGCCGACTGGGCTGTGAAAGACTGTAAAAGCTGTTAGTCTGGTTCAGAGGTGTATTCACTTCCACTTGATCGAATCTGCACGTCAGCCACTGAGCCTATCATCATTTGAGCATTTACAGATTGTTTACTATGCTCTGTGTCTCTCCGGAGTTTGCGTTCAACCTAGTGAGCGAATCCGAGAAAGCACTTTGGATGCGAGCTTTTTGCTTTGCGAAGCCAGACAGATGTCGGAGGTTTGTTTCTGGGAGCAGCACCTGATGCTTTGTCTGGATGCCTCAGTGGCGTTGTCTTCAGTGATGCCAGTTCTCTAAACAATAAAATAAAAAAGCTGAGCTGTGAACATACACTTTCAACTCCGACCTTCTCGAACTGAAACTGGAAGCTTTTAGTCCCCGCCGTGCTTGGCATATTTTCAAAATGTGTAAAACGACGGCCCACCTGCATGAAATTTACACAAGAGACTTTCCCCCCTTGATGTACCTGGCTCAGCGTCTTCGCAATCCTTCTCTCTCTTTGTCTTTTTCTCTCTTTCCTTGAATCCTCTGTTCCCGTGCCAGCCGGCAAATTCAACCCTGAAACACAACTGCAGATCCCTCGGGGGTAAATAGAGTTCTAGAGAAATCAAGAAAGGGGAATCTTTGCTTTGGAGCGGAAGATGTTTTTGTCATGAATGAGATAAACTGTGGTTTGTTTCACCACTTTTTCATTTCCTGATCTTTAAGGTTACTTCCTTAAATGCATGTCCTTGGTAACACAAAAACAAACGCGGTTGATAAACTCGACCGGATTCCTGTCAAAATCAGGGATGTTTAGCAACAACAGTTTGTTTTTACCTTAGCAACTCTTTGCATTAGCGCAGCGGTTTTTTTTAACCAGCAATCACAAGTCAACATGAAGCCTCGCTGCTGTCTCTGTACTTGCAGAAACAGGATTGAGAATGAATTCCATTCTCACTTCTGCCAGAAATTAGCTTAAATATAAAAAAAATACATTTATAAATGCACATTTCGTTCACTAAATGTATTCCCATGCCATACGCGTGCATCTGGGTTTTTTCTTACTTCCCTCAAGCAAAGGCAAGTTTGGTCCCATCGCTCTTCTGTCCCAATTAAACAGGAAGCATTTTTTTCCTGTTGCCCACCACCAAATCCATTTTATCTCTTTAATCTCGAAAAAACACCCACCCTTGCATCCTTCACTCTTCTTAACGGGAAAAAAATGCACGTCCGTGTGTTCTCGCAGGTCAAAGTTCAGCCAGAAGAGCTTTAGGCTCTAAACAAGATGCAACAAGCCATGACATTGGCAAAGCTTGCCAAAAACAATTATACGATACGGCAAACTTCTGTCTCACAGTTGTAATCAAAGGTTACGAAGCAGATTTATTGGGCTGCTTTATTTACGACCTTCCATTATAGGAGCAATATACACCCATTACGGGATATGACAAGGCTTCATGCCTGCTTACACCCCAGGCTGGTTAATATGCCAGTGATGCTCTCTTTCAGCAGCTGCTCGCTTCGGTGCCGCTCCAACGATGGAGGCAACACGTTTTATGGCAGCCCATCTCTAGCACCTGAATCACAAGCCACCTTATTTCAGGAAGGCCTATGAATTGGGCTTGGAGAACCAATGTTGGTTTTTCCCGTCACGTCTGAGTGATATAGGTGGTCTAGGTGGATGTATGTCCCAAGGCTTGTGGTTTAGAGTTCCCCACATGTCTACAGGCAATAAAAGGCCCACATTTTCGATGTTGTCCCCCATGAAATAAGACATGCCTGCATCCTTTGCAGTCATGCACAGTTCATATGGCTGGGTCGGTTGACAGCTTTAGGATAATATGTAGAACTCCTAAACCAGGTGCGCCGGTGGAAAAACCGTGAAAGTCCCCTTGGGTTTTAAAAACATTAAGCTAAGAGTGCATCAAGATGTTTTCTAGTAGGTATATTCACTACTATCTTTTTGTTAGGGGTCTTCAGCTGTTGTTTTGGCGAGTTGCTTTGCTGAACCTGTACAACTTGCGTTTCCTTTTGTAAGCTAATACCGTGGCCTTCCGCTTATGGAAAAAACAATTTCCTAAAGTTTTGGGTTGAAGTTGGCTCATGTTGTGCTCTAAAACAATTCAATTGATTGAATGTCAGTAAACAGATCAGATCGTTTTTGGATGGCTTTGCAGTTCCAATTCTTCTTGGCGCCTTCACTCTGATTGTGCACTATGTTCCTTTTAGTTAGTTTTTTTTTTTTTTTTACAAAAAGCAGAGGTTTGGCTTAACTTTGAGATTTTTTTTTTTAGAGATGAGACTCATTGAGATGCTTTCCATTTAGTTTCTTCGACAATGTAGGAAAATTCAGACAAATATGTAGTGATAACAAGAAGTGCCCAAACTTGTAATGTTCAAATTGGAGTCGGACTCTACTGGGAATGGATAATCTAAAGTACAACATATCGGCTAAATATGTACTCAACTTTACCTTTCAACATTCAACTTTCGTTTGTACAATTTGGTTGTGGCCAATTTAAAGTAACCTCTGCCCGACCAAACACAAAACTGCAATTTCATTCGCGTATTGGAGGCCACTGTGTTGTTAATCAAAATGTAGTTGCCATCTTGGAATCAAAATGTTCTCTTTATCATGCCAAAGTCGAGCAGTCCTTTTTTCCCCTTACGTCAATAAGTCATCAATTTGGAATTTTTCCCTCTGTTGAAGGTTATCTTTTTTCCCCGTCACACACTTCAGCTTTTGAGGACACAAATGACGTGCCATCTCTGTTTTAAGTTGCTTGTGTTTTTGTGCCGCCAATAATAAGGTGCACAAGGGGAATTGTGTTTTGACCAGGCATTTTCTAAGTGAAAGTGTCTCATTGTTGCTGTTGTGCAAGCGTCAACTTTTCGTCAAAAACAAATGTCCTTCGATTAGAGCTCATGCTCTGTATTGCAACCTTTGATAGGAGGAAAAACATGTCCCAGAACATACAAATTCACCACATAATGGTATTTGATTCAGCACAAGTATCTCTTCAGTCAGACCTTCATTGCACCTTCCTCTTTGTTCATGCCCTTGGCTGCCATTGGGTATTGAGAGGTTCAGGTGGTTCTTTAGGTTTATCCAAATAGGTGTATGGCTGACTACTTGTTTATTGTGTTCTCATCAAGGTTAACAGATGTGGCACAGTATTTTCGCGGCACATAGATTCTTTTTGAAAAGATTTATTGTAGAGTTCTTGCCCGTTCCGCATGGGTACAATGGCACATTTAATTAAATTTTGATCCAGTTTTTGGGGGGCTAACAGTTAATTTGTCAATTATTTTAGTTTAACCTCTTAATTTTTTTTGGCAGGTGACACGTGATGATGGTGGAATCAGCAACTGAGACCATTCGAACGACACCCTCCAGTCAAAATGGAGTCAGCAGCCTCAGCAGCCAATCAGATGGAGGCGGAAGAGAAGGTGGCTCCAATGGCGACACCAACGGAGAGATCAGCCCTGTGGATTTACTGCATCTCCAGCAACAGCAGGCGAGTTCTCAGTACAATTCAGCACAAGACCTCTTACCGATGCTTTACATTACTTTTTTTAATTTAAATTGAAGAGAAATTGAAATACTTCTGCACAAAGTCAAACTCTATTTTCATTCCGATATTTTCCATTTAGAACAAAACAGTGGTAAAATAATTCATGGTGCCGCGAATATCCATTTTTTTTTTTTATATTTTTATTATTACAGGTTCAACAAATTCTAAGAATAATCTCTTTCATACTTGCGGGCCGTAGCAGCGCTCTCAGCTCAGTTTGAGTCACAATAACACTATAAGCGTCTGTTTTATGCAGTGACACGTCAGCGTGCACTGGCTTGTGCTGTTTTTGCTCTCTGGCATATGCGTCAGTGTCTTCCATATCCAGTTTGTCTGTTGGAATTTCCTCACTTCCCGGACTGTCTTGGCTTAACTTCTCTTTTTCTGTTCGCACTCTTTTCTATGCACATTACAGACATATAGTGTAACGCAACCTCTCAACCTTATCAACCAAACAGAGGTTGTGTTGCTTACGGCTAACAGATCAAGTATTGTACAAAAATTTGTAGATTCATTGAAAGCAATTCATTTACATATATGTTTTTTATTTTACAATTATTATTGTTTTATTATTCAAGGCAGGAAATTCCAAAAATAATTGAGATATTGTATTTTTTTTCTTTTTTCAGTTAAATATTTAAATTGTTTAAATATTTTTTGTTATTTTTAACCTGCTGATATCAATAAATGTGCCATTATGTCTGAACTATACCGGTATTTTTATTTCACACAGACTTTGTGCATGCAAATACACATGCACACAAATACATTTAAATAAGCCAAATATGATTTATTAAAAAATAATTCTTCATATTTTGACAATGTAATAACATTTTTTAATTATAACTTTATTCAGGTTTTATTCATCTTTAAAACAGTAAAAATTCTACATGTTGTCAATTTTAATATTTGTTTGATATTGATTAGAATATGCTCCCGGTTAAAGTATAAAAATGTTCATAGATTACAAGAATGGTCATGCTAGTAAATATAAATTGTGGTTAGTAAAATACAACAATGGTCTTGTTGGTAAAAAAAAAGTCAGTGTTGTATTCGTGGATAAGTAATAAAGACACATCTTGGCACGATTTTAGGAAACCATAATAGATGGGGATGTGTGTATCTAAGAACTTGCTAAAGATCTGCTTTGCAGGTAGTTTTATTATTGTTTTTTTGTCACTTGAAATTGAGGCTTGCTGTGGTTGAGAACGTATTAAATGTGAATGTTTGCACTTTTTGGCTGCGTGTGTGTGTGTGTGTGTGTGTGTGTGTGTGTGTTGACTCCCGCTGAGGGAACACGGACTCACCACACACACAAGGAGGTCTTTATTCCTGGCTCTGCACTCTGGTGTTGGTGCACCTGTACATGGTCATGTGAGCCAAAGCCTTTAATTAGAGATAGAAATTGCCAGTTCCTTCTGCTCTAAACCATTTCCAATGTCAAACATTTGGTCGCCGCAGCCACAATGCCACACTCTGTTTCACTCCTTTCTTTCCTTCCTCTCTGTCTTTTCTTTTTCCACTGTATCTGCATGCATACATATACACACAAACACACACGTTCTTTGCTTCTCATTTTCTTCTAGACGTTTATTAATTTGTTTTCTTGTTATATTTTCAAATAATACCGTAGGAATTAGATACCGTCACTTAAAGTAAAACTTTTCAGTTGAAAAGTCTCACATTTTCCCTGCTTTACATTTTAGACTGTGTAAAAAAAACTAAACTTTTAATGTATTTTCTGTGAATGACATTCCCTCATTGCATTGACCTCTTAGTTCACAGTGAGCGATCCAAAGTGTTTGTCTCGTTTCTTCACTCGTCCTCCATATCTTCTTTATTCAAATGAGATGTAAGTTTTGTGCCAGCAATGCGGGCTTTGATATGGATGGCAGTGCCATAGAAACCCGCTTTCTTTATTCCATCTTAGATAGCCATTGTTCATAAAAACCTGATGAATGAATTAGTTCATCATCAAGTTCTCTCATTTGATTATAAATGAATAGAGAGTTTGGCCTTGAAGCCAAATGGCTTTAATGAACGAGGCTCTGAAAATGGCAAAGCAAGCAGTAAAGTGTTATCAATGCAGAGCCTCCTAAAAACTCATTTATCATGTTTTAATGTCTTGCTCCTCCATCCTCATCTCAGACATTTTTATAGTGCAGATCTAGAGAAGGTCTAAAAGACATTTTTAAAGGGTGGGGGGG
>CM051493.1:37724388-37744489 GCA_028031935.1 Paedocypris micromegethes
TCGATTGCACTTTTTTGATGGATTAAAATCAAAAATCCAAAAATTTGATCTTGATATTTGTCCTAAATAAAGTCAATACTTTTACTTTTATATTTTTGTATTATTTTATAATATAATTTTTATATTATTATATTATTTTTAAAACGTGACATTAACTTTAAAGTATTGCATTATAACAATGTTTATGAAATTTTCTTTTTAGGTATGACATTACATAAATTGTGTATATTCTATAATGCCTTTCTAAAGTATATTGTATTTATTACAATTATTTATTGTCGTTTTTTTGTCATTTTATATTTTTTTCAAAAGCTCTCATAACTGTAGCTTTTGTTCCTGTTTATTAACATACTTTTTCCGAGTCTCGTTTAGCTTTTAATACCTGATGTGCCAAAGCGCTTCAGTACTGATTAAACAACCTGCCAAGATCCATTGGAGCAGAAAAACAGTACCAGCTCCCTCTTTGCAGGCCAGCGTTGTCAGTCCACAATGCACTTTCTCCCTGGGCCCCTCGGGAGCCTGGGAGAAATCGCAGGCATCTACAGATGTCAAAGACTCAACAATCTTTACCAAACAAACAGAAGCCCAGCCGAGTGATGGAGAATGCGGGAGAAGCGAGCGAGTGAGGGAGGGTGAGATGACGAGGGGCGAAAGAGGAAGTCCGAGTACACTAGGATGATTCAGAACAGACACCTTGGTAGAGCATAAGATGGTGAACTTCACTAGATGCAAGGTAGCAAAGTCACGGAAGCTAAAGGTGGGAGAGAAACAGAGAGAATTGAGGCTCAAGTGGTTGGAGAGAGGGAAAAACGATAGGGAAGGGAGGGAGAAACGTAAGTGCAACGCTGAGATGTGTCAAGAAAGGGCGCCTGGGCCCCCGTGAGGAATGTTCCTTGTCTGCTTCACAACCCCAAGACCAGTAAAAACCTTTGCTTTGTCGAGAAAAAAAAAGACAGGAGAGGTAGGTAAAAACAAAACACAAAAACAGGAGTGCACACTAGTGGAGTCCTTGTAGAATTTCATCCTCTTGTTACACAAAGCCAGGAATCCAACCAAAGGGTTTCTGTTTTTCAATCCCCCAAGTGTCCTTCACTTCAAATGGCCGTGTTTTGGAGGCAGTGCAGCATGGGCAGGCCGAAGTGGCCCTGCCAAGCCCTTTTGCTTCTCTTCACATTCTTGAATGTGGAGTTCTTGCCTCCTTTTCACTGTCAGTAAAGATACAGTAGACCTGGGGTTAAGCTTCAAAGCAACTATTTAGATAGGGGGCACTCCCAGTATCGAATAGGTTACACGCATTGTTGGCTTGCAAACTGTAAAATATGATGGTAGCTTTTGTATTTGATTTGAGAAAATGTTCTTTCTTGTATTGCTTTAATTCAGTGGTGCCCAGTCTTTCATAATATGGCAGCCAAACTTACCTTGACAGCAAATTTCACCGCAACATCTCTGAAAGTTTTATATGGATAATAAAATAATAAAGTTGCCAAAGTGTGAGGCAAGAAGACAAATTAACTAAAATCACTAAATTAGTACATGAATATGGAAATAAAACAGTGGCCACGTGTGTGAGTTTGTCAATATGGCCACTAGGAGTAACATCAAAACTGTCCACTGAATTTAACAATCCAGTAAAGTGACACACACAAACCCGGAGCAGTGGGCAGCCCTTTAAAAAAAATCTATTTTTTTAACCGTGGCACCCGGGGTATATGTGGGGGTCAGAGTCCTTCTCAAGGTCTCTTGGTTGTGAAACCCATCGGACCGGGATTTGAATCTCGAATTCCAACTCCAAGTCCCTTCTTTAACTAAATTGACGCTACTTAGACGACCTGTATTGATGTAAACAATAATTAGGGAAGTAAAAGTTGAGCATATGGACCAGAGCTGTTGGATTTTAGTCTAAGTAATCAGACCTTTCACATACAGCTTGAGAAAACATGTTCAGCATTTCAAATCTCAACAGTCAGGACAAGCTTTTATTTTGGCAGGGAATAGTCCTCAAGTTCATAAGAAACTTATGGCAACAAGATGAGTCTCTGTTGTTATTTTAATTATAATATGGACAGAATTTGACACAGGTTTTGGTCACGGCTACTTCATATGGAGACCACATCATGGTAAAAGGTCTGGCTATTTAGATTAATTGAGAGACTTAAGACAACAGATAGCAGATGCTTTCACTGTCTCTTTCACTTCCTCTTTTCTTTTTGTTTTATATATATATATTTTATTTCTAATTACGTCTTGGTCTTTGGCGAAGAAGACAGGAGCACTTTTAGCAGTTAGCAGAAATGCTAAACTTTCATGCATATGCTTTCTGCTTTTAACCAGCTTTCGATCTGGTTTGCAAAGCATTTGTTCAATCCTCCTGCCAGATTTTAAGCTATTACCGAGCCAGATTTTTCTCAGTGGTGTCATGTTAACTTGACTTTTTGTTTTCCTGGCACCATTCGCCATTAAGAGACCTTAATGGACTCTGCAAATTGGCTGTAATGATAGCTTTAATTAAACTGTCCGCAGCACGATGGAAAGAGCACATAAAGGCATATAGATCTTAGATGTCCGGACAGATAGGCCATATTAAGTTGGCTCTACTGATGACAGTGGGAGATCATAGGTACCTGTGAGGCAGGCTAGACAACTAATTGGGGTTTTAAGTGTGAAATGCTAAGTATGGCGAGAACAGACGGATATGAAGTTTGGACAAGTTGACAGTGGAGGTGTTTGGCCCTTCTCCCATCTCATTATTGTCATGGAATGGCCTTCTGTTCAGCACTCAGTGAGCAGTAATGGTCATATCACTTCCCAGTGTGAAATGAGACTCATTGGACCAATTGTGGCCAATTGAGTCATTGGCCTTGAGGCCAGTCTTCTGTCCCGAACAGTGATGCTCTGTCTTATCTTCCCTTTCAAAAGGTTTAAAAGTACAAACAAAAAGAGGGAAGCCACTGACTTTAATGCCTGGATCTGGGATGGATGCTTTTTAGACGTTTTGGAGGCCAGTTTAACAATAACCACTAAATAGAACACTGTCAATCCATTGTAGGGTGCCTTTGCTATGTGGCATTCCACAGTTTTAATTGTGGCCGATCTCATTGATCAGAGGTCAAAGTAGAAGAAAGGTCAAACCGGGTCACCAAATGCTGGTGGTGAGCGAGGTCAGCGTGAAAGGAGGAGAGTTGCGCGGCATCCGTTGATGACCCCTGCTTACAAAAAGACCTACAGCAGACTGGCTTCCTGTGAAACGTTGCCATGGACTTTAGCAGCTTATGCTTATTTAGACGAATAGTTATCACAATTTTCACTGGTTTTCTTCACATTTTGCTTTTCCCATTGGAGTGGAAACACCAGAGATGAACTTGTAGCTGAATTTAAAACTATACTATATATCTCTACTACAAAAACAGATTGAAATTAATAGAGAAATAAAAGATAAGGTATTGTGTAAGTGTGGCTGGTGCTGCGAGTAAAGGTTTGTAATGCATTTCACATGCGCTGAGAGATATTTCATATTCTTCATTTAATGATTTTTTGACACATCCAGTCCTAATTCTGGAATGTCATATTTATGGGTGGGTAATAAAATGAATTTATGGCTTTTCCAGGGAAACCTTTGAGAAGGCTAAAGAGGGCCGCCATTAGTGTGCATTTTTATACATGTTTGTGTGAGAGTGCTGCTAGTGTGCTTTTCTTATTTTATGTGTGTGGAGAAATTTTTATCTAGTCGACTTCCCGCATCTACCCGGAACGTCTTAGGAAAACTGCCAACACCGATGTCTTCACATCAGTTTCGAATCCCACAATAGCATTATCGTTCAACTCTTCACATTTACAACAATGGTCTGCCATTCTTTTGAAACTATTAGACACACTTCATGTGCGCCTTCTCAGGAAAATAGGCTTATCTTATTTGTGAAAATAAAAAAAAATATTTTAATTTAAGGTGTGCCTATTTTCCAGATGATGTGAGGTTCAATATCTAGTTTTTATCAGTTTTAAGTTCTTGTGTTTTACTTTAATTGGTTGATTTCAGTTCAACCAGTTATGCAGAATTAGACTTAATTCGGGGTGTTTTGATAAATTTTTGGAAGTTTCTCCACAAAATTACTGTGTGTTTGTTTAGACAAACATTGGATTATCTTCACTCTGTGCATTTTGCTCTCATCTTCAGTGGACATGTTTGCACACAATGCCCCCTCGCCAATAAACACTGGCAAAATGGTTCCACAAACTCGTCTTTCTCTCCTTTCCTGTAGTTTCGTCAGCCCTTACAGTTCATAGGCAAGGCTTGAAGCACATCACGCATTGACCTTCTTCCAGTCACCATGGCGATTATGAAAGATTCTCAGCTGGATACTAATGTGTGAGCATTTTGAGGTATAACACCCTCAGAGCTGATTGACAAACCACTGGGGAGAGAGTGAGAGAAGAGGACAGAAAGAAAGGGGACAGGGGGGAAAAAGAGGCCAGGAGAATGGATTTAGTGATTCGAGAGAGCCACAAGGAATGGAAGGGGGGATTTAGGTAATAGTTGAAGTGGTGAGAAATGGAGGACGGATGAGGATATGGGCAGGAGGGGGTGAAAAGGAAGAGGATTTCAGTTCAAAAAGAGCCGGAGTTAGCCTGGGTTCTCTTACTTTAAAGCCAACTCCATGTCAGGAAACAGCAGCTATAATTGACATTAACTGGCATGTGTTTTTGCTGTCTCCACTTTAATATAGTGATGAGGTGGAGAGGAAATCGTCACTGGTCTCCGCAAAAGTCATTCAAAGTGCTCATTTCCTTCTCATTCATTCTTCCTTGCCAACTTGTTCCAAAAACCAATATTATTATTATTATTTTTTCATAAAATGTATTTTAATTTTATGAATTCATTTATTGTTGCTATTTTTAAAACACATTTTTGTGACTATGATTCATTTTAAGAACTAATATTATGGTATGTTTTAAATATTGTAGTTTTTCAATTTGTAACATTAACCTTACAAACACACACACACACACACACACACACACACACACACACACACACACACACACACTCACACACATTGGTAGGTAATCAAATGTTATATATATATGAAAAAAAAATGTTAAATAAAAAATATTCATGTTATATAAATAAAAATTATATATTTTTACTTATTTATTTATTTATTCCAATAATATTAATTTGATTTATTCTCTCAAATTAATAAGTATGCATATACACACACACCAGTCAATCCCATGCTTCATTAAAAGTTGTTACGGCCTCGCCCCACACGGTCCCAGAATCCCCTTCTCTCTGAAGGACTCAAGGGCCCCTCCACTCTCCATCTCTGTCCTCCCAATGGCCTACCCCAAGCTACGAAAAACCGAGAACCCCCAAGGGAAACAAAAAGAAGACGAAGAGAAAAGCAAAAGAAATATGCAAAACGCCACTCTCAAAGTTGTTGCCCTGGTAACTGGTGAGGGCGAGGGACGGCAAACAATGAAGCCAGATCCCTTTTTAAGTGTTGCTAATTAGCTTGCCTCCGCTTGCTCTTTGTGTTTGCCATCTTAAAAAGAGACTAAAGTCAACAGGGAGAGGCGGTGGAGAAGAGAGAAAATGTTGGTTTCTATTTTTCTTGTCTGTAATAGCCGAGTGTAAAGAAATAGGCAGCATGAAGGCGGCTTTGTGCCCAACAAAACGTGATTGATGATGGCACTGATATGATAGAATATTGATGAAGAACATATGGAACCTGAAGTTAGTTTGGGTTTAATACATTTTTTCCCTCTTTCTAGTGGTGAAAGAGTGTTTGCTTTATTCAGTCCAGGCCTATAACGATTTTAATTCAACATGTGCAAGTGAAGATAATCAGTCAGGGAACTCAATCAGAAGTTACTTACTCCATTCACGTCAGTGTTTTTCTACCCAAAGACTGGCAAGACAAGCCGTACACCGGTGTTTCCTTTCAATACCATTTATTCCCCACCTGGATTTAAAGGGGGATGCTTTTCTTTCAGCAATAAGGGATTTTATTAAAAATCTGTGTTTTAAAGCACAGGCTTGTTGACCACTAACATGGTGTTACTTGGGATAACAATCCACTCCATGTATTTTTTTTCCATAGTCTTGTTTTTTTGGCAGAGTTCTGGACCGGTATTATTAATTTTTTCTTTATTAATAATAACAAAGAAATGCTTTCCATATGTCTGGTTTGGACTGGAAGTACTGCTGCCAGTTAGTGGTATCCTCCTCATGGAGACCAGGTCAGCCTGCTTAGCACGTGTTGCTCGTTCGGAGGGTGGAGGATGTTTTTTGGACGGCTTCCCATCCGGCAAGAGCCAGTGGTTGCAGGTCACTTGAGTCGTGACTCATATTGCACCCTGACACCTCAGCAAAGCCCCCCACCATCCCTGCAGATCCGCCAGCCCCCCTTCTCCAGGGTCTTGAAAAGTTCTTAAATGGGACAAAACCTTAAGGCCATTTTTGCTTATTAGTTTTTGTAATAGTCACAGCAGAGAGAGGTTGAGGCTCTATCAAGCAGGACTTTGTTTGGCTGCCAGAAGGGCGGTGTTAAGAAAACCACAGCAAAACTGCCGTGCAATTGCCATCAATTAGCTGTCTGTGTGGCTGCCGAGCCTGGAGGATTTTGAGACGACCCGTATCCTGAACTTTTTGAGCACTCTCTTTCTCCATGTCTGTGGTTCTACAGTGGGCTCACGGTGCCAACAGCTAGGTAATGATGCCCAGCGAGCCCAGCCTTTGTGAATTACACTTCCTCTTTTACTCAGTCCGAGTGTGATTTGGGGAAAACACACCGTTGGGGATGTGAGAGTAAGACAACAGGTATCCAGGAACTCATTTAGGCGTCTTTGAGCGTTCGCCGGCCTCTGATGAGTTTAACAGCGACGCAGTGCCTGGAATCTCTTACAGAGTTCTCAAAAACAAAATATCTGACATCTGAAACGTCGCTGCTCTCATGTTGCACCCCATATTTACTTTTTTTCCCCCCTTCCCCAGCAGGGTTTTTGTTTTAACATTTTTTAGGATTTAGAGGTGAGCAGCACACATCTGGAAAGCAGCAGAGGCAGCAAGTTTCAAACAGGTCCCCTTTGTGAAAAATAGGATGTAAAAAAAGTCCAAAGTGGTCAGGATTTTCAAACATTACAGCATATTTTGAAGTTTTTTTTTTTCTCTCTCTGTTTTATTTTTTTTTATTGCCTTGGCTCAAATTCACCCTTTTCCTTATTTTAATGGCCGAAGTGAGTCTGCTGTAGACATTTAAATTTTAAGGCTCCATTCTATGCCTTATATTGCGGAAACATTACATTAAATACCAAAAAGAACAGCATCGGGTGTTTGGAACCCTAACCCCCGCCAATTCACTTTTTTCTCCAGTTTTGACATCAGCATCTTAAAAGGCCTGAGCAGAAACGAATGTGACAAGTGATGGAGAAACAGCATGATGGAGCAGGAAGTGGCAAATTAAAACCAGTTTCAGCCAGAACGAGTTTAGAAGAGCTGAATGTACTCCAAAGTGCCGTTTATTTGAAACCCACCGTGAAATTAGACAGCTCTGCAGGCTACAACTGTAATGAGTCATGGGGACAAAGTCGACATCAACAAAACCTCGGCCCAGGCCTGTAAAACCAATTCTGTCCCACAGCCCACACCTCACACAGTCCCCCGGGGTGGACAGCTGCTAACTGGCCCAGCGTTTCTGGTGGACATGATGCTCATTATCAAGTTCGCATCCCATGCGTTGAGGTGAATCGGAATTGGGAAATGGACCAAAAGTGTGCATGTGTGTGTCTGTGTGCCCCGCTCTGTGATTGGTTGGAATCCAAAGTGTGTCCTGCCTTCATGCCCATAGTGGCTGGGATTGACTCTAGCTATAATAAAACGCTTGGATGGATTGTCTAACAAGCACATTTTCACCATTTAAATGACATCAAAGTTTGATCCTCTGGTCCAATCCTGATTTTAAGATCGTGTGCAGACTCTCAGTAAGCAGTTCGGATTATGGAGACCGACACATCTGTTGTGGTGTGGTTCTTTTGGCAGCTGACAGTGATGCATTTGATACATTACAAGCGACCGCTACCGAAACCCACTCTTCAAGTAAATATGCCATTCAGATACAAAGCAATCCCACAAGTTGTCACACTTGTGAGTAATAATACTGCTGCTGTCAGTAGTGGCGAAGGAAACGCAAGGCTTGCCTGTAGTTACTCAAAGCTTGAAGAGGTTGTACAAGCAGGTATGATTATTTTTGCCAAATCCCTCACATGAGTGACATGCGGGATGCTGGCTTGTATTACATCGGTGGAACTCACTTTCATCTCTCGCTCTCTCGTCCCCCGCCCCCCCGTTTCTCCCATCCACACACAAGCAAATAGAAACAGCTCCAGTCTTCAATTTTTAGACACATTACATGGAGAAAGCTGAACTCTCTAATTCCTGAAGGATCAAGCCTGAACCTCAAAAGAAGCAGCTTTACTTTTCCTTTAAGGTTGAATGGCACCAGTTGGAGGAAAAAAAAAGAATCCTTTGTCTTTCTCAACCCTCCTGATTCTGAGGTGGCTATCATGCAGGGTGCATGCTGAAGGAAAGCACCCGAGTGTAACAAGTCGTTCCATTTGTGCTTTTGAAAGAATAAAAGAGTGGTCCCGTTTGGAAAACGTTTAAGGCGCGAAAGTTACGGTGTGACTGTTTTGTAAAGTGGAAATAGTGTTAAAATAGTCTGGTCGTCATCTATTTGGATGGTTTGACCACATCTGTGAAGGTTTGTGGTTGTAGTGTGAGGTAGGTAACGTTACTCACTAAATGACCATGTGCTTTTCTAAACAGTGTGAACAAATTATAGTGTGAATTTGAAAACACATTTTTTTTGGTCTCAAGGAATCCCACAATGGACAACCTGATTAAATGTAGCTATATTTTTTTCGGACTCTCAGTAGTACTTAATAATTGTTTATTTCCTAATCTGCTTTGTCTATCAGTCACACAATCATTTTTTTCCAGTTTTAAGGCGAACAGTTAATTTTTAAACATTTGTTTTGCATTTTAGGTGTGCCTTATAGCAGTCAGACATTAGGTACCAGAACGTTTTTTCAGCCCAGTGACAAGATTTAAGCCAACTAAACAGCTGCCTGGAGCTATTTTAGAATTGCAGGGGGTAACAACACCAACACCAATGTTGTGGGTTTAATTCCCAAGGAAACCACTGACGCTCAGTGTTTGGCTAATGCTGGTTTTGCACGTTACTTGAAGGGTAAAATATCTATTTCACCGACAGAAACATTATTATGTCAAGTCACAATGTGTGACATAATACCTCAAAGCAGCTTTGAGTGAGGGTAAATATGCCATTTGGCAGTATAAGCCAGAGTGTAAGTGGAGCATGTTGACAAGGGTTTATTTGAGAATGAATTAAAAACGTAGCACCGCGGCCCCTGAGGGAGGAGACCACTGTTACTACTTTGACCTCATCTAAAAGGATCCTCTCTTCCCACCTATAAATAACCGCACATCACTTCTAGCCCTGATTAGGGGTCAGTGCAAAGGCAGGTGTTTGATTGGACAATTGCAGCCAGGACACTGGGTCTGTGTTGATGAAACCATTGTAGTCTGGTTTTCAAAATGAAATGGAATTTTACTGTACTATTTGAGTTAAAATTCTCTCCTGATCTTCCGAATCTCCTACATGCACACTTGTGGCTTCGCTCAGTCTTCTGCTCTGAATCAGCCAAGTCCAGTAACATGATTCCTTTTGACCCTTCATGCCATCTAGGCCCCCCGTAATTCCCCAACCATCCTCCCATTCACTGGTCCGTACCCTCGGACGTCCCACCATCGGCTGGGGCTGTGTTTTTCTACGGGGGTGTTTGTGGGGGACGTTGCAGGCGTCAACAATGGTTCTCTGTCAGCGATGATGGATCATTCCAGCATATGGTGCCCACCTGTCCACTGAGGAGCCGACTTCACTGTTTAGATTTACAGGAGAGAGGGGAAAAAAAGACTTTGAGCACCACGCATTCTGCGCTCTCCCTCATTCTCACTCCCACAAACACCGGCGGATTAGAGGTCTGATTCATCACCTCCCAGTCTTGTTTACTTAAGCAACCTGAGCATAATGAATGGAACCTGCGACATCCAGGAAAGAGCGGCGCATGCATCCCTGTTTGTGTGTTTAGCTGTGCTGCTTTAGAACGTCCAACCAGAGGAGCTCCCAAACCTAATGCTGTGTATTATTTTTGGACGCGTGCATGTCTGTGCACGCAGACGCAACTGCCGCAAGTTTTGTGAGTTTGAAAATCCTGTGCAATGCGCCTATGCCAAAATTAATTCTTCCCGGTTATTTTCCCATAATGGACCCTCACCCGAGAACCCCTCCTTCACCCGTGCAAAACTAAAAGAAAAAAAAACGCCCAGTTGTCAGCCATTTTTTTTTGCCTGCTAAAGGAAAGGCAAGAGTGATGTGAAAAAAGGAAGAGAGAAAAAGGCCGAGTGCATGGCAAGGAGAGAGAGCGCCAACCTTTCTTAAACAAAACTCCCCACCCCCACCTCCAACGACCCTGCTGAATTAAAAAATGCTCTGTTATTAAAGGCAATGTCAGGAGTGTTGATTTACGGGAGGGGGGCTGATGACAAGTCAGAAGAACTCACACACTATGCAGCTAAGGCCGCCAAGCTGGGCTCTGACCTCTTCACCCTCCCCTTCCCCTCTCTCTCTCTCTCTCTCTTTCTCTCTCACACACTCTCTCTCTCTCTCTCTCTCTCTCTCTCTCTCAACCGACCGCCCGCCCTGTGCCGCAATAAAACCTGTCTAACTCAACAGCACAATGGAACTGTTGTTGGGCCCGACCAGCCATGGCCTCCCTCATATTTTCTTTAAAGGTGCAGCACTCACTAGTAAATGCCACAAGGCTTTGGCTGGATGAGAGAGAGGGAGAGGGGGAGAGTGAGATAAGACGAAAGCAGAGAGAAGAAAAAAAAAAACCCAACCTGTGTTTTAGTTTGAAATCTGGATGTGTTTTTGCTCCCTGATAGCTGTACGGATGGAAGTTATAAAGCATTTTTTCACTGTTTGTTCTTCAAATCTTTTTTTAACCTCCACTGTTCATGAAAGCTATAAAATTGGCAAGTTGGACTCCATAACTTCACCAGTCGCAGAACATAACCTCTTCCCTGCTGCTAAAGAAGACTTGATCTTGAAGATGGACCACTGCGTTGCTGTGTTAGGTTTTTTTTTGTCACCTCTAGCGTTTGGTTGTATTGCTTGACCCTGGTGTATTGCGAAACGGCCTTGATTTGTCAATATTAATGTATAAAGATAGTCTATACAACCAACAAATACTCTCTTAAAATGTTTCACATTACAAATAATTTTTTCTTAGTTGTAATTACACTTTTAGTTTTTTTTTTATTTGAATTTAAATTACAGTAGTCTCAACGAATGAAACGGCAATGAATCTCAACGCTGCCAAAGGATCTCGATGTTAAACAGAAGGACCACTTCCAGTAAGCGAGAAGTAATGCTGGAGTACGTTGTTAGTGAAAGTGCCATCCCAAGGTTTTGTGAGAACTGCGAAGCGATCCAAAAACAATCTACCCAGTTTACAGGAATTCAGTTGTTTCAGAGCAAAATCCGAAAGCCAAACACTATGAGGCCTGTCTCTTTCGCCTGTGTCTGATCGCTCTCGCTCACCTCTGATCCCTCTGGCTTTCATCCGGACCACTCTTGCGTGAGTCGCGTCACTATTGTCCACTTCTTCAAGCCGTACGCTGCAGGAAATTTCAACACCTGCTCAATTTATCAGTCTAACTAGCGAAAATTCAGGGAAAAATGTGCGTCCTTCAAATGGAGGATCTTACAATTGTTTGTGTTTACATCACTATGTACTATTTATGAGAATTGCCATGTCATAAATGATCCTTCGTACTAAGGTGGATGGCATTTAGATTTCCCAGCGCAAACTCTCATCATTTCAGCTCAGTCATACTTATACAAAAGGTCTTACTATGGAACGTCGGCTTTACATCATCAAATGTTGACGTTCACGTTATCATGTTATTTCTAAAATAAAGTCAAAGTTGATTTTAATATTGCGGTAATCAGTGTGTAGTTTTCTCCGATTGTTGATCATTGTTGCCAGACAGCCATCTGGTCCAGCTTGTCTTTGGTGTGCGTCTGCGAGAAGTAATTCACACCACATGTCTTAAGTAGATTTTGTAGTCTCGGAACCAGTCAAAGCAGGGAGGTGCCGCCGGTCACTTTAGCTTATCCCGCTCGCCGCTGAGGTCACGCGGACAGATGGAAGGGGGTTCCAGCAGAGCATGTGCGTGCCTTGGTTTATTTACCACTCCACTCACCACTCAATTGCGACCTCAGCAAAAGTAGCAAGTGCTCTTGATGCAGATGGTTTTCATCACACCGACCACTGGCATGTTTTCTCTCTCATGTGCCGATTGTTCTGGGGCCTCTCGCCTTTTTTGGCCTCCTGTCTCTCCGAAACCCACGTCGCAATAAAAAAGACAGAGGTGCATCTCTTTTAAATGGATTGGTACCGTAGTTTTTTTTTTTAATACTCGATTGGGCTTTTAAACGCATCCTCCTACACATTTGGCTCACAAGCACTTCTGCAATTGATATAATAGTTATTAGCAGTAACAGTCTTACTGTAATCAGATCAACGCTAATGACCAAAGAGATTTAAAACGGCCTAATTCACTGGAATTAATTCACACGTCCTGCTTGTTTGTTTTGATCTTGTGAAAACTGTCTATGGTTTCTTTTTAGGTGTAAGAATCACGTGATGTCTCGGAATTTTTATTTTTTTTTTAGTCATGGTTTTTTTTTCTTATCTTTTTTTCAGGTCTTTTTAGAACCCACACCCCATCCCACTCGTCTTTTCATAAATCAATATTTACTATGTAACCTTCCCCTTTCTCTTCAGAGCCAGGAAGCAAATGTGCATCCTGATTGTGCTCTTCAAAAAGCTGTTTGGCCAGTGATTTACTGTTGCCTGTTGTTTTTGTTTTGAGATCGACGTTCTGTCATCGGACCACAATGGTGAAAATATGTTGGCGCTGTGAAAACCCAGAGACGGTGGAATTCCCGCACATGGACAATATACATCTGTGCAGGAGGTGCAGACTGTTGCCACATGATATTAGATCCTCCGAACGTGAAACAAAATACACAGATGTCCGCACTGCGAGAAGTAGGGAAAAAAAACACTGTGGCGCTTCTTTGTGTGTAAAAAGAAAAAGGCTTTTCTGGTACAAGGAGGGGCTGGTGAATTTGGGTTGGCAAACAGGTGGAGCTTTCCATGCATTAAATGTGCATCCATCTTTGGATTTAAGTGTATAAAGAACAAAAGCATGACACGTGTGAGGTTCTCATCAGTATGTTCTCTGGTCCACAGGCCCTGCAGGCAGCACGTCAGTTCATCCTCCAGCAGGCCACAGGTCTCAACTCCCCGAGCAGCAACGAGGTCAAGCAAAACCCGGTACAGGTACAAAACCTTATCTAGTAATCTAACGTTACTGTGCCTGTCAAAAGTGTGTGTTTTTCTGTTTGTGCTCTGTTTTTGTATTTGCATTAGTTTTACATTATGGAGTCATGAATGCGGCTCTTTGTGATAAATGCTCAACAATGCCGTGGCTTTGAGGCCAAGATTCATTTCTCATTGGTCAGGACTAGGTTAGCTTGAGTGCACATTCCTGTAGCACCTGCCCGCACACACACACACACACACACACACACACACACACACACACACACACACGTACAGACACACTCAGGGTCTACAGAAGGAACCTTGTGAATAGAGTATTGTGAGAGCTCAGGTCTATCAGTAATGTGATGAAGGTTCACCAGCAGCATCTGTGGTACAAATCTCAGCCCTGGACAACTGCATCTTTGACTTTATCCCATTCTTTCTTTTTTATTCTTTTTTCCAAATTTCCAATCACTAGAAAGACGAAAAAAGAAGGAAATACTTTTAACTAAAGATTTTAGTATTTGCGAGAAAGCCTTCATTTTTTGAAGTATTCGGACCAACATCTGTCTTGTAGAGAGCAAAATAAAGGCAGTTCCCAGTTAAGCTTTCACACCACTGCTTTTCCAGACTAAACAGCCGTTCTTGTTTAGAAACACTCTTCATACGGCTGTTAAGTGCTTTGTCTGGGCTTTTCTTGTTGTTTTTAAGCAGCGATGTCTTTGTTCGTGTTCAATCAAAATTGAATTGTAAATATCTTGATTTGTCTCACGGCAGGAAAACCACATCTTACAACAGCAGAAAAGAATACATAGAAGAATAGAGACTGTAAACGCTCATCTATAAATGAAAATTCATACGTGCGTAAATACACATACACGGGGCTTTAGTGTTCGCTTTAGGACATCCTTCAAAAGAAATGAGACGCATCACACATGCAAAGTGTTTGAATCGCACCGTCACATCGCCGCAAACCAGCGTGTTTTATATGGCTGTCGAGAGAAGGAGGGATGGAAAGGAAGTCCCTCTAATCAGAGACAGGAAGAGAAGGGCGGATGTGAGTGTGGAGGTGAAAAGTAGAGAGGGCTGGTGAAGGGGTGTGCAACAACCTGCCTGAATTTTTCGAATCATCAATAATCCAGGAGGAATGCGAGCTGACAGTTTAAATGACCGTGTTGAGAGGTTTTCCCTTCAGGGTAATTAACATTATCAAGGAACAGCAGGTTACCTCGTTAGTGGCGCACTCATTTAATTAACAAAGCACACTAATTAGATTGAACCCGGGGACGAAGTTTGCTACGGTGTGCTTGTAGAGCGAAAGTCAAGTCAAGCCCAGGAAAATGAAAAGGAAATCTTACCCTACTCTGTTCAAACTGTTTTTTTTTTGTGTAGTTGAAGTTGACAAGTTGGTGGATTTGAGCTGCCTTAGTATTTGTAAATGGTGTGTGTGTGTGTGTGTGTGTGTGTGTACAGAAGCGTGCCTGCTTGATCACATGACCCTTTTTAATAGACAATTTTTAACATTGTTAAGTGATCGCAGACAATCAAAGTGATTTTCTATAATGAACTGATATTGCAATCATTAAGAGAGGTCAATATTCTGACCTCTGTCGACCCTTGACCCTGTGTCTAGACCCAGTCTTCAGGGTGGCAGCCGACTGTGTGAATCCACATTCTCTTTTCGGGTAGGAGGCTCATGTCATTGTGGAGAAAAATAAAATTACTATATGTTTTCACTGGAGCATTTTTAGGAACTTTTTGACTAAAAATTTTATTTAAAAAATTGGTCCTTATTTTTCAGCTGTACTACTATATAGAATATTCAGCCACTGGACAACTGAATACAAACTTAAAATTAAAATAATCGCCATTATGGGCTTTACACAACTTGGACAAAATTGGCTATGGGTCAGCTTTTTTTAAAGGCAGCTTAGGAGTAATTTGGTTTTTAGAGCGTATATAAGATACAAATACTAGAATCTTAGACATGACCAATACATGTTTTCTTGGGATTGCAACAAACACATCATGGTCCTCTGTCCTTTATTTGTGTACAGTATGTGCATTATATGAAAATCAGATTTTTTTTATAATTATACAATTATTCACAGCCATTTAAGCAAACAATACAACACTCTGATGTTTGTGACTTTTTGACTCCACAAACTCTTTTAGAATATTTTAAACCGTAATGTGACGGGAAAGATGCATTTTGCATTCAGATGTACATGAGCGTAGACGTTGATTTCAGCTCCGTCTCTTTTGGTAATTGAAAAGAAAAACTGTCCTCTTTTCATGTATTATTGAGGACCTTGATTAATGTAAAAAAAGAGAAAAGACTCATTAGAGACATGCTAATTAGTTTCCTTCTCTTGAGCGTTTGATAGAGAGCGTTGCCAAGGTAGCACTGGGTGATGGGAATATCACATTGAGATGATTTGATGGAGAGATGGGTGGTGCCAGCCGGGAGTTTAGTGTTTTAGGTCAAGCACTTTTGCATTTCGAGTGTCTCCTTTTCAAAGCATGATCTTTGGCTGTTCTTACACCTCAATGAATATGCACCTCCTGCTCGTTCTCCATTATAAGACGCAATTCACTGCTTATGTAAATCGCCTTTCAGCATCACGTTTTGGAAAAAAACTCGATGTGTTACAAAGAAACAATAAGTTAAATTTTAATGTTTTTTTCTTTTTTATTCGGTCTTGTATAGCTGCTTAGTTTGCACTTTTCTTTTAATAAAGCCCGTTTTGGAGGGAAAGGGTTAGACGGGGTGACCTGTAATACAAGTGGCCTGACAAATTGAAGAAGGAAGGAGAGAAGCGAAAAAAGCCAGAGTTTGGCTCTGAGCAGTGAAGTGTAAAAGTCCATTTTTGATCTGAAACATGAGTGAAGAGTGTAATGAACGCGGTCGATAATGGGCTTTTATGTTTCCGCAGCCCAGTCGTCTCTTCTGTTGTGCTGGACTGGAAATTTGTTGTCATTTTTATTCCGAGGCAGTGAGGCGTTAGATAGAGCCACAGATGTGTGTGTGTGTGTGTGTGTGTGTGTGTGTGTGTGTGAGGGACGTCCGCAGAAAGCCAGGGACTAATGGAAGAAGGATATAGAAGACGGAGTGGTGGGGAGATTTTCCACTTGAACTTCCTCGACTCGGGGCACCCGTGCAACGGCGCGTTTTCATTTGTCCGAATGCTGTCCGTACACTGTCAGAGAAAGCGCTCCCCTGACACAAGCTCTGAACTGGGTGAAAATAAGCAAGTGACAGCCCGGAATTCTCTGCTTCTCTGAAGTCGCTCAGCCCTGCAGCCCCCAGAGGCTGGCTTTTATTACACACACACACACACACACACACACACACACACACACACACACACAGATAAGCTAGTCTGAACAAAAGCGCCCGTACCACCTTGTATATGCGGAGCGATATGATAAATACCTGCTGTGGAGGTAATGGGGGTAATTCGCTAGGGGAGTGGGCGACAAAGGAGGTTTTTAGATCATTCTGGGACAAATTAGGCTGCGTGCTACAGAAACTCTCTGTAGCCTGCAAGACATCATCTCCGAGCCACCTGGTAACAGCGCCTGCAGCCTTTCAGCGGACCTGTTATTAAAATGACAGGCCTCTTTAGCGTCGCGTCCCACTCAATAGTGACCCTTCACTCTCCACACGCAGCCTAATATCTTCCAGGCTTTTTGATGGTGGCGGTGTGACTGTTTAAAAGGACTCCCACCCCCCAATATGCTAACCTGCCTTGCTTCTCTTATCGGTTCCACCTGAGAAATGTGACCCCGTGCCCCTTCCTGTCAGGATTAAGAGAGGGGAATTATTCTAGTGGAACAGTGGAGGCTTTTTTTAGGCTAGTGCTGAATAGATTTTGTTTTAGGCCGATGAGTGGTTGAGTTTGCTTGAAAAGCCAAAACTAAATGTTTATATATATATATATATATATATATATATATATATATATATATGGATAGATAGATAGATAGATAGATAGACAGATAGACAGACAGACACCTGGTACCTCACTTTACAACTCACTTTACAGGTACCACATTTTAAGTGGAAAATGCTATTTTCTACTCATCTTTTACTTAAAAACACTAAACTAAACAATGAACACATAGACAACAATTTTACATGTCTCCATTGAGGAAATTTTCTTACATTACGAAGAATGTCGTCAAGAAAATTCTGTCTCGTTAAGAAATTTTTTCACGATAGGCCGGACGTTATGTGGATAAATATTTATAGAGAGCAATCTGTCACACGTATATATTACCCGTTTAAAATGTCCTTATATTAGAGGTGGCCTTCTAATTTTCAACCCTTTTATCTCCGTGGCCTTCTTTTTAGACGTTTTAGGCTAAAGGTTTACATAAATATCATATGCGTAGATATATGATGTGTTTTGTTCTTGGCAATATTGTAAAGTTCTAGCAGTATTTCTACTCTTCTTCATTCTCTCATTGTAATGTCTTGAGTTTGTTTCCCAGCTCATGTTCTGTTGCTTTTGACCTGTGAAACGATTGTGTGCGAGTGGCGTATATGTAAAGACTTGTTTATAGGCCGTGAGCCGCGGGCAGTGTGCTCATTATCGCACCCGTGAATAAACTGATCATAATGGCCATGAGCACCAGGTACTTTGAGCGAGAATGAAAGAGTGTGAGTGTGTATTTGGGTTAGGCGGTCTAGCACTCCCCCATCGCCGAGGTGAGTAATTCTATGTGACGGGCACAAACACAGCTAGAATGTTGTCGCTTGCTTGTGCATGGATGCCTGTGTTGTGCTGTCTCCTCCAGCCGTAGCCTTGTCATTTTTTCAATTATCCCCCCTGTCCCAGGGTCCCTGCCGACTGCCGGTGACCGCATAGACGGATCGTTTTGATTGACTGTGCTGTTTATTTTTGAATGATTTTTGCTGGCTTCGTTTTTCTATTTTAAGTGCAGTAATTTTTTTAGCTGTTATAGCTATAATTATTTCTAAAGATTTTTTGTTTTTATGATTTTTTTTTTCTTATTGGAACTGCATGTTCAGTGCGTGTGGGTGTGTTTCTGGTTTAAAGTTGTATAATTATACATGTGTGCATTTATGCAGTCATTTCAAGTCTCTACCAATAATAATATTTGGTATCTTCTTATGCCATACTCACATGTTTGACTCTCTTACATTTGTATGTTTATAACTATAGTTGTGTCTCGGTGTGTGATTTTATTACAACTTTCTGTGCAATTTGTCAATTTATTCTTATGAAAATATGAACGTTGTGGTTCTAACTATCTTGTTCAGAGTTGTTGTTAGTGGTCCGGCGCTTGCGGGTTCGAATGGTCAGAACTTTTTTTTTCTTCTGCTGCACAGTATTATTCTACTTTTCCACATGAAAGTCAGTCTGTCATAAGTCATTCTTTCAAGTCTAACTTGAGTTCTCTCTGAGTCTTTAAAGCTCTAGACCTTCTGGGTCGTTTTTTTTTTTTTTTACTTTAAGGGCCATTTATCAGACCCCCCTCTTCATATGGACAACTATATTTTTCCTCGCCAGTAAAAAAAAAACCTTTTAAGAAATCACCCACTTCCAATTACAGCTTTACTGAGCTGATTTTCCACGTCTGCTCAAACTTTAGTAACATTTTTTATAACATAGTTTTTATATGCTTCCACTTAAGACATGTTCGCCTACTTTTTATCACTCCTGTCTGTCTGTCTCTATGTGTGTGTGTGTGCGCGTGTATGTGTGTGTACCTCAACACTTCATGTGATAATTACCCTGTAATATGGAATAGCATGGAATGCTCCAGAGAATAGAGTTGCATTCATCATCATCCATTTATTTAAATACCATAATTTAGTGCACGGCTCATTACTGGGAAGTTGACCTTTCCTAAAATGAATAACTCCCCCATTTCTTCCTGCTTGCTGACTGGTTTAAATTTTCTCTTTTTATTTTTTCTATTTTGACAACTGGAATGAGAGAAAAAAAGATTACCTTGACCCTAGACAGAACGACAGACAGACAGAAGATAGTGGCTAAAGGATAGACAGATTTAGGAAATGTACAGCATAATACATTTAAAAGCCGCATACAGTATGGGAATAAAAGCCGCTTGAATTTATTAGTTTATTTCATGCATAAATTGATAAAAATAACATTAAACCTAGTTTCATGACTTATTTTAAGTAAGAAATAACATAATAATGTACTTTTAAATTTCTATAAATGTATTTTAATTACAACTACAGCAGTAAACACTTCTAATACAATACATTTGATAAATTGTATTTCCTGATAAATAACCATTTAATATTTGTATTCAATGTTTGTTATTCATACTCCACAATGTGTTGTATACATGTAAAGAATCATTTTGGAGTATTTTGCAAAGATCATTTTGTTACGATTATTTTAAGGTTACTCGAGGAGTTCCATACAGCATTAGGTACTGGACATCAGATCTTCTTAAATCACAGAATGTCCTTGTCATCAGCCGTTGGTCTCTGTTTTAAACAGCAGTGCTCTGGCTGATAAAAGCGATGGCAATTTATCATGGAGTTGAAAAAAGGAAAAGCTAGATTAACACTCATTGGGATGCATTCTGTGTCCTTACTACTTCCTTTATGACCCTCTGG
>CM051493.1:37744663-37797159 GCA_028031935.1 Paedocypris micromegethes
ACAGAATGTCCCTGTCATCAGCCGTTGGTCTCTGTTTTAAACAGCAGTGCTCTGACTGATAAAAGCGATGGCAATTTATCATGGAGTTGAAAAAAGGAAAAGCTAGATTAACACTCATTGGGATGCATTCTGTGTCCTTATTACTTCCTTTATGACCCTCTGGGACGCATTGCTCTTCTTGCAGCTCAACTTCACTCTCCTTTTTCTCTTGCTCTCACTCTCACTCAATTCCCATCTCCTCTCTTTGTTAATCAGTTAAACTCGCTCTTCAAATAGCCCCTCTAATTACTGCTCGAACGGCCGTCTCCCCTGCTGCTCTCTCCCTCTCTCTCTCCCTCTCTCTCTCTCTCTCTCTCTCTCTCTCTCTCTCTCTCTCTCTCTTGCTCTCTCGCTCTGTATTGAAGCTGACCCCTGTCAGTAGCGGGTAGCTGTACGTGGCTGGTGTGGACGGTGCTGGTGAATCTTAATAGTGGTGGGAGGCAGCAGAGGTGCCACTGAAGCTGGCTCATTAGCAGCCGCTCTCAGAAGCTTGTGGAGATGGTTGTAGGGGATGACCATCAAACACAGGCCATATATTATGCACCATCTCTCCCAGACACTCGTATTCAAGCTCCAAGCCACTTACAACGCTGGGGATGAGAACTTGGCTTCCCCTACAGCTTCCGCTTTCTGTGATGCGTTGGCCTTTTCGCTTGATTTAGACCTCAGCTCTGGTGAAATGATGGATGCTCAGCCACTCGCGCAAACACACGTCTTGTTTCCGTTATTAAAATGCCGCAGATGAGAGTTCAAGCGAAGTAATTCACAGCAAGGCGCCTTTTCGCATTGATCAAAATTTCGTGCTTTCTCCAGTTTGTGTGAATTTAATGAGAGAGGGGTGAAATATATATATATATATATATGTAGAAAATGATTGGGTGGAAAATTAAATCCTCTTTTTTTTTTTTTTTTATAAATGCCCGTGGTCCACTGGTTGGGTTTCCGGGCTCTTCTATTACGGAGTCTATTCAGTAGCAAATGAACGGGGGGATTCATTTATGGCGAGAGACAAAGCGGCATGAAAATATAATTCCGCATTGTGCTGCGCTTTTGTTAGCGGCCGTCAAGTCTCTAATGGCGTGCTTTTGTTTTGCTGCTCCACTCTGAAACCGTAGTGTCGAATTGCACGCTTCGCTCACGGTTTGTAATGGCCCGCCTTTGTGATATTAGATTATAGGGGCAATTAATGGCGTCAAACCTTAACAACTCAGCATTCAGCCCGCTCGTCAATCCCACTGTCGCTCCGCAATAGAAGGTGTTATAGCTCTGGTAATTATTACGCCTGCAACTTGAAAATGTCAATGAACGTGTGTATAAAATAGAATGTATGGGTTGTCACCGCAGGAGAATGGGATGCAGAGGAGCAATTAATTACAGGTTTTCATTTCGCTCTTTCCTGGTGACAAGAAGTCGAGCGTGATGCCACGCGTACCCCCCCCCACCCCACACCAACACCATCATACATCCACGCTAACCCACGCTCGCGGGCGCATGACTCCCCAACACCGCCCGTTTTCAGCTTTATATCAGACGACTTCCTTTTGTGGGTGCGAATGCCGATTTCGAAGGCTGTAATTGTAGGGTTAGTGACGTTTAACCCTTGGAGCAGGTCTTCAAAGGCGGATGCCTGAACTTTGGCGGGATGAAAACACTCAATTTGACATTATTTCATCTCCTGATGGTATCAGATGCATGACATCATCTTCTGAAGTCTGCCTGTGCTTGCTACTCGTAACTTTAAGCGCCAGTGTAATATAACGACCAGCATTACTCCTTTCATTTATCAAGGTGAGTGGCACGCCAACCCGTGTGGCACATTAGTCAAAGAGGGCATCGTTTTGCCTGGTCGCTGTGGTGGCTTCCGGGAAGCTTAGAGCACAAGGTTTCGGATGACTTGTTTGATTGTGATAGGGACGTTTGCAATAAAGACTTAGACAAAACCCAACAATCCGATAACCGAGTGTCTTGAGTGTTGAGATCATGTGCTTTTTTATCCTCTTTTCCGCCAGGGAGAGGGACTGGAAAAAAGCCGGTGTTCATATTTACCGCCAATCTTGTTTACAAAGTCAAATCATCCCTTTACAGATTTAATTTGCCTCTGACAGCTCTCTCTCTCTCTCTCTCTCTCTCTCTCTCACTCACTTCTCGGCGTTCCTCTGCTTATCTCCCCCCCCCCTCCTCCTAACAAACCCTCCAGCTCCGAATAGATAAACTGCTGAAAATATGAGCGCTCAGGCGCTACATGAAAACAAATGAATGCAAATATAAAATCGGACTGGCAGTGGACTGGGAAGTCGTCAGCGTCGCCTGTCTTGTTTTTTCTTCCCCTCGAGCAGGAAATGTAGATAAATGTGTGTATTATACAGGATGGTAGTTTGCGCTCAGTTGTCAGGTTCAAGCCAGCCGTGGCCTGTAAATAGCTTTATTTTTATTGAGCAGTTGCTGGGAGATGATCACTTCTGGCCCTTGAGCAGTAAATAGAAAAATAAATGGAATGCCACAGAGCAGCTGCGTATGCGACTGTGTGTGTGTGTGTGTGTGTGTCCTCGGAAGATCGCTGGCTGTATTCGAGGAAACAGCCACAAATTGTACTAGTGGAAATTGCTGGCCCGATAAAAGCGGCCTGTAAGTTCACGGAGTGGCTGGTCTTACTGTAGTACAGTTTGTAATCGTGTACAGACGCCGCCTTTAGGCCTTTGAAATACATCTCACACACATACATTGTTCGAGTGGTAGCGTAACACTTGATTAAGCAAAAAATAAATTGTATAAATGTTTACAATTTTTTTTATTGAGTATACGATGAAAATCTAACCATAAATCAGAGATTGTTTTTATCCAAATAAACCGACCAATTGCTGATCTGCGTATACACCAAACTAAATTAAAATGCGCAAATATTACTAATCCGTGTTGCCTGTCCTCGTCTTTTCCTGCATGTTTGCCATGAGATAAGCATTGCGTCTCTACGCCAGGCTCTCGCTTGGCAAATTGCACTCTCAATTCCACACCGCGGAAAGTTGTTTCCTGCCGATAGCTATCTTATCAGACTGTTTGTTATTTTTGTCAAAGATGGGATTCTCTAGATAGCGAATCATAATAATATGTTTGTTGAAGTGCTTTCATGCCGATAAAGACTACGCACTCAAGGCAAGATTTGATCAAGGCGCATTTCTCCTGCGCTTTACTGTATATAGAGAAAACACTGCCTGGGATAAAGCAACAGTGTTGTGTCAATAGCATTGATGTTTAGTGTATTTTTTTTTTTTTTGGCTGTGACAAAATTGAGATAGTATAATCAAAGAGCAGCATTGTTGGCAATGAAATGGGTTCCAAAATCTAATCAGCATTTACTGTCCCTTGAACTTTGAAATAGTACTGTATTTAATATCCATTACATATTTTTTTTTGTTGTCACTTTATAATCTTTTCCATTTCTGGGTCAAAGGGAGTTGGAGCCAATCCCAGCTGTTCTCTGCCTAAAGGCTTTACACGCCCAGGATATCTGGCCAGCTAATCACAGAGCAGAACACACACATTAACAATCTCATTTGGAAATATTTTAATAGTTATTAATATTATAAATATTAATATTACACTTTTATGTAACAGGTCCACACAAAGTAGCACATGATTGACGTGTAACAAAAATGACATTCGTTGTTGCAAAACCGTTTAATCTTAGCCAAATTAGACTAGGCTCGTAAGCATTAATTCCTCATATTTAACTCTTTTCAGGTGCCCGTCTCCATGGCAATGATGACCCCACAGATGATAACACCTCAGCAGATGCAGCAGATCCTCTCGCCGCCTCAGCTTCAAGCTTTACTTCAACAGCAACAAGCCCTCATGCTGCAACAGGTAACACACACACACACACACACACACACACACACACACACTCTAGGGTTGGTGGTCCAGGTTGATTGAAAGATAGAGCCACTTGAGTTCATAATTAGGTCAAGTGAAGTCTTGTAGTTTTAATTGTCCTACTGTGGTTAAATTTACAGAGCTCTTAGTTATAAACCTTTCAACCAGTCAAGTAAACATACACACACACACACACACACACACACACATTAGAACCTATTAGAAATCTATAATAAATCTTTCTACCACTAGGCCTTACCATAAATATCAAGAGTAGCTATTATTATTTACAGCAAGAAACCCAGACAAGAATAGAGTATGGTTTTCTATACTGTATAGTCGTTTATAGTATACACAACATTTCACATATCAATACGCATGTCAATTAGACGCCAAAGAAACCAAACCTCTCGGAAATACGTTTGCAGCGAGAAACACACACGCCTCTAAACTTCCGCCTAGAGATCTTGCGACCGAGTCTCTGACTGATGTTTTGCGCAGCCTTTATAGAGTGCAGCTCGCCGAAAGCGTTCACGCTGATCCCTGTTAATAGAGGCTGAGTGTAGATGTCAAAGTGTGTAATGTAATCGCTTTTTGTCACTTTGATAGCGTCCTCGCCGACACCGTGTTCCTCCCGGCTTTGATGTTTGTCGGCTCTTACGTTTCTAAGCGGCATTTACTAGCGCGCTAGTGTGGACGACGCCTCCTCTGGCTGGTGTCACTACACGTTTACTCGCCGGCGGTCAGGAGCTGCGTTTGTTCGAGCTCCGACAGCTTTTCTCGCCCAGCTGCTAAGCCAAGAGTTCTCCGTATCTCTCCCGCCTCTCTCTCGCTTTGTTTATTAGTTGCATGGCCTTTGGTATCTCTGTGTGATATCGCCCCGAGGCCAGAGGTGCGGCCCCCGAGCAGACATGAACCAACAAACAACCCCCATTTCTCTCACGTCTCTCAAATATTTAACATAGCGTCGCTTGACATTCACAAGGCTGCATTTTTTTTTTTTTTTTTTTTTAAAGATTCTTAGAAATTAGGTTAGCAAGCTTAGATCATCAACTTTTTTTTTTAATGTAAGGTGGTGTGACAAAAACGGGAAATTGATTGAACAAGCAGGAGCCGGTCGCTCAAGGCAAGTGTAAATTGCACTGAGCCGATCTGAGAAACTCATCTCATTCATGGAGTTCATGGAAATGAAAAGAAATGCTGCTCTTTGAGACCAACGTCGCGACTCAAGCACCGTTCGGTTTTTCTTTTAGAGAATAAGACCGCTCTGGATTATTAGATAAGACTAGATTAGATTCAACTCTATTGCCGTTGTGCAAAGTACATGAGACGATGAAATGCAGTTAGCATCTAACCTGAAGCGCCAATTAGGTATATTTACAGATTTGACATAAAATACAAATAGGATCATAAGGTGCACTATTAATAAGCATCTACTTTTCAACATTGTAACTTCCCCGATTCATTTAAAGTTTTAAAGCGCACCTACTAGTCCAAAGAATACGGTACTGCTCTTATATTTAACAAGAATATTCCATTCGCCGCCGTTTCTTGGCGGTTTTACTCCTCCAGTAAAAGCCAGTGGGTTTAATGGTCTGCCGTGGCGATGAACCACGCAAGAAGTGGCTTTTAATGCCGACTCTCACGCGGCAAATGGAGCAATCAGAAGCTCTGCCGACACGGAGCTGCATCCTGGCACGCGGCGGCGATCTGTCCCTGATCTCATCCCGGCGTGCGTGTGTGTGGGAGAACGAGTGGGCTCTCGCCGTTTTTTCTGCATATGAATACGCGCGCTAATATGATTCCACATACAAAGAGAGCGCCCGCCGATAGAAAGGGCCAGCAAGTGCAGGTTTGTGTATGCGAGCTGTTTTGCATGTGCGAGTTAACCTTTACATCCCTCCAACCCTTAATTACAAGCCCAGCTGATATATTTTCCCGCTTTTTTTTGTGTTCCCTCTCTGCGGCGTTAAGTAAAACCAAGGTCACAATAATGGGAATCTGAGGTGAATGCCTTTCAAGGCTTGCAGTTATCGTGAAAAGGGCCCACTGAATCAAATCATTAAAAAAAAAACTTAATTATTCTTTAATTATTCCCACAACTATTCCGATTGCTATTGGCTGGAATTAAAGGGCTAATGAGTGGGCGAGAGGCAGGCGGGCGGTGGGCAGCGAGCCGTGCTGGAGAGTTTAAACGCGACGGGCGACATATTGCAGGTGAATCGCCTCTAGTGCGTTTAATGGAGTTTCGCTTCACACCTTACTGCTCCCTGACTTCCGCTGTTCGGAAAGGCCAGAGCTGAGTGTCGCAAACACAGGAAGCTGGCTTTCAATATCCCGTAATGCCCAGTCAAACAGAAGCAGTGGTGTGAGGTGACTTTTCAAGCTGGAGGACGACGCTTTAGCATCGCTCGGTAAAAAGAGCGAGTGATGAGCAGGTTCAAGCCTCATTTTGCAGCCGCGATGTGTGTGTAGTCGGCCAAAGAGAGATGCTCTGTTGAATTTGCAGGAAGTTGTTGGTGTTTTGCACAAATACTGCACAAAACCTGCATGAGTGCTTGGAAAGAAATGCGCTTTTGGCTGTAGAAATGACCGGTTCATTGACCGGTTGATTTGAAAAATAATAGACGAATAAGAAATTCTTCAGTGAGTTTAGATTTTATTTGTTGAGGCTTAGTTTAGTTTTATAATATGTTAGCTTTTTTCTGACAAAAATAGGAATAGCCGTTTTTCCCATTTAAATTTAAAAAAAGTAAATTCTTGAATTCTTCAAAAACAACGATTAAATTCCTAATATTAAAAATAATTGAAATGAGATGCTTCATAGAAATACACTTACCTGATGTGAAAAATCTTGCCAGAAATTGTTTTAATATTTCTGTTACTCATTTGTCAGTTTTTTCACTTGTAGAACAAACATTCAAACGACCCATTTCGTTAATAGTTTGCTTCAGTTATTTCTAATGCATTAATATTTTTAATACTTGTATCATTGTTATTATTAATAAAAAAGAATAACATACCATGCTTTAAGAATGTTGTCTGAAAAATGTCTGTCACTCAACCGCATTGGAAAAAAAAACACTTATTTTAATTTAGCAGCGGTTTTGGCACGCTCATTTTGTTCCACAAAGCCTTATAACGACTCCATTAACCTCTCTGTAAACATTAAGTTTGATAAGGAGTTAATGAGGGCATCGTTATTCAATTAGTTTGTTTTTTTTTCTTCCTCCATCATCTTTCCTTGGTGTTCCCAAGACTCTTTGGCTCTTGGCCCCGGTTTGTCCACGGGCCTCTGTAGTTTGCTCTTTTGGTCAACATCAACATCCGTGTCGAGCCGCCCATGCAAAGCTGAGATTTCAATCTTAATGGCTCATTTCGGGTAAATTAATAATCTGGAAGTAAAGCAAACAGTGGTGTGCCTGCGGTGGCCTCTGCGGTTAGCCAGAGCGTGCTAGTTCTGCGCGTGTGTGTGTGTGTGTGTGTGTGTGTGTGTGTGTGTGAGCGCCTTTGTAAGGTTCTTCAAAACACTGCTAATTCAAATAATCGCACACAAAAGCGATTAATATCGGAAATTCATGCGAGCTTGAAGTCAATTGAACGTGTAATGTTGTCATTTTTTTTGTTTTCAAACACACATTTAAGAGATCTTGTTTTTCGATCAGTGCCGGTAATGATAAAAACATTGATCTGAGTGAAAGTCTTTGTTCTGAAGTGATTGTTTTTGGTTGGTTGTAGCGCAGCCAATCCCAACAGTCTTGCTTCTTCCTGCAGGTTTGTTCGAATAAGTCATCGATGGCTGTGAATGATTAATCCAGTCTCCACAGATCAGGCCGCACACTTTGTTTGATCCATACGCAGTTGGAAACAGAATAAGTCACTTCATTGTTGACTCACACATACCTACAGATTTTCTGATTAACGTCGTTTTCAATCAAAGCTCGGCCTATGACGACAAGTTGTTTAACGCTGATAAAGCTGGTGGAGGACTGTTTAACTGTGTGAAGAAAGCTCTGAATCACTAACCAGTGTGTAAACATCTTTCTTGTGCCTTATGAAAAAAACATTTTTTAATTTACTACAAAATAAAATGATTTACGTTTTTTTCCCTTCAGAAGCATTGGGTTTTTAGGTATTTCAGATGTTTTGGAGGCTTGAGGTAGAAATTAAAACATCACTTTACACTCGCCACCTGAATTCCGACGGTAACTACTACACACCTTCGCCGATTAGAAGTAAAAACAAGGCTTTACCGCTGCTTTCTCAGACAGGTGCTGTTTTAGTTCACTGAATCATAAATAAGCAAACTGTCTCCATGCTGTCAGCTTCGCCACGTCAGGAGAACGATGGACAGATGATTTACAGGACATTCATACACCACCAGGTGTTTAGGTTGCCTCTTAAAGGAATGTGGAAAAAGGATGAATATGCCTTATTATATAGGCCATTTGCCCCTTAAGCAAGAAGCCGATCTTGTTTTATCCTGTTTTTAGGCTTTATGCCTTCAGACATGGGTTTGGATCGGTCTTTGCACCCGTTTACCTCCATTAATGTCATCAGTCATGCAACGGATCTGATGGCGGCTAATTGTTCACTTTATTGATGATTTTCACCCGTGGCCTCACATATCTGATGATTCGTGTCTTCACTGGCAAAATGCGGCGGTTTAAATTGGAAGTGAGTTGATAAAGACCGAGGAACCTACAGCACTTGACCTTCATGATTTACGTTTTGTCGATCTTGTTTGCTTTTAAGAAAGGCCTTTTATGAAAAGACTCATGGGACATTTCCGGCCTGTGACGGTGTTGCCCGTTAAAGCTTTTTTATTTCTATATTCACATATTTTATTTATTTTAGTCTATTTGGAAGTTCTGTATGCTAGCATAGGATGATATTTGATTTGAAAACGACATTCAGACATCTTAGAGAAATATCTAACCCAGTGTTTTCTGTTGAACCGTCACCAGTGAACTTTCGCAGAAGATTTGCAGAAGGAAGGGTTGACGAAGATTATGGCGTTTGCAAGCATTAAGTTTGTGAACAAAAAAAACAAAACAAAAGATAAAGTTCCCCAAACTTATTTCTGAAAAGCAACAGCAGACATAGCGCTAATAATAAAATAAGGATTGGATAATGAGTTGAGCTTTGAGTTTTCATCAACCGATTGTTGAGGTTTTTTTTTTCTGAAAAATCTAATTTGAAATATTTATATTTAATTTTCAAATTTGTTGTGGCCAATGAACATAATTTATGAAAGATTTGAAGCAACTGCCTTAAACTCTTAAAGCAAGACACTTTAATTTCCATTCAAATGTAAGGCTTTAAATGTAACTACTGTACTTTATATTTTTTACAAATTAGTTTTTCTGTATTTTGAGCTTTATTTGTTCTGGTAAAAACGTCAAAAAGAAGGTTAATGGAGATGTAAACTTTTATGAGTTGTTCTAATTTGAACAAAAGTAATTTTTTAAGTTATTCCTTAACAAATCCTTTAGACTTGTAATAATAGCAGGAATTAAATATCAAATATAGATCATGCAATTTCATATTATCAAACTGTAGATAGTTACTCAAATTGCAGTTGTGATAGATGGTACAATTAATTATTTTCTGCCATTAACCCCTCTCTCTCTCTCTCTCTCTCTCTCTCTCTCTCTCTCTCTCTCACTTTCTCTCTTGTCTCCCGCTCTCGCTCTCTCTCGCTCTCTGTAGTTGCAGGAGTACTACAAGAAGCAGCAGGAGCAGTTGCACCTCCAGCTGTTAACCCAGCAGCAGCAAGCAGGGAAGCAGGCCAAAGAGGTGAGGAGCTGGAGTCATCACCCTCACTCAGAATGACAACTGACCTCCATCCACCACATACAACCAAGCCATTGAGCTTTTACACTTATCTTGATTCAACACAAAAAAAAAAAAAACACACACACAATGGGAAGGACATCATAAGCGGCTGAGAATTGGAACCTTTGCTTACATTAATCACACACATGCATTTCAGCAATAATTAAAAACCAAACCAAATTTTATTTTATTTGTCACATACATATACATACATGGAGTGAAATGCTTTTTTACAATCACCCTGCTTGGTGGGTGATTATGGGTGACCCAGGGCTTGGGAGTAGTGCAACATCAATGAGTAAAAAATGTGAAAACAGAACAATAAAATACAATAATATATCAGAGGATGTTTGGGGAATATGGATTCCTACTTCAAACATCATCACAGGCTTTGTGCTAAGACTCGTAAAGTGTTAATTTCATAAGTCAGCGCTTGCTAAGCCTTGTAAAAATCCCTATTACAACCGACTGACGTGGGGCTGACAAGTTTCTTTAATTGTTCATTAAAGCACTAGAGTAGGAGTACAGCTTGATCTACGAGAGGAAGGTGACGGAGAATCATGTTGGATTTTTGAGGATAAGACTGTGACAACAACACTAGAACGTAATCTGAATCATTTTTCTCATGATGTTGGAGAAGATATCGGACACTGTCTTCTGGTCATTGGACATCCAAACATTTAATAAAACTGCCTACACTAGATTTGAATTGCGTTAGAACGCACTGTTACTGGACTTTTATTACACCTGCTTTCAAATCTTCACAAAGTTGTGTTAAACAGATTGACCTTTTCCTTTATAAGTTGTCTATAAAAGATGCTGTGTTGGCCACCCATAAACCAAACCAAATTTACTGACAGCATTTAAAAGCCAATGCTGTAATGTGATTTACAAGGTTGAAATTAATTCTTATCTTCTAAAACCTACAAGTTTTTTGACTCAAAAATATTTTTTTTTATGTGATTGTTACTCCTCAAATATTTTTTAGTATTAATGTATTTAAATAAATAAAAAAAAAGCAAGCTCAATATGTCATATTCTAAATACCATAATGAAAACCTGTACATTTATTGAATGAACTTTATGATGTGTTTACCCATCAAATATTTAATATAATGAATAATAAAAAAATAAAAAATAAACATTTATTAAGCATCTAATGATTGTTAAATTGTTTTTTTTTTACATTGTTTTGCTGGCTACAACATGGTTTTGAAAAATAGTAGAAATTGTATCTACAATTTGGTTTATAAAATATATTTTTTCTGTAAAGTTTTCCACCAAATAATGACTAAAAAAATATGCCAAAATGATGATGCTAAAAAGGCAGAAGAAAAAAAAAAACCTACACAAACAAAATTAAGAAGCGGATTTTAAAGTGTATAATTGTGTAGTTAGCTTTATAACACACATACTGGTAAAACAGCAAGAAGCATAGTATATTCCTTCTAGCCACTAATTCTGGCCCAGTCGTCCCATAAAGCCATTCATCCAACAGTAAAATATACTTTTAATTGCCGCCCATGTTGGCAGTCAACGCCATCGGGTTGAAGGTGAGATGGACGGATAGGTGGAAAGGCGGTTCTTCCTTGCTTTTTTTCAGTTGTTGTTTCACTCAGTCGTTCTCTCTCTCTCTCTCTCTCTCTCAGTGTGGTGGTGGAGCTGCGGAGTCACCCTGGAGTCAGGCTAATGAAGTAGCGCTGTCAGTCGGCTCTGGCGTGCCCAAACTCTCTTTGATGTGCTCATAAATCAAGCTGACAGGCCTGTTACTCCGCTAGCTTTAGCCACTCGACTGCATCTAATGTAAACAGCGTGCAGACACAATGTGTTAAAGAACTTGAACTGTGTCCTGTGGGACTGAGACAGAGAGAGAGATAGAGAGAGAGAGAGAGAGAGGAGGAAGAGGAGACGGGGATGGGGAGAAAGAGAAAGACAATGAGTGGTACAATGGATAGACGGGCTGAGAATTGGCAGAAACAGCAACGAGTTATGTTCATAAACGTAAAGTTATGCTCGTAACTGGTTATATGTTCTCTTGTCAAATGTTTTTTAACACTCTTCTGCTTCATGGAGCAGACTTTTTTCCGGTTTTTAACTAATCTTACTTTCTCATTGTGAAAGATAGTGGAGAGTTTGTGTTTATAATACATTTATTGCGGTAGTTACAATAAACCATCAATAAAAAAATTCAAAATGGCTGTGTGAGATTCGGATAGACTTGCAGTAAATCCAAATATTTTTTTGCACGTAGCTCTAAGAGAAGACTGGGTGAAACTGGCTAGTAGGAACTATTTTACACAGTAGAAGTCCAAAAATCTTAAATAATGCAATTTTATTTCAAACCAAAAATGTAATCTGTACCAAAGCAGAAGTCGCTGTATAATGTCAAATATTTAATTCTATTCAATTCTAAGCTCGTTTCTTCCATTTCTAGTTCATAGGGAGTCAAACAATTAGTAGTGCGTGTTCACTTTCCCAGCTGGTTGTCTGCTTTAGTGACTTCTGATGTTTGTGAGGATTCGGATGCTCCCTTAGAAGGCAACAGCATGTGTAAGAAGTACGGAGAGAAAGCTGGTTCTGTAGGCATTGGAAAAGCTCTGTGTTTTTCTCCGCCTGCTTTTGTTGACCCATGTGGCTCATTCCCATGAGACTCCATGCCCCAGGCGGCAGCCTCAAACACTTCCCTGACAGCAAGATTAAGAAAGTACCTTTAATTATTTTTCTTTTTTTATTTAGCTTCCCTCCTCCAACGTTTTTTTTCCCCTCCACTCTTTTCGCTCTGTTATCTGAAGATAGATAAGGCCCATCTCTCATTGGGGTTACATCAAAAAGCATGTCACAGGGAAGTTGAGTTAGTTTGGGAAGGAGGACATTCATCACCACAACACTGCCTGACCTTATCAGTCCACCTCACATTCCACTGAACTTAACCTCAAACTCACACTCTCAGACCCCCAAACCTGCCGAGCAATACTTTTAAAAAAACCTTTCCAAATGCTTCTTGTAGCAGCCATACTTTCTTTAGCTTCCTTTTAAAGCGTTGTTATCGTAGGGAGTTAGTCTTTCTCAGATGTATTTAATTTTATTGAATTATAATTTGTAAAATTTGTTTTAATTATTTCCCGTGTCAAGTCCATTTCTAGATTTTTATTATCCTTTTTTGTTGTTGTTTGATTTAAAGTTTTTTTCAGCATTCCAATTCTAAGCCCAGCCTATCCGCAACTAATCTTTGGCTACAAGATCACACACATTTCCTCACACACGCCTCACTTTTATAAAGTTTAGATTATGGGTTACGCATTGCTAATGTCATGGCGGATAAAACCATTTGCTCATTTTTCACCTCTTTAAGCGTCAGTGAGAGTCGGCAGGAATTGGAATCAATCTCTAACTAGTTGAATAATGTGACTTTCCACACGCACCGAGACAAGTTTATAAAACAAAGAAAGATGGTTTTCAAGCAGATTTCCACACTTGGCGAAGAGAAAGTCCCCGGTCTTATCAAAAAGTGATAAACATCTGATGTCATAATCTGGAACGGTTCTCAACGTTGCACACAGATGTTGCTAGTCAGTGTTTATTGCAGCGTTAATTACCAGCCAACCACACGCTAACAGATTGCTATACTGGAACAAGCGTGTTTGCAATCATGTCTGTAGTGTTGGTTTTTGACCACATGGAGCTGTCACCCTCAGATTAATGGGTTATCTCTGATTTCACAAGTCTCTCTTGGCTCCGCTCTGCACTTTGACGCTGTGAACCGAACCTCTGCGTTTTTGTTGTCTGCTTGTTGTCTCCCGCCGCAGGAAGCGTTCTGGTGATTGAAGGGGAAAATATCTCAATTCCAGGATGTGTTCCATCTAAACATGTCCTGGATGAAGTTGAAGGCTTATAAAAACCAATGAATGTCTCTCGCTTCCCGCCCTTTCCATCCTGTGGCTCTTCCTATTCACTTGCTTTTGATTAACATGTTTGTTTCTCCGTGTTCCCAGCAGCAGCAGTTGGGGAACAAACAGCTGGCTTTCCAACAGCAATTGATCCAAATGCAACAGCTCCAGCAGCAACATATTCTGAATTTACAAAGACAAGGTCTGGTGAACCTTCAGCCGGGCCAGGGAGCCGTGCCCATTCAGAGTCTCCAGCAAGGTACACACACACACACACACAAAGATGTTCATCTTTAGCTAAGAGATCTGAGATAACTCATACATGCATTTTACATAGAATGAAAAGTCTAGACTCACAATTGTCGTTTTTGAGTTAAAAGTTTTGAGTTACAAACACCGTCTTCAGGATGGAAGATTTTGTCCCTAGTTACGAAATATTTTTGCGTAGTAACTAGTCAGTAACTAGTCAGCGAGTCTCCTCTCTCACTCGCCATTTGCTTGACCGTAACAATAAATAAACATATTTTTATTATTTTATTTTTAGTATCACAGTACTCAATGTGGGTTCAATGTAAAATGTTTTTAAATACCTTTATTACAATATTTTATCAAATTATCAAAAAAAAAATCCTGAAATTATGGCTTTGAACAGATTAGGGCATTTACATGTTATTTGTGTCGAATTACGAAATGTACAAAGTTTTCACCTTACGAAACGGCATTGGCACAAATTAATAAGTCGGGGTACCAATGCACTATATCATGAGTGAATTTTAAGATTTAATCTTAATCTTAAGAGTATTTCTAGAGTATAAAACAACCATGATTTTCTTTCATCCTGGTGGTCTCGTTCTCAACTCCTCGTCAGCATCAAAAAAAAGGCACAGAACCTCTGATCCACTACTTTAGAGATGCCTATTAAAATAAAAGGGAGCTCTGGCTGAATTGCAGCATGCTTAATAAATGCAGCATCTGCAATCATGCCCACAGCCTAGAAGCAGATGGCGGTCTTCTGGCTGAGACCAGACCTGTCTACTGCCCACTTATTCTTCCTTAGTCAGCCCCAACCACAAACACACACTCGAATGCTGAATGCTAATAAATGTGGCCGTAAAAAGAAAATACTTGTTTCTTCAGATTTTGGTAATAAGCTATCTTCCCCTTCTCTTAGACTGGGGTGGAAGCCCCCCAGAGACCATTGCCATGTCCACGTAACCACATGTGAAACTTGTTAACCTAATCAGCTCATGAAGAGATAAAAGTACTAGTTGATTGTTGGTTTTGCGAAGGCAGTTATTTGGATAATAGGTTAAATATGTCTTAAATTTACCAGGGCGCGTGTGAGTGTGTGCGCTTGCAATTTACTCGGTTGGGATGCATTGATCATATTGGTTGAAAGGTATTCCACTCATCCATTGTGTTCTAAGAAAACAGGTCTTTAGTGTAACGGGCCACCGCTTGGAAAAAAAATGTAGATTCATCAAGGTTATAGATTTCACAGTGGTCTTTACATCGCAAGAGCCTCACCAGGACCGAACAAACAGGGAGGCGACTCTAGTTTCCATGCTGAAATCCCGACCACTTTTGGCGATAGGGCCTCCAAAATTATCCCAGTCTTTTATTAGAGCACTTGACTCGTATTCTCGCCCATTGCTCTTGACGTCTCTGATTATTTCAGTCTTAAGAAAACAGGCTCGTCATTCCACATCCCCGGCCAACCACAAACTTGCGCACATATCCGCTTCTAGGAAAGGTAGTCTGGAAGAGAACAAATCGGGGAAAGAAAGAAACAAGCCAGAAGAAGGTTGAAAGGTGGAAAAAAAGAACGTTTGCGACAGCTTTAAGCTTTCTCTTTGGCATCTCTCTGGCTTATTACCCCAATTGCTTGTGTCATTGTTTTAAGGGGGTCCGAGGAACAATAAACTCCAGGCTCTTGGAATCTCTTTACAAATCCGGCAACGGAACAGAATCAAGGAACTTCCCTACAATCCTTTTTCTGAAAAGTACTCCATTATGACTGGCCAGCCAACCATGTGCATTCTTCTGGCTAGTCATGCTTGTCTGTAGCTGCGATGAAAAGGATTTGTTCTCTGATCCATGGGTGGCGCCAACCGTTGTCGTTGTTTTTGTGTTTGTTTGGTGCGTTCAGCCGTTTCCTTAGAGTGACTTGGGTTTCAGATCCAAGCTGTTTTCCTTCCTTCAAAATTCAATTAAATGATTTTATAAAATGAAAATGAAAGAGGACCGTTATCTTAAATTGCGTAACCTTGTTTATTTGTACTAAATGATTATGTAATACTACTTGGCAGTTGTGGCCTAGTCGTAGGGAGTTGGACTTGACAAAAGGTTGCAGGTTCAAATCGCAGCAAGTCATTTTTGATAAAAGCTATAATGATTCTGATTTATCTACACTGTAAAAGTAGATTTTAATGCAATAATAGCCTTTCCATTTCACCAAGTATGGTTTTCATACTAACAGAGCAAAGTGCAACGTTTATACGTTTAGCTCATACATTTAGGAAATGGTTTAGTTATAAACTGAAAATAATCACAGGCTTTAACGTTGCCGGGAAAAAACACGTCAGTTTTAACAGATTGCTGAACTCTTAATGCTACAACACAGTATAAGCAACACAGCGTGTGGAAGCAATGTGGAGGTTGGCATTACTGCCCAGCTCAGTGTTTTCTGAGAGGTGTGTGAGAGAAAGAGCGAGTGTGCGGCCAACCACATGGGAAACGCCTCACCTGCCCCTCTACAGTATGTGTTTGGAAGAAAGTGAGATACCAAAACACTTCACTGTAGGTAAACCACTTCTCCACCCATCCACCTCCCTTCCACTTCCTTTACACTTGGTACTCCAAAGTAGAATCCCCAGTCGTAGGGTTTACGGCAACACCTTGCGTGGTCAAAATACACGCACGTCTCTTTCAGTGCTTTGTCAATGTCTTGACCACTGAACAGCACGTCTGGCCATACATCATGTCCCTGGCATGAGGTCTGACGGCAAGGACGAGGCGGAGGCGATGGGGGAGGCTGGAGAGGAGAGCCAGGCCAGGCGGGGAGTTTTGTTTTGGCGGGGTCTGGGACAAGAATGCTGGCAGACCAGACATAATATTTAGATTCCTATTAAGTCTCTGCCATCCGAGACTTTGGAGCAAGCTGTGGCTTTTCAGGAATTGTGCACAGCAGACGTGCACGGGGTGAAGAACCTGCTTGACTCTTCTGCACTTCACACCCTTGAATTTCCTTTCCGCTCCGAAACCCTTTAGTTTTTAAGTGCAACGTTAGATGTAATAGAAACAATCCCAGGTATAGCTAAAATTGAGAGGACATGGAGAAATGTCTGCAACTTGAGCTGGACAGTAAAGTGATGATCACAAATTAACTTGCAATTGGGATTTCTGAAGATGGTAGAAGATAAGGAACTGAAATCCGGAATTGTACAGCACACACACACAATTTTTTATTGTCCTGTTAAAGTGCCAAACCTCCACCCTTAGTTTAGTATGGCAAGCGTTGGTATTTTATGACTTGCCACGCTGATGTCAACGTGCCGCCATTCTTTGGATTCTGCTGAAGGTTTCATTGCCAATTGGCTTTTCTTCAAGATTCACAGAACAAGGAGATGGGAATAAATGACAAAAACGACATTAAAGTTCTTTTTGAAGCTCCTTAAACTGCATGTTATTTATTACTCTTTTCCTCCTGCCTTATATTACGCTCTAAGGAACGAACAAATATCAAGGATTAAAAAAAAAACAACTCCAGCTGATGGATCTTCTTCTGTTTTGAGATCCAGAGTTTGAATGCTGTATTGCTAATGTGTGTTTTAGCTAACAAAGGTCATTTGATTTCCTGTTCAAATAATGCATCAATATTCAATGTATGGATTTATTAAATTGTTTTGTCAAAAGGATGTCTTAAAAACTCTGTTGTTCTTTCAGCTATGTGTCCTGCTGACCTACAGCAGTTGTGGAAAGATGTGGCCGGTGTTCAGAGCACGGAAGAGGCCATGAAACACGAGGGTCTTGATCTAACCACCAACAGCTCCAACTCTACCTCATACTCAACCGCCAAGGTCTCACCTCAGATCCCCCATCATCCTTTGTCAAATGGACAGAACTCTGTGCACACTCCAAAGAGAGACAGGTCAGATTGCTTGTTCTTTGTTGAAGTTGCAAACGCACAAGGCCATTCATTAATATAATATAGAACTAGGTGGAGTTGAACGGCCTTCTGGTACCGAACTGCTTTATGACAATGTTATGAATTGACATAAATAGATATTTTGTTTCTCATGGGCTTCACATGTCATATTTCAATGCCGCTGCTGTCAGATGGCGTTTAATGTGCTGATGTAAAATGCCTGTGATCATTTGATATAAGGTGCTCGTGTCACTTCCCCAGAACCTTGCGTGCCTCTGGCATGACTGACGCCCCTGTGCCAGTTTAGCACAAGTGTGTGTGTGAGGAGTGGGTGAAAGTGATAATTTGGCTGAGGGGCAAGATGGTGGTGTATGTGTATGAGAAGTGGGCCTACTGGATTCTGACCAAGGCTCTGGTAATCTCAATGCTGGATTACTGTAATTCTGGCAGTTCTTCCTGCCTCTGCGAAAAAAAAAAAGAAAATTCTGAATGCTGTGGCCTGACTTAGTCAACCAAATAAACTAACTTAATCAATAGTTTTATTCTTTCTAAAAGTACGATTGTCTCCTTACAATGGCTACCAGTTGCTGTTAGGATCAAGTTTGAATTTTTAACTTTGACCTTCAAGACAATAACTGATAAATACTCTGGTACAAGTATATTCCTCCTCACGTCATCAATGATTGGAGAACAAAGAAAGCTTAGTAGTTCTTCTACAACAAGGATTAATTTCTCTTGCGAGAACTTTCTCCCGTTCAGCTGTTCTCTGGTGGACTTTCTCTTTTCCTTCCACCTTTCTGACAGAGAAAAAAAGTGTTGAAGACTAAACTTGTTCACCAGCTCTCAAAAACTCCACAGAAGCAAAAAATAATATAAAACCCTATAGTAACATGACTCTCTTGATCTTCTGTCTAGTGTATTTCCCAACATTTCTTGAGCCTTGTGTACAGAATTAACTTTTTCCTATATGACAATTTGCTTTTAACGCTCCTCATTCGAAGTCGCTTCGTATAAAACCGTGTGCCAAACGCTTGTAGAGAAAGTTAAGCAGTGATTCTGATTTAACTTTTCTGATTCCTTCTGTTCTTCAGAGCGAGACTCTTTGAGTGGATCTCGTCTTTCACCAAGGAGTCCAGTGACGACCATATCACACCTTATTCCAAAGGCGCTCCCTTGCAGAGCTCCCAGTGAGTATAACACACAAACCCAAACCAGGTATACATAAACAGACACACGTCCCATCCACAAGCCACCCGAGCATGGCTAAACCGAAATAACAGTGCACCTTCCATCCTGTTTGTTCCCTATAATGTTCCCCCTGACTTGGCCCAACACATTCACACATACACACACACACACGAGTCGAAATGGAAGAAAAACTGTGCGGTGAAGCTAATGCATGGCACATGTGGACAGTGTGGTTGCCAGTAGTTTGTAATGTCTAGCGCAGCTTCTGAATTGCGTGGGCTGCTCAGTGCCAGCACATCTGATGGAGGGGAAGGGAGTGTATGTGCGCTCCACATCAGGAGAACCTCATGTGCGAGCAAGCTGCTTTATATTAAGCTCCGCTCTGATGTGGAGTTGGGAAGAGTTCCTCAGACCTTCAACTGCCACAATCCCCGCTCCCCCCCGAGCCCCTTTGCCCGTGCTTAGCAGCCGTCAGATGCATGACGAAGGATCCTGTGGTCCCTGCAGTCGGAAAGCTCAACCTACATGCAAGGCTGTGGAAGCCGGCCAGGCCCAAAATGAAAAATGGCTGGATGAGACTGCTGGCAGGTCTTTGAGACTGATCCGTTATGGGTCTGTACAGAAGCTGGACCAGAGAGACCCGATCCAGACTTCGTGGCCACTGAGCGCACAGTATTTCATACTAAACAAGACCAAAGAGTTTATCTCCAGGCTCCGCTAGCAGCTCTTGTCAGCACTTCATCAGCCAGCTTATCTATCCTTCTACTAAGGGAGATCCATGTAAAGATCCCCCCGCAATCGTTCATAATCCATCCTCGATATTTGCCTTCTGAAAACAACACGCGAGTGACATTAATGCTCAAGTTATGGCAAATATGCACGTTTATTTGCTGCTCTGTTAGTTATGGAGAAGCTGCTCTACACATTTACTGGATCCTTCAGCTTGACGTCTGTTCAAGTCTTTCCGAAGGACAAAAACCAATGTGGTTGGCAGAGAGCACTTACTGTTGTATTGCTGTGCATTCTGAACTGCTCTGCTCAAAGAAAAAGCTGAAAGAAATACATGTAACTGAGCAGCTTGAAGATTTCGCAAGGATGTGTACATTGTAACGCTTTATGTATAAAGCGGTATCTGCATAAAGCTTTTTATCTAACTCTAATGATGGAAAACCTACTCATCTTCACAACGTTTCTGTCGAATTGAGAGACTTATTAAAAGAAATGGTATCAGGGATGACGGATGGATGGATGGATGGATAGAAGAAAGCAGCTTAAATACAAAAAATAGGAAAAAAACATGTATTATTAACGACCTCATGTGAAAACCTACATGAGACTTATTAAAAAAATATGTACTCATTTTATAAACATTTTTCAGGCATGGGCTATGGGACTTATTAAAAATATGTAATCATTTTAGAATGTTTTTAGGAATGCTGATGGAATAGATGAATGGATGGAGCAAGTAGATGGATGGAGGATGAGACGGGGATAAGGGATGAGACATGAAACATATAAAATATGTAAAAATGTTTGAATATTTTTTTCGTATTAGAGAACTATGGATGGAGAAAAACAAAATAAATACAAGACGATAAAAAATTAAATACAATAAATATCAGCTAAAAATGAAAAAAGCAACAAGAAAATATTAACAAAAGGAACAAATTAGTTATTAAGAAAGTAACAAATTGAACGAGTGTGAGGAGTTGAATCGATCTTTTTGCTTTCCTCCTCCAGCTCGACCCATGAGGAGCACACGGCCTCCCACCCGCTGTACGGACACGGCGAGTGCAAGTGGCCCGGCTGCGAGGCGCTCTGCGACGACATGGGCCAGTTCATCAAGTGAGTGAGCACTGTCTGCCAGATCTGCTCCAGAAACACCGACCTGCCTTATTCATGTCAACAAATAACTAGGTTTAAACCCCCACTGAGCAGCGGAGCATTCATTATTGCCCGCTGTGTGCCACAAAACAAGTGTCTGGCTGTTCTTTTCCCCCAGTCGCTGTGCATTCATGCCTTTTTCCATGAGCTTGCAGATCGCTTGAGAAGTGAAAGCCTTCTCTGGTGAGAAAGAAGGATGAGAGGCAATAAGAACGCGAGGCAGCTGACAGCCGTGTCCAGGTGTGATGTTTAAACAGACAAGAAGCCAGTGAATTCCACAGAGAGGTGGGGGGTACAAGGTTATTGCTGAAGAGAGCATGAGACATTCTCTATCGCTGTGGGACTGTGAAAAGAGAAAAGAGAAGAAAGGGCTCGGCCTAACAGACTGATAGACGGCTGTTTCACAGACTGAGAAGTGCTTGTAAACTAGGCTGCCCTCTGTAGTCTTACACGTAATTCTCATGTAGTCACTTTGAGCCGATCCCTCGGCCGCTTAACACAATCACAGACTTATCAAAAGTGGCCAAGCTTCCTTGGGTGGGAAGTCAGAAGCCTGTGTAAATGCATATTTGAATTCTTGAAGAAGTATTTTAACTCACATGGTAGATTTAGCTACTTTTTTAAGAGAGTTTTTTTTTAATCTTAAGAGCTTTTATATAAAATATTTTTTACAATTATTTTAGTTTTTTATTATATTAAATTGTATGTGTGTCTTTAAAAATCTCAATGGTCCCAGCTTTTGAAAAGTCGACATAATAAGTTAATGTTAAATAGAAATTAGTAGAAAACTATATATTATGAAGATTCTATATGTTCAAGTACACTTGAACAAGTCAACAATGCAAGTTTTAGAGGATTTTTGAGGGGAAAATGTGTAACAATACATTTAGTAACATTACATATTGTAACATTTTGTTTTTAATACTGTATATCCTTTATATACTGTTTTTCGCAAAATCATATTTTTTAATAATTTTTCTCTTGCCTGAAATAAAATAGCTATTTATAATACTGTAAACTATCGATTTTGCTAAAAAAAAAAAAGTATAAAATTATACAAAATTCTTTTTAAAAATTATATTTTGGTGAATTTTATGTGTGAGCTGTAATGTAATTACATTATATCAAATACAAGGTTGTTTTTTGCTTTTTTATATACGTTGAGCTAGTTTACTCATGATTTTTTAATTCTTCTGGGCAGACACAAGTTGTTCTCTCATCCTGTTGATCAATTTCAAGGGTGGTTAAAAAAAAAAAGTAGGTAGTTGTCCACAACTCTTCAGTGCTGTCAGAGGCCGATTAGTTTCCTGCTCCCATAATTCCCGCTTCTCCGACCCGGAGCGCTCCACTGGCGGGTCAATCAAATTGTTTTCACGCTTCGTTAGTGGTTTACTTAATTAGCTCATTTACAATTAGAAGCCTTTGTTTCTTGGATACAAGCAAAGACATCAAAAAGACTCTCCCTCATCTATCTCCCTTTTCCCAATCTTCTTTCTTCTCGCCATCTCTTTTTCTTTAGCGTGTGTTTGCCAGTTTGGGGTCTTTAGGGATGCTGGAGGGTGAGAGCAGATAAAGAGAGGAAGAGATCAGACAGGGAAGGCGATGTAAACAGTCCCATTGTCTCTGTGTGTTAAAATAATGAGACTTCACAGTGGAAAGTCCTGACATGTCCGCCTGTCACACGGGTCCAAGCCAGAGTGTTACTGCTGCTGCTGCTGCTGCTGCTGCTGCTGCACCACCCCAGTGGGCTCTCTTTCTATCTTTCTCTCTTTTTCCCTCTCCACCCTTCTTCTTCAGTCTCTTTTCCTCTGTCTCTCTCTCTATCCCTCTTTCTTTCTCTCCCTCGCTCTACCCCTCTTAATCTCTCTTTTCCTTTTCATCATTATGCCTCTCTCATTCTCTTCTTTTCTCTCATCTCTCTTTCTTGTCTATCTCTCTCTTATTCCTTTAATCAGCCTCACTTTCGTTTATTTCTTTTTCTCTGTCAGTTTCTTTCTCATGCACTCATTTTTCACTCTGACTTTCAGTCTTCTTCATTACTAGTTTCTCTCTTTTTCTCATTCACTCGCACATTTTCTTATATTCTTTCTATCCTCCATTATACTCTCGTTTCTTCTCTTATTCACTTGTGACTCTTTTTCTCTTCATCTTCAAGTCTCTCACCAATTCATTTAACTGCTCTCTCTCTCTCTCTCTCTCTCTCTCTCTCTCTCTCTCTCTCTCTCTCTCTCTCTCTCTCTCTCTGTCTCTGTCTCTGTCTCTGTCTCTGTCTCTGTCGCTGTCTCTCTCTCTGTCTCATCGACTCACCGACTCACTCATTCACTCAGTCTCTTTTTCTCTCTTTCTTTCTTTGACTCTTGGTTTTTTCACTCTCTCATTTAGTTTTGTTTTTTCATTACCCAATCACACTCTCTCTCCCTCACTTTATCATTTCATTCTCACTTTATCCATCTCTCTTTTTGCCACTTTCTTCAACGTTCTCTCTTTTCCAGCAAGGCTTGGTTGGACAGCTGGCAGGTCAGCCCTCTCGTACAGTAGCGTGCCGACCATTAACAAATGGTGGTCACAACTTTGCGGCTTGAAGCAGTCGCTCCTTGGATCAGATTTTCGACTCCAGGGCTGCGCCTCCCCAGCGGGACCTTCATATTGACAGGCCGGAAAGATGTGTATGTAAATTTCATGCATCCGTCCCTGTCGACCGCGGCGTAGAGCGTGCTCGGTGCACGAGGGCGGGAGCGGGAAGTGCGAATGATGGCCGTTGACACGCAGATCAAAGAAGAGCGAGTCTGGGAAAGTTTTAAGAGTAAAGCTGTTGTTTGGTTGCGCAGTGTCTCATTTCACATAGCCTCGGGGCAAGCGGAGGAGGGCGGGGGAGGCGAGATAAGAAGGGAGGGGGTGACACAGATCGCCCTCAGTGGCGTACGCTGTGGTCTAGTGTGAAAACTTCAGTCATCGCTTGAGACAGGAGGGACAGACGCGCTCCTTTTACCCTGCTCTCCGTTTTTTTATTTTATTTTTTTGTTTCGTTTTTCCTTAAGCTCTTTCCGGCTCCATGCCACTTTTGGTAGGAAATGAAACCCACTTGGAATCCGTGCCCACTGAACAACTGTGTGCCATTAAGAAAGTTCTCTTCATTCTTTACAAAATTCCAATGTAGTGATGCTTTTCATCCCCAATCAGTTGCAGCCCACAGACCCAGACAGAATCATATTCTGTTTATTAATTTAGACAAATATATAAATAGAGAAAAATAATCAGGCCAATATTTCAGCAGTTTTCTAGGCTGGAGGCCATCCTAAAAACTCTGGACCTAAAGTTTTTAAGAATAATATAAAAAATTGGTTAATAATATTGGTTAATAAAACGAATTAATACAATATTTTTATATTAATGACTTTTAATTACCATTTATTTTATTCACCATGATCTACAGGCCTAAAATATAATTTTTTTGTTGTTTTTTCCTCTATTTATTTATTTATTTTTACAATTTTCTGCTTATTACTTTCTAAAGAGTTTTCAAAAAAAATGAAGGAATGAATGAAATGTCTGAATAATGATAATTGAGTGACATGTTAAGGTACAAACATAAAGACTTTTATTCAGTAATTTAAAATTGAACATAAAAATAATCTGCACAACAATTAAAGAAATGATTGCACCAGATGAAAATGTATGTGGATTTCATTGGCTCACATTGGCCATTTTTAATCCCTATCCTGTTCTTGATGCGTCCCATTGGTCCCTTCCCTCATCCAGAGCTTTTTAATGATGCTCAATTTTCTCAGTCATGGCAGGACAACATGTGTTAGAATACTCAGGCCTTTTGTCAGGGCTCACTGTAATTTTATTTATTTTTCTGCGACACTGTAAATGCTTCTCAAAATCTCTGTCGGGGTGCGTGGAGTAAACACTGTCCCATTGTCGGCTCTGTCGGAAAAACACGGCTACTGTTTATTATGAGCCATAAAACTTGTGGCCTGTTACTTTATTCAGGGGGTTGGGGGGGCTAGTAAGATGAGATCATGTTTTTGTTATTATCATCATGTGCTCGCCGGAAAAAATGTCTATCTGCGCCTGGATTAGTCGAGTGAGTGACATCATTGTTTTTGTATAATTTCTCATGGAGATCCAATACGTGCCCTTCTTTTCCTATAGAGCGAAACCCAAACGGGCCGGGTTTCGAGACGGAAAGCAGCCCAGCGTATGTTAAATCTAAGCTTGGGGGAAAAATGAGTTTATTCCTTATTTCTGCTTTCAGTTAATCTGTGTATATAAACAGCTCTGAATTTATTACGATAATCTGTTCAGTTAAAACATTATAGATCGCAATCAGAATGTGTAGTAGAATAATAAACTTTCCATAGAACTTTTTCTCTAGCTGTATTCCAGTCTCTATCTTATTATAATTACATAATTGCATTAACATTAAACATTTTGTTAAAGTAAGTTTACTTAGTTTTCATTTTCAGTCTGGAAAAAGCGTCAATCCTTCTGACCACCATCACATTTGCATTCAAAGCTTTCAAAAGAACAGCGTTTTGTGCTTCTCTTCACATTTTCTCTGCAGTCATCACACATCCAGGTGTGTGTGTGTGTGTGTGTGTGTGTGTGTGTGTGTGTGTGTGTGTGTGTGTAGAAGAGAGATTATTGGCATCATTGCTTGAACGCTTCCTGACATCATTGTCTGGACACAAGAATGTTAAATGGATTATATTATTGTGTGTGTGTGTGTGTGTGTGTGTGTGTGTGTGTGTGTGTGTGTGGTGTGTGTGTGCGTGCGTGGTGTGGGTCCTGTGTGTGTGTGTGTGTGTGTGTGCGTGCGTGCGTGCGGGGGTCCGTGTGTTTTTTCAGTGTGGGAAAGTTGTAAATAATCTGGGTGGCGTGGGGCAGATGGCGTATCAAAGCGATCCAGTGTTGGCTCATCTGCCTGAAGAGTTCATCAGTGTGCGTCTTCATTCATCTTCTGCTCGTTCATCCGCTGGTGCGTTTGTTTAGTTTCGGACAGTTACACGACGCTTAATAAAGAAAAGATGACTTGAAACTTCTCGCCCATCTGAAATGATGCTTGATGAGTAAAACAAATGAAGTCATTGCCAGGTGTTTTTATATGTTTTTTCAATTTCGGAACGAAATGAAACTCTTCTCCAGCTGCATTTGGACGGAGACGTTTGTTAAAGCTAATTCGCGGAGTTCTTCATGTCTGAAGTCATCTTCATCTCCTTCCACCACTGATGGTAAACACGCTCCATCACGCGCTGATCCCTCTGCTCACCCGGGATAAATAACACCAAAACACTGGTCACATTCTTCCGAATGACACAAACGTTTTCTTTCCACTTCTTTCATGTCCTAATGTTGTTTTATTAAACTTCTAGTGGAGGAAATTGAGTTTATACGCCTTGTGAAAAGTATGTTTTCAAGTGGAAATCCACTATTGTCAGGGGTTTCCTCCGAGAAGGCCTTTCTGATCCCGAGAGGAGCCCGTTTCATCCCGACTTTTTCCGAAAGGGAAAAATAACCGATCTGTGGTGGTGTTTTGATGTGGTTGTTTGTAAATGTGAGGTCATGGTTGGGCGGGGTGGCGCAACTGGATCTCTTTTGCCTCGCTGACCTGTGTGTGTGTGTGTGTGTGTGTCGTCTGGACCCGTAATGATAATACATTAGCACACATGGCACAATTGCTCCGTCTCCAAGGCGATTGTGAGCGTGTGTGTTTGTCCACGGTCTGTTCTGGACAGGTCAGCGACACTGCATGTGGCAGATGGTCCAAATATGCTTACAGATCTCCCACCGGGGTTTACATAAGGTCGCAGATTGTGTGTGAGGATGTGTCGTCACATGTTTGCATCTCTCTCTCTTTCTCGCAGGCACCTGAACAGCGAACACGCCCTGGATGATCGCAGCACGGCCCAGTGCAGGGTCCAGATGCAGGTCGTCCAGCAGCTGGAGATACAGGTGGGCTCCCAGCACAAATGCAGAACTAACGTGAATAAATTAGAAGAACGGCGAAATCTACATTTCCTCTAAAAAGCAATTTTCTTTTGTTTTTATTCTGCCAGTCTGATTTGTCTGATTTGTTTCCTAACTTTCGCTTGTGAATTTGAAAGTGTGAATCTGCTGATTAATCCCTACTAATTAACTAGGTTTGATGAGATAAACCTAGCTACTGTAGTGTGTGTTTTTAAACACACACTCACCCACACTCCTACACACACACACACCTTTACACGTATCTACACGCATACACATTTACACATACGTATATAAATGGACAGACAGACATTTCACACATGCTCACAAAAAATATGCAGTGTGTTTGTGCTCGGATCCGTTTCTGTTTTCAGATAAAATAATCTGGTTTCACTTCTCAGATGTGACACATTATTGCCTTAGTTTTAGGGGAAATGTTATTTTTAAGAGATGTCTTATTGGGAAAAAGTATTCCAGTACGTATTTAAACCGCAAAATAAATAAGTACAGTAAATACGTTTTAAATGTATTTTTAAAAAATTAAGTGTGTGTGAGAGATAGATAGATAGATAGATAGATAGATAGATAGATAGATAGATAGATAGATAGATAGATAGATAGATAGATAGATAGATAGATAGATAGATATGGTTCATGCTAGGTCTTTCACTGGTGCAGAAGCGCACAGACACCCAGCTGGCATGTTTTCGGCCCATTACGTGTCACATGAGTTGATGGAGATCACTGGAGCTTCTAATGGGAAGAGTGATGCTGAGTGTGGGTGCGAGAGCAGAGGGCAGAATATCTGCCTTTGATGGATCCCAATTAAAGCGTTTCCCAGCACCTCTCTCAGCCTTCCCGCAGTGGACTCTCTGCTAGAACCACGGGCAGCCTGTCGCGTGAACACGCCGTGTCATCTCTAATGAGAGAACTGATAAAAAGATAGGTGGACACGGCAAGTGCCGGAGACTTCCACTGTCCACTGTAGCCGCTTCAATGTTCCTTTCAATGCTCATTTTTATTCCGCCAAATGGTTAATTGCAGAAAAATATCTTACTTATAATAACGTGTTAGTTGTGATCACTCAATAAATTGTAGAATAATAATATATTGGGTGTATTGTGGTGAAAAATATTAGCCTGCTTGTCATATTAACGATTTTCTGATAATCCTATATAAGTATATAATAATAATATTTTACTGTACTCGTTTTTAATTTGATGATCATGTGGAAATCCGCTGATGAGGGAATTGTTGTAATTACAAAGGATTAAATTACCAAAAATCAATTGTTTTATATTTTATTGTTATATAAATGATATTACTGTAGACAAAGACACGCTTTTATTCTTATTTTATGAAAATCTAAGTTACTTGGATACAATAAAAACGAATTATTAGTTTTATTGAAAATTCCCCTTTTTTATTTAGAGCAAGCTACATTATTATTTAATTTGTATTTTATATTTAGTTCTTTTTTGCATTTAAACTCCTTTGTTGTCTTTAAAACTCATATTACAGAATTAACAGTATTACAAAACATATATTTTTTTTTATATATTAAGCCATATCTTTAAATATTTTCTTAAGGATTTTTTTCAATATTAAATATATTAAACCAAGAAACTCGATTTTTACCACTGGAAGTTCCACTCGTAGTGAGATTTTTAGGAAAGCCTCAGTGTTTTCAATGTAAACAACAGATTAAGTTTATACGTTCTTAAAAAAGCCCATGTAGATCTTGAGGACTAAAACTGAGTTTTGAGGGGTTTTTTTTTTCTTTATTTAAAGCTACATGTATAACTGCTCCCTGCGTTGCCTGGAAATGTTCAAACAAATAATTCAAGGTACATTTCAGTCCTGTCATAAACATTTTTTGACTCTGAAATGTTCCAAGTTCCGTGGCCGACAATGTTTTATTGTCCATTGTCGTAATGTGTTTAGACATCAATGCTGTCAGAGGAACGTCCCGTGATGGTTTGGATTGGTGGACAGTGACAGGACGCCGGTCAGGCACATTACCTTACATTAAAGGACCGTTTTCCACGGGGGATGTTGTCTCCGAGAGCTCAAACTGAATCCAGGTCGAGAAACCTTTCTCTGCCTCCAGCGGGAGAATTTCTCTGCTTTCCGAGCTGTAAATCAACAACTCTTCTAAAAACACTGCATCGAGACGGGCACTGCAGACCCTCCAGCTTCACGTGGCAGAAGTACTTCCCATCAACGCTGCCAGTCAGACTGACCTGGTAATTGGTCAGCTTCCCTCCACGTTCTCCATCTTCTCTCATTCCTGAAAACAATCACCACCCCCCCACCCAAAAAAAAAAAAAACCCTGGACCGCCGGCTCACTTAGTGGTCCACAAAGAGCGTTTAAGCACGTGTCAGGGTGGAGGGAGTGGAGATGAGAAGTGACAAGAGAGTCAGTCCACGTCCAAGCGTATTTCCTCCACGTCGTCTCCCGTCCTGTCACCTACTTTGCCCTCGCCGTCTCTCGCCCACATCCCCGTGGCCCTGTGCCACCCTTTGCCAGTCTGCTTTCTTTCGCGGCAAAACAGCTCTCACTTTTAGAATATAAATAGTGTGAATCCACGCATGGCTCATCTTGAGACGGATTTCAAAAAACGTGTTTATTTTTTTATCCAAATCGCGTAAGAATCACATCTGTGTGTGACTGAACCCGAATGCCAAGTGATTTTTTTTTTTCCTTAAATGCTGATTAGGAATGTCAAGCAGGGACGAACGTAGTTTCAGGGCAAGTGTCTCCAAAGGAGTCAGTAATTGAGCAAAAGAGGAGAAGGAAGCGAGAGAAAGAGAGATGTTTTTATCCCAGAGGTACCCGAGCTGTGAAACGGCTTGTCAACATTCTGCAAGTCGACTCCGTTAACTGGCAACGTGACAAACTGTCCTCGAAAATCTGAACTTCTCTTGGTGAAGGCGCGAAAATAGCCGTCATTGGAATAAATAAATATTAAATAATTAAGTTTATTGTTAATTAGGCCTTATAAAAAGCATTTTTAGGGAAAATGCTAAGAGTCTTTTAGGGAAATTGTGATAATGGTATTAAAATTACTAATTTGTTCAATATTAGTTGTTTTAATTATTATTAATTATTAATTACATTAGTTATTCAGTCGTGGCGTTCTTATACAGTATTAATTAATAATGTTATTGTTTTTGATGGGTGAAACGAAACAATATTTAGAGGAAATTATAGCATTCAAATGTTGTGTTCTGGAAAAGTCTTTTATAACGCAAAGTTTTCAAGTGAGATTGTAGTTTGAAAAGATTTTAGTCCTACAATTTAGATAAAATCCTTTTTGTTTTATTAAATATTATGCATTTGAATTTTGAATTCATGAAGTGTCTTTGTTTTTTGTATTTCGGACTTATGCACACACAGAGATATAATATTTGATAATGTTTTTAAAATAAAAGTATATAATATTTTTAATCAGAGATTAAAAAAATAATATATATATATATATATATATATATTATTTTTTAAATAATGTATTGCTTTTTGTGTTATTGATTAAAAGTATGTACATGTGCTTTTTTGTGCTTTCTAGAAAGTTGTTGTGATGGATGGATGGATAATGGATGGATGGTTGGATGGATGAATGAATGGATGGTGGAGAGATGGATGAATAAATAAATGAAATAATGAATGGATGGATGGATCGATTCACAAATGACGAAAATTTAATTTACACATTTTTTGCTTTAAAATATAATGATCATTTATGACTAATGCACACACAGAGATGTATCAATTGTCACTAAACATGTGTTTATTTAAAATTGTTTTTTTTTTAAATAGAACTTGTTGGCATCCTGTTTGTGTTGGTGTTAAAGTACGTATGCTTTTCTTTTGCGCTTTCTAGCTGGCCAAAGAGAGTGAGCGTCTGCAGGCCATGATGACCCACCTGCACATGCGTCCATCAGAGCCAAAGCCTTTCAACCAACCTGTGAGTACTCTACACCCAACACTTACTCTGTCTGTAGTTATTCAACTGTTGCTGAAGAAAGTTTCTGAGTGAGGAACTAAACAGCGCTCTCTGTTGGAGAACAAGGGTATTGACTCACGGTCTGTGTGGATCGTGTTGCAGAAGAGCAGTTAAACTCCATGGACTCCGACTTGCACGTCGAATTGTTCACATCATCCTTGCTCTTTACAAAGTCATGAATGGTTTATTCAGTCATGCCCTTACACAACTTCAACTGGAGTGTGATGTTTGATTCCTAAAGACGCTCATGTTGGGTCTTTTTACGTCCACTACATCTGGCTTGTTTTACTCCCAGCCTCTTTAAAAGCATGTTTGTGTAGAAAGACGCACTAAATGATCTGGTAAGACTCGCTTTTCTTCTTTTACTTCTCCGTCCCCCCCTCCGCTAAAGCCAACAGCTGCTCAACTGTTGGGAGCATAATGAATATTTCATGGCGTGATTGATGAGCGGTCTTATTAAAATACGAAGATGTTGAAATTAATTGTCAATTAGAAGTGAAGTGTCTTAATTTGAGGGGATAAATGAAGGCAGAGGGTGAGAGTGGGCCGCGTCTCCTGTTTGAAGACAAATACTCCGGATCAGCAGCCATTAGACGGTAATGGGAAGCAGAGACCAGGCGGGCCCAGCCACCTTCATCGAAAGATGGAGAGAGCGGAGAACGCGGCGATTGTGATCGGGAGACGGAATTAGCATTAAGTGGTAAAGGTTGGCTTCAGGGCGGAGCTTAGCATTAGCGTGGATCGCTGTTTGGCACAGCTCCAGCCATAATTAAGTACCTGTTAAACCATAATTGCTGGAGATGGGCCAGGTTGGTTCCTATGGCAAGGAGAATCCAGCCAATGAAGACTGGCAGTGTTTAATTCGCCATATTAGTTTTAACCCTGATGCCCGCCTGCTCACACGGGCACATGATGGATTTAATTACGCCACCCCCCTCAAAAAAGACCCCATCTATGATCTGTCATCCAGGGCACTACGACGCTAATTGGGCAAAGCGTGGCCAAAGAGAGGGCGGGCATCGTTGCCAGATTGTTGTTGATTAACCCCCTCCTCTCGTCTTGTTGTCTATTGTGCCAGACTGTAATGGCGGACGGGGCGTCACGAGGGTCCGCGCACCTGCCTTCCTGTGAGAAGCGCCGTGTGTCGGCTGCTTTGTTGCGGTTTACCAGCTGAGCAGGATGATCTTATAATAGAGTCTCTGTGCCAACTGCTTTTGGCATGGATGTGCTGGCATGGATCTGGGGATGGGTTTCTCACAGTGGGAGAGCAATGACAATTAGACGATGATTATGTTTCCCGGGTTGTAATTGAAGCGCTGAGATTACTGTACGACACACAAATCACACGAATTAAAATCAAGGCAGCGACGGGACTTTACATGTGTCAAGGAAAGGACGTGTGTGTGTGTGTGCCTGTGTGTGCGCGTGTGTGCCCGTGCCCACTTATACGTACACCCAGAAGAGATTTGTGAATTATTGTGCATTTTTTAATAAGTACATTGTTTTTTTGATGTTTGGTTGATATTCATTTTATCATTTGGATATAATTTTCTTAGATTTTAGTTTTATTCAGTTAATATTTAACTTTCAGGATTGATTAAATTATTTTTATTTTGGTTTAAAATTAAATGTCTTTTTGGGTTTTTTTTGTTTTTTGTTTTTTTTTTTGTATGTAGTATGGGTTTTCACGTTTATTGTTGAAAATGCATTATTTGCATAACTATTGTTGCATACATGTTTATGTATTTGTTTATCATACGTCATGCAATATAAGTAAGGTTTATAGTTACTGTGTATAAGTAACAACCTTTCTTCTCTTCCATTCTCTCTTTCTCTAGCTCTCTCCTTTCCTTTCTCTTTGTTACTCTCTCACCCTTCTCCTCTTTATTCATCTCTATTTGTCTTCTCATCCCTATTTCTCTCACCCCTCTTCTCTCTTTCACTCACTCCCTTCTTCTCTTGGTCTCTTTATTTCTATTATTCTGTCTCTTCCTCTTGCTGTCTTTTTCTTCATCTTCCTGTCTTTCACTCTGTCTCTCTCTCTCTCTCTCTCTCTCTCCCTCTCTCAGTCTGTCTGTATAACTCTTGAACACTTCTCAAAGTTACGTTTGGTTTTCTAAGTTGTGTGTGTTTGTCTGTGTTGAAGCTGAATCTGGCCTCTAGCATCTCGCTGTCTAAACGAGAAAGCGAGGGCTTTCCCGAGGGCTTGCCTCATCCTCCCACTTCGGCTGCCACGCCCATCACCCCGATGAGACAGGGTCCGTCTGTCATCAGCTCCTCCAGCCTGCACGGGGTTGGACCCATCAGACGACGCAACTCTGACAAGTTCTGCACCCCGATCGCATCGGGTCAGTGTGTCCGCAGCACTAAAAGAACCTCGCTGCTCTCATGATTCCTACACCACTGGAACATGTCGTCTTAAACTTTGCTTTTGTCTGTTACAGAACTTGCACAGAATTGCGAATTCTACAAAAACGCTGATGTCCGGCCACCTTTTACTTATGCCTCCCTCATACGACATGTAAGTGTGTACAGCAAAGATGTAAACTTTACTTGAGTGAAAAGTCGGATTCCTTACTGTAAAAATCACTCCATTACCACTCATAATATTTTCAATTTTAAAGGAACTTGAGCATTTTACTATTTAGTCTCTAAAAACACCAAGAAATATGAGAAACAAGAAACTCTATTTCTTGATGTCGAAACAAAATTTAACACCTAAATGTTTCATGCGCTTTGAGACTTGAACTTGAACTTTCCAAATGGCAGAACAAAATAGATAAAAAAGAACAAAAAATCTGTTTGTCAAAGGTGCAAGAAGTGCAGCTGCTAATTCACATTCACGTGATTTAGTGATTTACAGCATTCAGTACCTTCAGCACCCTGCAGATGGCAATATTGCCTCGTCCGCCAAAATGTAAAGTCAAGTAGGAAAAAATACTTCAGTAAATTTACAAAATTCAATTTACTCAAGTACTTTCCTCCTCTGGTGTTCAGGAATTCAAATGGGGCGTTTAGATGTAGATGTTAATAGCGGGGTTTCCAACTTTGAAAGCCAATTTGATGGTCAAGATAGGCTTTTAGGGCTGATGTTACTATTAAGGTTTTCTCAGGTGAGGTAGGATTGGGGTTACTGGTTGGGTTTAGTGCGAGGCTTATTGTTCTGTATAGAAGTCAATGGGTGACCCCACTAAGATATCAATGCAAGTGTGTGCGCGAGAAAGGCGATTCTGTTCATCTCGTAGCTGGTGTCAGTCATGCACAGCACTCTCCGTGATGCCCTGCTGACCATCTGGAAACGGTCCATCAGCTAATGTCTCACTAATAACTACCATTGAATCACTCCTCGCTCTCCTTCTTTACTTCTCCAGGCCATTCTGGAAGCTCCTGACCGACAGTTGACTCTTAATGAAATTTACAACTGGTTTACACGAATGTTCGCCTACTTCAGGAGAAACACCGCAACTTGGAAGGTAATGTCCAATGTGAACACACACTTTCCGCTCTGAGATTATTGATGATGATGCTCTGAGACTTTACATTGATGTGATATTGTGATTTATTTCTGTGGTTTATTTTGCTTGTTTTATCTGAAACTTCATACAGTGCTCCAACAAATGTATAAATTGCTTCTAGATTTAACTTCTTATTTTATTTTCACAGTTTTTAGTCAATGCCTCGTCATTCTGGTAGGATTGTTGGAAATAAATGTGATCCCAAAGATTTTAAAACGTTATAGGTATCCTGCTACAAATGACTGCAAGGTCAACGTTCTTTTATTATTAATTTAATTGTTCAGATTTTTAATATTTTATTCTTTACATCATTTGACTCGGATGATTAAGATGAGCAAAATGTCATCATTATCATATTAATGAGTTAAAGCATGAGTGTTTTGTGCTAATGTTCATAAATAAAATAAAAAAATTCCAGGTAATAAGAAACAGAGATCTTCCAGTATGTCCAGTATGATTGTCCGCATGAATAATTAACACAGACATAATATCAAATGTACTATAGCTGTATATTATATGATTTTATATATGTAATGATAAAAAAACGTGGAAAAAATGTTATATAACGAATCAGTAACTATCCTAAAAGGGAAATGGCTCATTCTCTCAATTGCTGCTTTCAGCCATATTTATGTTTTATTTATAAAAGTACTAAACCACCGACTGTTTAAAATACGATTAAGAATTATGCAAGCAAAACACCTAGGAAGAAAAGGCTTCATCTTTTTCTCTTCCCCGTGTTTTAATGGCTTTTTCACTGCACATCTCAATGTATGGTCTCTCAAATTTCTGAAAGTTTCGAAACAAAGAATCTTTTTTTTTTAAAAAGAACAAAAAACCAAGTTCCTTGCCATATTTTTCAGACTTCAAGGGGAACTTAAAATCCTGTTTGAAAGTTAAACTGGTGTGTTTTAATGCGAATAAACGTATGCCTAATGCATGGAAGAAAAAGGTTATAATCCGATAACTACAGTATCAGTCTCCCGTGCTCCGTTTCTAAAGTTCAGCCCGTGGACCACTAGTGAAGACAAGGACATGCCACTTATCAGACACCCGAGCCCACCGTGTAACCTGCCCGATTAGCGACCTGTCTTCCCATCACCCCGCTCAGCCATTAGTCCAAAAGATGTGCTAATGCGTCCTCTGTCTCTTCACTACCTGTTCGCGCCTCCTCACTCGGTCCAGGAGCTGAGTATCAAGCAGCCGGGCCAGAAAGTTAAGGGATGCGGTGTAAAGTTTCTCATTATTCATTCGCGTGGCCTACAGCCTGGCTGAGGAGGTGCTGGCCCACATTCTGCCAACACCGGCCCATGGCTCATTTGTGCCTGGAGCCTCAGGAGGGAAGGTGAGGAGGATGAGGGCATTGAGACAGAACAGCAGGCTAATAGTCTTGAACCACAGCGGCACCCAGGAGCAGTTAGTGAGCTTAGCCAGCGCCAGCCCCAGCCGAGGAGGTGAAAGTGGAAGGAATATCTTTAACAACTCATTTCACTTTTATGAAATTTAACAATTAATGGATCCGTCCACTTCTCCTGCTCCAGCAGAGCTCGGGCTCTCGTTTTTTTTTTTTTTTTTTTCCCCGCTCTCTTCTCCTTTCTGCCTTCGTTTTATTTTAATAACTACTTCTTGCTCATCTTCCTTTCTTGCCAGTCGTTTGGCTTCAGTATTAAATATAGAAATGGAAATGCATGTTCTCCGCTCCTCTTAATGACCATCTATAATTCATGAAACGTCAGGTCCGGAGAGTAAGGGAAGTCATTGATCAGTTGAAGGGCAGCTCTTATTCGCGAGACGGTCACTGGAAGGGGCATCTACTACTCGTATTTTAATGTACATATATACATGAGCGCGAAACTTTCGCTCTACATACGAATTAGGGATGAAATGTTTACTGGCAGTGTGTGAAATGTGGCTTGAGATGAAGCAGATGGTTTAAAAGCTGTCCATCGCTCTGCTCATGCCGCGTCTGTCAGTAATTTGGGTAATTCACAAATCTTCCCTGATGCCTTTTCTAGAAATTTCACATCAGTGCTTTGATTAGCGATAGTGTTTAAATTGGGGAATGGTTTGGAATCTTCTCCGAGCGGTAATAAAGACTGCTAAACGCATTTTTATTCTTCAGCAATAACAAAGGGATTTTTCTGTTATTGCATTCATTTCATTTCTGACATGTCTACTGAGTGTAGATAATTCAAATATATATATAAACTGTTAATTAAACTGTTGAGAGGTGTTGAGCAAGACTCGTTTTAGTTTTTTTATTTATGTAATAGTACGTTTTTAGCCAATCAATTTCTGTATATCTTTTTGTCTGTTACAATTTTTTTTAAATATCTATCTGTCTGTCTGTAATTAGCCAGTAAAGTGTTAATGTTTAGTTTGTTTGTCTGTCTGTTTGTCCGTTTTTAGCAAATTAAGTTTTATATATTTGTCTGTTTGTTAGTTTATAGCCAATTAAGTTATATATCTACATGTCTGTCTTTCTTTTTGTTTTTAGCCAAGTTAAATATCCTAATGTCTGTCAGTTTTTAACCAATCAAGTTTTACATATCTGTCTCCATCCATTGATTTATCAGTCTTTATAGTCGAATGTGTGCATTTTCCTTTCGTCCATCTGTGTAGCCGTCTCTCTCTTTATCAAATGTCTGTCTGTCATTCAAATCAACAATCAAAAGAACTGTAATTGTTTCCGAGTTGCAAATCAGTGAGACAAATATGTACGTAGCATGTCAGTTGTACAAGCAATATAGTAATTCAGAAATAACTACAATAAAAAGAAAGTAGTAGAAAAAACTTTCATTAGAGAAGTAGCTGTGAAGTTTTAGAGACGTTTAATACCTGTGAGAATTTGCAATGTATTAATTCTTTACTCATCCGTGGTTCTGACTGTCCATCTTTCTGTCAATCCGTCTGTCAGGACATGACTAATGAAAGTCTGTCTTTCAATATGTGCTAAAATCTCCATCAATTTCCTAGAAAGTGTCAATCTATTCATCCATTTATCTTTTATCCATTTCTATAATCATTCATCTGTCGCTTGTTCATTCATCTCTTCAATGCTATTCAATCATTTTTCTATATGTCTGTCTGTCTGTCTGTCTGTCTGTCTATCTATCTCTTTAGCTGTCTGTCATCTATCTATCTTTCGTCTATCTATCTATCTATCTATCCATCCGTCCCGCATGCAAATCTGGGTAGAGAAAGGGATGTGTAGAGGTTAAGAAACAGACTGATATACAATGGATTAACAGAGCTACTGATATAGTGTGATTTTCCCATCCCTGTACTGTAACTTTTACTGTACTGGAACACTGCGGGTGATATATTGTGGTAGGTGGGTGTCTTTAAGTCTTGTTGACAGGAAGAGCAGTTACTCATGTGGATGAGACGATGCCGCCGCGGACACAGCGTCAGAGCACCCCCATCACGCGTGGCATTATTGTAAGATAGCGGCGCTCCTCACCCTTCACCGGCAGTCACTCAGGAGCTGGCACGCGGCGCGCAGGCATTTTGTTTGTGTCTGCAGACGCTGACCCGCTTTAAATTGCTGCTAATGTTTTAACTGAGAGAATTAGTCTTTCATCACGGATGGCAATGCAAATAAAATCGGTGAGGTGGCAGGCTGAAATTGGGGTCACACTCATTTGCAAAACTAAGCATCATCGCGCCCGCACCAGGAAATTTATTCAAAGGAGGGAGGCCGCGCCTGATTATGGCACTTGTAATTATGGTTAGGAGTGATTCCAGCGTCAGCAGTCCCTCCCTCATGAATTAAAAAAAGAGAAAAAATACACAGGATTTAATTATACACGAATTAAAATTGGTAATGAAATTGGGCATGAACAAACTACAAATAGCAGATGAAAAGGAAGGGGTCTCCCTCGGGGGTGTTATTCTAGATACTGGCTGATTAGTGAAATTTAAAAAAAAAAAAAGCAGTGTGTGTGAGGGGGGGGGGGTGTTTTCTCTTCTGTACTGTGTTACATGATGTGGCAGTATTTTTTTTTATAATATATTTATAAAATATAATATATATTATTATATATTCTTTTTTTTTTTGCCCTCCGCTGTTTTGATGGTGTGACACCACAATGTCACTTCCCTTTGGTGGGACGAGCACTTAATTGGTTGTGTGTGTCGGTGGGATGGTGGGGGTGTTGAGATGGAGAGATATGCATGGCCGACACGTCCCCCCGTCTGAGCCGTACAATCTCTCGTGCTGGCGGTCACGTGCACGCTTTTAATTAGAACGCAGGTATAAGATTTATGCCATTATTAAAAACTGTTTATATCAGCCCTCGCCATAATTGCATTTCCAGCAATGACAGCGATTCCGCTTAAGATACCTGCAGCGTCAAATCATGGCCTAAAAGGACACAAAATGTATGTTTTTTTTTCTTCTTCTCTCTTTGTTACCCAGAATGCCGTTCGCCACAATCTGAGTCTGCACAAGTGCTTCGTGCGAGTGGAGAACGTCAAGGGGGCAGTTTGGACTGTGGATGAAGTGGAATACCAAAAGAGAAGACCACCAAAGATGACCGGGTACGTGGACTCAAGTGCCACTGCGTCAGACTTTTGCTGTCTTTTTGCGACAAGATGTTCACGTATTCGCGATATCAGAATATTTGCATTTTAATATGGCCTTATAAACACATGTTTTCTTTCTTTTTTCATCTCCACGTGTATAGATAAATCAGATATTGTATTATATATGTTTATAACTGACGTTTACAAATAGGATACAGTTGACAAAATTATTATTCCACCTAAAAATAGTAATTATTTTAAAAGTTATTTAAAAGTGCTTTTAATCAGAGAAAGTTAAAATCAGCACAGTGTTTTAGAAATCTAACTATATATACAGTAGATAGTTTGGATGGATGATAGATAGATGGATGATAGATAGATAGATAGATAGACAGACAGACAGACAGATGGATAAAATGTATATACTGTACAGTCAACTCCGCTTTGTTGGGCCACTGGTTAAAGTTTAAATTTAAGTTTTAAGTATAAAATAAGTCGTGATTATTCTCAGGCAAAATGAGGTTTGCCACATGCCCAGAATTTAAATATCATACAGTATTCCGCTTTAGTGTAATTCTTGTGAAGTCATAATTTTCCTTTTAAGAAAATCTTGAAATATTCACCGCCGCCTGCTTTTCTACTAACGGGAGCAATGTCAGGAACACAAAGCTTCCAGCAGGACCAACGACCAACATGAGGCTGCTTTCCTCATGACTTTCTAAATCGGCGCCGTCTCAAATACGCACTGAACTCCTCAATTGTCCAAGTCGTCGTTCAAATACGCTCTAGAATAGAAGGGAATTATGTAAGGTGAGGCCTATTTATTCAAAAACAGGCTTTGTGCGTGTATCTGAAGCTGTAGGTCTGGTGTGTTAGTGGAGCTATAAGCGTTATTGGCATGTATGATTACCCTAATGGGCTTCCCATCATTACCCTATTACTGACTCTCTAGTCAAAAGCACAAAGGTCTCTTTTGTGCCTCGCCGGCGTATGTTTGGCGGTGTGTGTGTGTGTGTGTCTACACGGTTTAGGCTACATTCTGAGCAGATGCGCTGAGCAGAAAACCATGCCTGCTTGCATTTGTACAAGCAGATGTTACGCGCCGTCTCAAGCTCTGCCAGGAAGACGAGGGCGACTCGCCCTGCTCGCCAGATTCCGGGCCTGTAGCGTGTCCACACAAAAGCCGACAAACTGTAGTGTGCGTGTTTGTGTGTGTGTGTGTTTTGCGCAATGTGCTGTGTCAGAATGCTTGCGTCATTCTCCATTGTTCGGCTTTTCTGTGTGTGGCGCTTCAGACAGTGCCTCAGCGTTTTTCGATGGCGTTTTTTTTTTAGTTCTCAGATGTGTCTGGGTTTAATCCACATATGGACTTTATCTTCCTCTGTTTCTTTTTCTTCTTTCTAGAAGTCCCACTCTGGTTAAGAATATGATTTCTGGACTGGGATTCGGCTCCCTGAATGCCAGCTATCAGGTAAGTGTGTCTGTGTGTGTGTGTGTGTGTGTGTGTGTGTGTGTGTGTCCTTTTGACTGTTTTTCTTGCATGTTTGTCATTCATTCTGCGGGTTTGTTGTTGTGCGTATGTTTGTGTGTTTTTTGTTGTGTGAATATTTAATTATATTTATTAATGTCACCTTAAACAGTGTGTGTAGTTATATAAACACGCACGGACACAAACACAGACACATTCTTATGCTCATAATATTTTTCGTTATTATATATTTTATAATTATATAATATATATTTTTTTTGGGTTTCACATACATAACAAACAAACACACACAAGCACACACAGTCATTTTTCAAACTTTTTTTTACATAAAAATGCCCAGTGTTTCATAAGAATATTGATACATATTACATATACATAATATTGATACATATTACATACACGTAAGTGTGTGAATCGGATCAGCCACACAAGAGCCAGAAAACAATTTCCTCTTCTAATTAGCTGCTTCTCCCAAACCGCATCGATGCTCTCGCCCGACTACGTGTGATTTATAGCATCAAATATTTGTCAATGAAGGTCACAGCATAAAATTAGCATCTGTCCTACAAAATCCATCCGAAACATGCAGCGTCACCGCGAGACTTCACAGCCCGGATTCGCTTTTTTCTCGCTCTGTGTGTGTGTGTGTTTTTCAAGAACGGTGTGTGACGAGACAGAGATGGATTTGGGAGGTTAGCCTTTGTGCTTGCGTTCTGGTCTTGGTGTGTGAGCTTGTGTGCGGCTGTCAGGTCTCTGCCCATCCATCTCCTTACAGGACAAGCAGTGTCAGCGCCTGACAAACAAACAGCCCAGCTAATCACCGACACACACACACACACGCACGCACGCACACACACACACGCACGCAGCGGCCTGGCCCAGTTTGTCTCACTCTGACCCCGCAGGCCGTCACTATGGAAATGAAACTGCTCTTCTTGAGAAAGGCCACACTTAAACTACACACATATCTCTCACACACACGCACACACACACAACAACAACAACACCTGATTCATACAAAACCGTAAAGTGTGTTGTGTTAAAGAGTTTCATTCATTTTAATTTTTATATTGTAAAGATATTTTATAAATATATAGTTTGTTTGATAGCTAGATTGAACAACTCTTAGAAAACAATTGTCTCAGTAATGTTTTATAATAATTTTCCAAATAAAAATAACTAAATGAGAACTTATTTTATGAAATATAGTGTAATATTGTGTACGTGTGTGTGTGTGTGTGTGTGTGTGTGTGTGTGTGTGTGTGTGTGTGTGTGTGTGTTTGTAATGTACGTATTATTTAATCAATGTATATGTAAAATCATTATATATAGATGGATGTTTTTGATTTAAGCACATGTACATCATGTCATCATTATTATTTAAATTAGCATACAATAGATAATTTTATACCCAGATAAAATTAATGTTTACATACAGCATACATACATTGCGCTTTGAGACAGTTAAAACTGTAAAAAGCGCCTTACAAATACTCATATTATTTGTTCATTTTGGTTCCAAGTGGCCATATGGACAAACATCTACATTTATTTGAATGTATTTATTAAAAAATGTATATTTAGCAGTTAATATAAAACTATACATTACCTACTCTGCACAAATACTGTTTGTTAGCGGTGCTTAATATGTAGAGGTTTTATTCCGAAGCCGTGTGTGTGTGTGTGTTATATGTAAAGGAGGAGGAGACCCCTAGTGGTGACACAAGTTAACTTTTTATGTGAAGTTGGTAACGGCAATGTCTTGAATCTCGTGTGTGTTTGTGTGTGAACAGGCAGCACTTGCGGAGAGTAGTCTGAGTCTTCTGAACAGTCCCACTCTGGTGAACAACAGTACGGGAGCGAGCCTCAACATGCTGCACGTCGGCCATGATGATGTCAGCAGCACCGTTGAACAGGTCAACAGCAACGGAAGCTGCAGCCCTGGTCTCTCTCCACAGCAGTACGGGTAAGACCACTGCAGACCGTTCAGTTATGACTTCACTAAATGTAAAAAACTTTATTAATTTGTGTCATATTTATTTCATGACATATTTAGAGTCTAAATATAATTCAGTGTCATTGTGCAAGTACATATACAGAGATCATGAAATGTAGTTAGAATCTAACCAGAAGTGCTTATGGGGTATATTTACAGTTATGGAATAATGCACATATATACATATCTATACATATAATGTACATAAATAAAAATGAATAATTAAACTGGATGCACACCAATGAACTACCATTTACAGTATATGGTGCAATAAACTGTGCATCAACCCCATAAAAGGTCTTGTAATCGTGTAGTAGGAAGTTCAGATTATGCCATATGATATAAATTGACTATACCGTATATATTATTATATACAATTAAAATAAATAAATAAATAAATGCAGATAAATAATTACAGACACAAGGACAAACACACACCTATTGATAATAAAAAAAAACATTAAAAAGTCAGATTAACTGAGATTTAATCAGTTTCGAATTTTAGCATTAACTACAAAAATATTTATAAGTTTTGGCGCTTGGTAGTGTAACTCTTGCACATAATTTAGTTTTCAACATTTTCACTGAAAAAAAAATGTAACAAAAATGGAAAAAAAAAATGTAACAAATATATATTATAATTATATAAAAGTTTATATTAAACTCAAAATTGGCTAAAATTGGTTTTAATCGATTAAAAAGTGGAACTACTAAAAGTGTATTTATTTGTTTTGCTTTGTTTTTCCGTTTGCAGTCACCAGGTTCACGTGAAGGAAGAGCCGGCTGAGATGGAGGAAGACAGCAGGCCGATGTCTCTGATGGCGTCCGTCTCTCATAACCTGAGCATGCACGGTGATGAGCGGGACATGGAGGAGGAGCTTCCCACAGAGGAACTGGAGTAGGACGTGGGGATGGAGGCGGAGCTTGTACAAAACACCCACACCTCACATTCAAGAGGTTCAAGCTCAAGTGAAAAAAAAACAAAGATACGAAACCAACTACAACTTCAAAAACCAAAACAGGGTTAGACCTCATCTTCTCATAGCGCTCATCATCAGAACCCTGAGAAAAGACCCTTAGATGCCCAGAGCAAACTGAAAGTCCATTCCAGTCCTCCTGTGTTCGAGTAGTGACAGCCCGACGTCGGTATAAACACCTAGTCTCATGATTTCCAGAAGTCGATTGCGATTTCTGATTTAGCTTTATTTTTCCTTCTATCTCGGGCCTGAGAACACTGAATTACTACGGGAGAAACGCACGGAGGGTCTTCACCTCACAGAAAAAGAGGAAACCAATGACAACCTTCCCAGCGACTTCCACTTTCAAGCAGATCTGTGTTTGTTCGCTGAGATGCTGCGGGACTTTGCCACCACGTGCACATGTTCAGCATCCAGAACTAAACACGCTGAAAGACGAGTAAACATGTCTTGGCCCAACGTGACCGCTTTTTTGTTTTTTTTTTTCTTCTTTCTTCCTGGAGTTTTGTGTCCTCAGGTGGTCTGACCATCTTGGTTCACGGTGGACGTGTGTGATGTCTCCTCTACGTCTTCATCCGATAGTATTGGCCTGGAAAAGACAGAACATGCTTATTTTCCTCAAAGCTTTTACTTTCATTCCCAAGACTGTAAGTAGAAAAGTCGCCCCCCCTACAAAAAAGCGTATTTCAGGAAGAAACCCCATTTCTGTTGCTTTTCGGTGGTGCTGATGCTGCATCACAGCCAGTCGAGCATCTTTGGAGGACCAGTTCTGAGACTTGTGGACTTTGTTGTTGATAATACGTGTGCAGTAGCTTTTGATTTGTTCAGTTTTCCTTTATTGTCATTTGTTTCTATGGACACTTTTTCATCGTGACGTAGTTCAACGGTCTTTTCCTAAGCATTATTTTACAAAGGTTTGTGTTTGGAGAGAAGTTCCACATTATCATCATTCCCCAAAAATGTCCCAAGACTAACAGTCGAATGTCGGGGTTATGAACAGCACTTAGCATCCGATAAGAAATCGGCAAACGGAAGCAGAGATGGACTGGGATTGAAATACCACACTGACAAACCACTTGAAGATGGAGGTGAGAAGCTGAAACTAAAGATTCGCAGGGGAAATACACATCGCAAGGCTTCCTGTAAAATCCAAACTCTACGTGCACTCGTATCGATTTCTTTATATCGGATTATTTTGATTTGCAAATTGATGGTTCTGCTCCCGTTTTTGCGCTTCGACATGATTTGCGGATTTTCCGTTGTTGCCGATCAATATCAGCTCCAAAACAAATCGATGCTTTAACGGTTACTAGGCCACAGAATACCTCAGACCACAGTGTTCGGCCCCTCGCGCTCTTATTATGAAAGGGGATTGGTGCTGTGGGAACCAACACGGTGACTTTCAGTATCAGTTTAAAGTTCTAGAGTTACTAGATATATAACATTTATTTGCAATTCACTGTGCCAGTAGAACGTGTCTGATTAGCTTGTGAGATTTTTCGTTCGCCAAACTTTGAAATGTAGTGCCATGCCAAATCCCAAGATTTCGTTTTTTTTTTTAATGTTGCTCTTTTAGTTGTTGTTCATTTTTTTTTGTTTTGTTTGTTATTTTTACCCCATTTTTCTTTTGTTACAGGTTACCAAAGAGAAATTTAGTAAACCAAAAACGTTATTATTTATAATTGTTTTCTTCCAAATTACCTGGCCAAAAGAACACCGCTACATTTCTTTACATTGTTATCTTTTTCGTTTTTTTTACTATTATTATTTAATAAAAAACAATACACTACAGAGCATTCCGAAAAAACCAAAGTGTTTGCTAAAAATGCTACTTTTTCCACTCGAAAAAAGGAGAGATTTGTTTTAATATACGTTCAGTTGCGAGACTACAAGGCCAAATTACGACACATTCAAACGCAAAAAAAAGCAGTATTAGCAATTCACCGTCAATGTCAAAGCACTTACGAGCTCTCGGCCGGTTCTTGTGCTCAGGCCATCGCAGTGTTGAGAACATGATCTCCTCAGCCTAAGATCCCAGAGATGCAAAGGCACTTGAGTAAAAAACAGTGACGTACTTTAGACAACACTAGACGCCCTTAGCATCATGACCATCACACAAATTTCACTATACACTTCATCAAAACCAAAAAAAAAAATGGCGCCAAGCATTTCCACGTGTTTTTTTTTATGTTGGAATTCCGTTTCCTGCTTGTGCTCATCTTGCATGTTGACCAGTATTATTCACCACAAAATGAAGGGATGGCTTACAGGGACCGGCTTCAATAAAACCAAAAATGCTTCTACCTCCTTTACAAACCACAAAACACGACTGGCCGATGAAACTTTCAAACACCAATCGCGGTTCTTTTTCCCTAGCGCATCATGTGACTCCGTACAACTAGCATGAGTTAAACCAACCCGATACGTGAATAAAGAGACAACTACCTCTCCTGAAGGCAAAACCGAGGCCTGGAACAATAAGTGGTCAACACATTTTAAAAGGCGCCACTCCAAATAGCGTATCCGCCGCTTTAAGTGATCTATTAGCATAGTGTCTATGTACAGGTCCTCTACACCGCCACTTAATTGTGTGTTCTAATTCCGCATGCATAATTCCCAGCCAGGCCAATGAGAGCCATCGAGCCGGCCGGTCATTACATCGGACTCAATGGGCCAGTCAGTAGGGTGTCAGAAATGATGATAGGCAGAATGCATTAGCACAGGCCAATGGCGCTAGTGCCCCGCTTCCAATTAATGCAAAGTGCGGCTTCCTGTCTGCACACACACACACACACACACAGATTGTGAAAAGCCATCCCTGAGAGATCATCCGGTAAAACTGGCATTTGTGTTGCCCGCCGGCGAGCAAAAGCCAAATATCCAAAGAAAACGTCACGCTAATGGAGTTAGCATTGCGACCGAATTGACATCTGCTGCGTTTACTAAACGGACTACAATTGTGTTTTAAGGTACACGTGTGAAAAACTCAGTTTTGTAAGACGTCGACTGAAACGCTTCAGCGGTGTTGGTGACCGTCACGACTTTTACACACATTTGTATTATTGTATATTACGGCTCGACTTTGCTCTCAAGGGCATTCCCTCGTTTTTTTTTTTTTCTTTTCTCGCAATTATTTTTTTACGTTTTGGCTCATTTTCTGCACCTGTTTAGCTATTGTAAAGTTTTGAGCTCAGAATTCCTATACTGTATTGCTTATGCTAAAGTGTATGTATTTATCTCATTATGTGCTGCAGGTATCATGATTTTTCTGTTTCTTTTTTTTATCTTATTTTTTCTTAATCACGAAACGTCTGGGACGATGTTTTTTTTTTCGTTGTGTGTGTGTGCGCGTGTATTATCTCTCTCGAAAAAAGAACCGTTGAAGAGTTAGATAAGTGGTTTAGGTAACACACTTGTTTGTATATTTATCTTAGCTAGGCCTTTTTTGATACTTTTTTTTGTCTCTGTAGTGCATTGATGCCTTTTTAAAGGAAAAAATCCAGAGAAAACAAACGAAAAAGTCGAACTTGTTGCGAAACAATACCTCAGAAGGACTTTTCTCAAAAGACAGGACCAAAATTTGCAAACAACAGAGAAAGAGACGAACGGAAGACGGTCATTGTAGCCTCTCTTGCTTTAAAGAAAGAGCCACTCGCGGGGGGACGGGGGTCCACAGTTAATCTCATCGGCCGATTGAGGTGTCGATACACGAACAACCTCCCTTTAAATCCATTCATTCCTTTATTTACCGTTAGCACTCAAAGCTTTCTATCTTAAAGGGGAATCGCACGATTAGCGTAGATGATTATCTGCTCGCCAGTTTCGACCCCGAAAAAGGCCGTTTCCAGTTGGGATATCCCACACTCGTCGCTGTGGTTGTAGTGAGGCGTTTTCTCCAGTAGGGTACCAAATACGATTGTGAAAGGCTTTGCAAGTGTAGTTTGTTTCTTGTGACCACCAAAGGGATCACGGGTGGGCAATTTTTATTTTTGGAGGGGACCAAACGTGTGGTCGCAATATATTCAGACATTTCCGCGGCTTGGTTGACGTGATGAACAGCTTTGAGCCGCTGATCTTTAAGTAAAGGCGTCGCTCGATGGTATTTGCTTCTTCGGCCAATCAAATGGAACTACCACTTGGACGAATCATTGTATTTCTACGAATGTTTGTACATTTTCAGCAGTGACTTCTGTGTACTTAGTTTCATTTAACTTGTTTACTTTTTGCATTTTTTTTTTTTTTTTCCAAGTTTGATTTGCTTTACCCAATGAGACTGGGGGCAAGAACCGGTGGTGGCGGCTTTGATATGGTAAAGAAAAAAAGGCAACTAGCCATCCACTTTTGTCGTTCTAACCCCAGTGACCATGTTAATGCCAGTCACTGCCGTTTTTTCTTCATGCTGTATAAAAACACATATATCTGTGTATTTGTAACCTGAATCTTCTCGTGTCTGTCCATGCAGACAATAAAAAAAACTGTACAGTAGGTCTAGTTGCATGTAATCTGTACTAATTATTGACAATGGCATTATAAAATGCAATAAAATACTTATTACACTGTCTGAAGCTGTGCTGCTCATCTTTTGTACGGTTCATGAGCCGTTTTTCTCCGCAGAGATGAAAACGCAGAGAAAAGTGTTTTATAATCTCGATTAGTCCTAAAGTAATGGACATTAGATGAATGCTAAGAATCGTTTCATTTGAACTTGTTGCTTCAGTTTAAGCTTAAAATTCATTTCAGAATTTAAGGTTATATTCATAACCTCAGAAGATAAAACCATAGTGTGTAGAAGCTGAAACTCTGCTGTGTTGTAGTATTCAGGACATCACACATCTTGTACAGTTTATTAACATTTTATAATTAATGAGATACAGGGTCAGTTACTATGATTTCAGTTACGATTTTGACCCTGAATTGTAGGGCAAATGGTTTATTATTATCATAAACATTAAGCAGTTAATGTCGACTTTTTTTTTTATTTACTCATTTGATCCAATCTGGATGTTTATTCTTAGCATTTTACACGACATTACACAGAATGTGCATTTAAACTGGAGAAAAAAAACAATTAAGCTTAAAAATGTTAGTTCAAGAATTGCATTTTATTGAGCCAACTTTACTGCTAGAATATAGTATAGATATGGATAGACAGAAGGATAGATGGACTCATGCATGAGATGGACACACAGTTGAGTCTTAGTGTTTGTACCTGGATTAAGTCTCATTAGGCTTCACACTTTTGAGTGTAAAAGGAAACATTTGAACGTGGTTTTCAGTCCTCGACCTTCAGCATTGTCACCTTCTGAAGGAGGTTAATTGGAGTCAGCAGTTCTGTGTTTGACCCGCCATGCCATCCATTCACACACACGCATTTCTGATAATGTGCGGAATTCTTTCAGCCGCTAATGAACAAACCTGACTCAAAAAAGCTCTGTAGCGCTTGACCTAACAGGAAGTGATCTCTCCTCCCATCTGATAGTACCACCAAGCCAGACTTGAAATGACAATCTGGGCATGTCATATCCTCATCGATGTGCTTTTGCCATACGAGACTCCAACACACATAGAAAGCCTTGAGAGACTCTGTGGTTGTTGTGCTACAACCTCCGTCCACCAGGAGGGGTAAATAAACCAGCCAAAAGTCCAGTGGCAGCTCTGAGACAGGGTGGAGTGTTATTCCTCTCCTCCTCCTCCTCCTCCCACATTCCCTGGAACCTACTGGAAGCTTGTTGTTAAAACACTGAAGACTCGGTCCTGATGTGGAGTTTCAGTAGTGTTTCCACATATTGGTGTTAACTTTTTTGATCGAGAAGAGTTTAACACAGGAAATTAAAACTCACTCTCTCTCTCTCTCTCTCTCTCTCTAAAACCTGGAACTAAGCCGAATGACTAATTCCCTTGTGCCAATGAACACTGTGTTAGATAAGATGGTTTCAAAGATTTAATTTCAAAGTATTAGTATTATGGACTGACCGAAAGCGATGGACCGGATTATTCAAAACATGGAAAGGACATATTCACGTTTCAGGTCAAGTGAGATTTGAACACAGAACTAGTTGCCACACAGAACAACTGTTTTGGTAGAAATTTAAAGCATTATTACTGTTGACCATTGACCAGGACTTGATTTATCCAAAAGTGGAATGCTCTGAAATTTTGACATTTTGAGCAATGTAAGACTTAAACCCAGGATGGGGATGGCACAAAGCAAAGCGGTTTAATTCACACTAATTCAGAACCTGTGCTAAATGGCAATTTCGGAGAAATTATGCCATGAACTGACTGAACTGAAGAAAACCTGAACCGGATTACTCAACATCTGGAATGGATTAGCTAAAGATACTGAATTCTCAAAACATGGTTTTAAAATCAGATCTCACAGCGCTCCCCGTTCTGCACTTAGTGACAGCATCCACGGTTCAAGGCTCACATGACTCTTCACATCAGTGTTTGAGACCTTTCAATTTCTGGATAATTTTGTCCAGAGCTTCCCACTAGTCCTTAATACTAAAAAGTAGAAACTTTCTTGTACACCACACTGATTCAAGTGGCCCAATGAAATAGGCAACTTTACATTGTTCCAGATTACTGGTTTCTAATCTCATCTAGATCACCTAGATAAGTGTCAACATTTCAGTTTCAACTTATGGAGAAATTCAGTCCAAATCTTCGGCAACTCCATTGCAGTTTGAGATATCCGGTTTAAGTTTTTCGTCCTTTGATTATAAATATGATTTAAATATAAATGATTTAATAATTTTCATCCCCAATAAGTTGAACTAAGAATTAGGGAAGAACTAAGGGATTTCTCAATAACTGGAATGGATTGGCTAGGAAAACGAGGACCGGATTTCTCAAAAACTGGAATGGATTGGCTAAATATTCTCAAAATTCTCAAAACGTGGTTTAAAACTCGAATATCACACCGCTCCCCTGGTGGTGTAGTATGATAAGGTGCTGTTCTTAGTGACAGCTTCCTGGTTTAAAGGCTCACATGGCTTTTCACATGACCTTTCAAATTTTGGAGAATTCAGTCTAGAGTTTCCCACTAGTCCTTAATATTAAAACCTGGAATACAACTTTGTTATACTTTCTTAAATAATGCAGAGCCTCAAGTGGCGCAATGAAATAGGCAACTTTTCATTGTTCCAGATTACTAGGTTCTAATCTCACCTAGATCAAAGTGTCAACATTTCAAATTTAACTTTTGGAGAAATTCACTCCAAATCTTCAGTAAATCCAATCCAGTTTGAGATATCCGGTTTTTCATCCGTTGATTATAAATATGCTTTAAATATAAATCATTTAATATTTCTCCAAAATTGACTGGACCTTAATATTCACACATAAGGTCAAGTGAGATTTAAAGTTTCTGTGTCGCCCGAAATTTAAAGCATTATTACTGCTGACCATTGACCAGGACTGAATTTATCCAAAAGTGGAACGCTCTGTAATTTAGACATTTTGAGCTATGTGGGATTTGAATCCAGTAACCCGGAACACAACTTTTATTTAATGTATTAAGGAATCAACAAAAACACTAGACATAATTTTCCAATAGAGTGATTTTTATAGCTATGTAAGACTTGAACCTAGGATCATGGCACAAAGCAAAGGAGTTAAATGCATTACACCACAAGAGAACCTGTGATTAATTGGAGTTTTTTGAGAAATTATCAACAAATTAACAAAAACAAAAACAAATCTAACACAACTCCTAGATCTCCTAGAGCTTCGGAATCATCGGTGGTGCTTCCTCGACCCCTGTGGACCTGATGACGCTGTTGGCTTGGAGCAGTGGAGCCGCCTCTTTCCCCATTGAGGAGGGAAACATCGATCCAGAATCATCATTAAAAATGACGCGGAACAACCAACGCACTGATTGTGTAGTGTTAGAATGCCGGAGGAGACTGGCACCAGTGAGCCGGGTTCTCCCCAGGGTTTTTCCTCGTTAAAGAGGTTTTTTTACCTGGCCACTGTTGCGTATGCGCTTGCTCGCTGGTCTTTGTCTTTGTCTTGTCATAACCGCAGCCACTTAGTCAACACCAACAATCCAGACGACAAATTGAATAAAAAGCATCATTTCCCTTACATATTTACATGTGCGCTTTGAGACAGTTAAAACTGTGAAAAGCGCCTTATAAATACTCATTATTATTATTATTATTATTATTATTATTATTATTATTATTATTACAACTCCCCTGGTGGGGTTTGTCAAACTGGACTGGACTCACAACACAGACACTGTACATGAAGGGTCAGAGCAGACTTTACCTGCTGAGAAGACTGCAGTAAGAGGATCTCTCCTGAAGATCTTCTACGACTCGTAAGGTTCAGCTGGATCAGCAGCATCTCTGAGAAGGACAGGAAGAGACTGGGCACGATCATTCAGAAAGTCCAGCTCAAGAAAAGGGTCCTGGATAAACTATCATCCATCCTGGAGCTGGACTCTCACCCACTGGTGGACTCGCTGTGTGAAGCACAGTTATCACAGATCTGCTATTAAACTCCACAATTTGAACTGGTGTTATGATGTATAGAGCGCTGTCTTGGGTTATGTTTATGTTGAGTATTTATTGGTTATTTATGGTTATTTTTTTTATAGTGTGTGGCAGTGTTATGTGTGTTTTATTAATGATTGCTTGGAATACTTTCTGTGTTTCCTACTGTTTTATCTTTTCTTATGATTGATGTCTTTACAATAATTGTGGATTTAACAAGGTTCATTTCAGTGTTCATTGTTGTGGAATATTTCATTTCATTGATGCATCAATAAGTTCATAGTGTAACCATCTCCACTGAATCTCTGTACTTACACGGAATTGCGGAATGACAACCTGACAAATATAACCGACTTTTAATGTTTACTTACCGGTAGCTTTTCATCTGAGAAGACACAAGTTCCACCTTTGCTGTTAACAAAGGTCTTTTTCTCTGTTTCCGGAAGCTCCTTTCTGTAATGCGACCACAAACAAAGTTTCACCGTTGCCTTATAGTTGTTTTTATATCATATGCATTTTATTATTTTGACTGCTTTATTGTTTGTGTATAGAAGGTGCTTTTTAAATAAAGTTGAAGTTAACCAGCATCATATAACGCTTGCAGGTTCGCGCACACACATACACACACACACACACACACACCCGCACACACAC
>CM051493.1:37797179-37878332 GCA_028031935.1 Paedocypris micromegethes
CACACACACACACACACACAACATAATGGCCATGTGTAAAGAAAACAAACATAACAGTACATTGTAACTTTCTACTGCAAAAAAATAAAATATTGTAGGCACCCACTTTAATACAATCTTTAATACAAGTCTGTCCAATACCTGAACACATATTTTACTTTGTGAATCACGCAGTAATCTTTTTTATGGGTATTAAAAGCGGTAACTCTAACAGCATGCGATTTAAACACGGTCTGGTTATCGGTGGCATAAGTGTGTAAAACAAATGCACATCTCTGATTCGATTTCCTTTCGGTTTTGTGAGGAAAGTACTAGCAGAGTGGAAGGTTCTCGTGCCCGCGGGGACTGAGAGAGTAATCCGCGTCATGTCATTTCCTGTCGGGAGCGCGCGAGCTGTGCGTCTGAAGCGCGAGCTGAGAAAACACCAACAAGAAACTCTCTCCAACTTTCGTCTCACTGGAAATGAAATGAAACCCAACGTGCCCGTGAAATTCGTTTGTCATTTTGATTGTTTATAGTTTAGTGTGAATTCTGGCAGCTTTTTTTTGTTTCGGCGAGTTGGACCGTCTAGAAATTCAACTTTTGGGAAAAGTTTCGATGTGTGTTTAAGAATGGAAAACAGCAACTGTACACGCTTATACCGATAGTGATTTAACGCTTAAGTGAGTAGATGGAGAGAAAGAGAAGCCTGTCACCCGCTAAACGGGACTGAGACGTTAGTGTTTGTTTGACGCGGGACTGAAAGATGCTTCACTGACTCGCAGCTGCCGGCTGATCGTTACAGGTAAGACTTTCAAACCGCTTCGTGAACTTTCGCCATCACCATTTGTCTTTTTTTTAAGTGAATTGACACGTTCAACAGGTTTGAGTCCGATTAACAGCAGCATCAGCGTGCAGAGACTCGCACTGGCGAACCGCAGCATGAAAACAAACATTTTTGCTCTTCACATGATTCGAGATGATGAACGAGAAGGATTTCTATATCAACAAGTGCATGAAACTCAAATACTGTACTTTTTTTTTTCTTACCGTAAAATAGGATGCCAGACATGAGTTCACATTTTTTGTCTCTCACAGAGTTTTGTATGACTAGCCATTGTCACCTAATGGCTTGCTCCCCGGTGAGCTATTTTCAGTAGTGTAAAGTACTTGAGTAAATAGACTTTGTTTCTTTACTTGAGTTTTTTTGGCTACTTTGTACTTGAAGTGAGTACTGTCAGGCGAGGTGATATTGCCATCTGCTTGGTCCTGAAGACACTGGAAAATACACATTTGAGTTTGACTTGATGTGTTAAATTTCAATTCTATACAGTATTAGGAGATAAAACCTCATAAATAAAGAGTTTCTTGTGTTTCACATTCATTGGTAATTTTTTTAGCCTATATTTAGTATGAGTAAGTTAATTTAAAATTGGATACTTTTCAACTTTTACTTGCCTTGGAATAGGAGAATTAGAGTACCTTTTCTCAAGTATGGTTTTCAGGCACTCTATACCCCTGGTTATTTAAATGTTATACTATTTGCTTTGTTTGTTTTTATTTATTTTTGGTCTGACTGCAGAAAAGCACTCAATACAAAAAAAAAATTCACGTTTAATTGATGAAGTTGTTCACGCTGCAGGTTTACTACAGGATTGTCCAGAATATAACGGTTTTATACGCCTTTCATTTACTTACTCACTGATTCATGAAATTCATTTTTGTGAAGCCTGAACTTTGTATCAGAAAGACTTATCAGCAATCTTGAGAGGCTGTGCCAGTTCTGCTTCCATTTTAGCTGCTGCTTCTTTTGCCAAGCATTATTTCCCTTCGATGCAGTTTTTTTCCTTTAATGCCCTGGCCCACTGACACGAGCTGAACAATAGGAGGAGAAGGTTTTAGTGGGAAAGGGGACAGCAGTGTGTTCACAGGCCTGAGCTGTTTCTAACGAAGAACTTCTCTCGCAGGGTCATTCAGAGTCACTTGACTTCAGAACAGATGTCCGAAGAGGACCACAACCTCAGCACCAGCCAACCCGAACCTCCAGATGGAGCCCAACTGGACAAACATGAAGATCTCACCACTCCGTGTCCAGGTATCATCTTTGGAATTTTTACAACAAACTTATTTCACAAGTTGTTTCAGTTAGATCTGTGTACAAAAACAAAAGTTGAACAAAGCTGCATTATTCAGAAGTAAAGTACTTGAGTAAAGTACACGAGTACTATGCATTTTGACCTAAGTCTTTTTTCAGGGATTTTTTACTATCACAATAGATTTTACAGTTTACGCTGAACATTTAGTATTTTCATTCAAAGGTTTACGCAAGCATATTTTTTGTGTGTGCTGTTATAAAAATCTTTTTATAAAGGGTTTATATGGGACAAATTGTCAGAGTGGAGAAAAAGTGATCAAAAGGTTTTCAAAGCAAGAAATGATGGCTATTTTTTCCAACATAGTTTCTTTTTGCAGTTATTTTTGATAACATTATCTGATAACAGATCTGAACATTAGATGAACTGTCACTAATATTGTAGAATTGCCACTAATCGATATAAAAACTGATATGGGATGTAGTAAGAACAAAAGAGTGCAGATATTTCCAGTTATTCAGCAGGATTTGGTCTGTCTGTTTTGGTTGGTTTGAGTTGCTGTCTGCTTCTCGTCTGCTCGTTTCTCTAAATCTAAGGCGACTTTAATGCTTCCATGCCAAAACTTACTTTTCTGAACATTACATTACATTTTATTTTATTTTATTTTATTTTATTTTATTTTATTTTATTTTATTTTATTTTATTTTACTATAGGTTCATTTAATTAATGCTTATTAAAAATGTAATGTTTAAGATATAATAGGTGAGTTTGTTTACATACACTACAGGTAATAGAATTCAGAAGTTTCTGATCCATCTGTGTGAATCTCTCTTTCCTTCTCTGGCTTTCTCTTTTTTTTCTTTAAAAGAAAAGCAAAGTATGTTGGAGTTAGTAGGACATGGACAATTTCTGAGTTTTAGTGGGTGAATGGGTCACTTGGGAGTCTTCTTCCGATCTGTTGTAAGGTCTTCCTAGAGATAGTTCATTCCAGATTAGTCATGGGTTTCTCAACAGAATTTGTGTGGCCTGTGTCTCTGTTTTTGAGTTTGACTTCTATGACAAACACACGTGTTACCAACAAGTGGCTTTGAGTGAAACCTCTGAAACTGCCACGGGAATCAGATCTTCAAGCCTCAGATTTACAGTGGGAGTCAGCAAGTCCTGGTCCAATTCTGCGTTTACAAAGCTCTGCGTGTTGATTCCTGCCACTGCCACAGTATGCCAACCTCAGTCAAAATAAGGCCACCAGGCATATACGTGATCCACCCATTTACCACTAATTGCATTTAACTTTGAATTGTGCCTTACAATTTGAGGTTTTTGCCTTGACTTGTGCATTTGTTTAGACGGCTAGACACGATCACCTTACGCTCAAGCTTTACGTTAATCATCCTTTGTCACTTAATCTCTTTTAAAATCGCCTTGTTCTGAATTATTTTGGTTTTCTTAGCATTGTTTTAAAACACACACAAGAAAATCTGATTTTATTTCTGAACTTGTGAGTAAAGGACTTAATGAAAACAAGCCCGTGTGAGGGTTGGATCTATTCGGCTCCGGTCGGAACACTGACGCCGTTGATGGGCTTTTCTGCATTAGTGCAGTGGTTATGTGTACAAGTACCGGGCTGAGTCATTTTTTGGCCGGACTTTTGCTTGATAGACAAACTATTGCCACGGCCAGAATGTTTTTTTTATATCTCCTGCAAGATCACAATTTAAAAACTCCTGAAGAGACAAGTTTCCAACATTTCTATGTTGTGGTTGAAAATCAAATGAGTAAAGATTTGGCAGATGAGAGCAGGCTTAATGTTTGTCTTTCAGATTTATGAACGTGGTGAAAAGATTTGTATTAATTCTTAAGTCTGCAAATATAACTTGAGAGAGGAAGGAATGTAAGAGACTTTTAGACAGCAACCAGTTGATATATCTCCCTGATATATCTGTTAATTATTGCATATTGTGAAAATAGTTTTTTGTCCTTTTATGATTTGTTTTAAACGGCTTGTGACTACATATATAGACAAACCGGCATGACATATAATTTATATAATACAGTATATAAAATAGTATACAGTATATGATTATGCTGCTGTATTGTAGCTCATCCTGTTGTGGAGAGATGTTTGCAAAGCCATGGTTGTGGGTTCAATTTCCCAGGCAAAGCAAAACACATTTGAACAAATATTTAAAAACTATAAATAAAAAAAAACTAGCTTTATTTTAAATGTATATCTCTTTGTATAATAGAATATAGTGAACTTTTTTTTTTTGTATCTCGGTTGACGGTCGTAAAAGCAGAGATCTCTCCTGGTGGGCTATGCATCCCTCTATCTGGGGGTCTTCAAGCAGCCTTCACAGTTCGGCATTAAAATGGCAAATCACCAAGACTTTTTTTTTGACTGAGCAGCACAAATCAATGCTGACCTATGAGGCAGATGTTGGCCACTCACCAGTGTGCGTGAGACTTCCTGTTTCTTTGTGTGAGCCAGCAAAAGTGTGTGACTGTGCAAAAGCAAATGCATTTGTTAAAGAGAACCAGGAGACGGGACACGTGAGTTGAAACCGAGCCAGGTTTTGAAACTGACACACACACCCCACTTTCTTCACACACTCTTTTTTTTTATTCCTATCCTTTCTGAAACTTCAGGACCGAGATACAGAGCTGTTAAATCCTCCCTAATGCCTGTTAAATACCAGACATTTCATTTTTAAATGAGCTGTGGTGCTGTGTTTTTCCCCTTCGCTATTGTACTCGCTAAATAATCTGTGAATTTGGATAAATTCCAAAGCAGTTCTTTGAAGCTTTTCCCCCAAGCGTGTGTTTTTTTTTCACTCTTGGCCAGTTTACAAGATGAAACCGTATTGTTTCAGAGTCAGGCTTACTGAAGATGTTACTGTAGTTATCAGCATGTCTCTTTAGATGATCAGCCTGAGACATCTGCTTAATTATGTTCTTTTTGCTTCCCTAATTACGTCCCTGAGGGGTCATCGCTTAAAAATGTGTTGAAGTCATGGCGGCCTGTACCGGAGAAGAATGAATGTGAGCTTGAAATGAGATGTTCTGCTTTAATTCAACTGTGATGATCCATTAAGACACCACCTGTTTTCTGTGGAGCAGATGAATGGATGTAAATATCCATATGCTCAGCGAATTAGAAAAATATATATCTTTTATGCTGTCACTTTCTGTAGTGGGGGGCGACAGACTGTGAAAGGGGGTCAAAGGCCTGTGTGATAAATGTCTAACGTCTGTTATTTTTTTATATTAGGAGATTCATATAATACCAAATGCAATATTAATTGAAGTTCTAACAGAAAAGTTTGAGACAGAAATCCAGTGGAACAGAATACGTGTGTGTGTGGGTGAACACGTGTGTGTGGGTATATTAATTAGTATATAGTACTAATTAGAAATTGATTATTTTAAAAGAAATAGCATACATATATACATATATTTTAAATAAATAAAAATAAAACATGCATTTAAACATGTTTGTTTGTGTAAATATTTTGCAAATATATTTTGTAAATACTGTATATTGTGAAATTTTGTTCTTGTGCTCTTATGTTTATCATGTTAAATAAAATAAAAAATAAAAAATACCGTGAATAAAAGTACAGCGTTTTGTTCGTGATGCCTCATGAGTCAAAGGAGTTTGGTGTCAAGTTGAAGAAAGTTTTAATTCCTCTCATTCAGTGCTGGTGCTCCTTTGAGACAGATGGGAGTAAAATACCTCTAAATCTCTAGTCAGCCCACCTCTCGGTTTCACTTTCTGCTCTTTCTCTGGATAGTAGCTTCTAAAGGCGCATTAGAGAGGGCTGCCGAGGACGGAGAACTCTGCCACAACATTTGAAAGGCAGGGTTTTGGAAGTTGGGAGAATTTCAAAGTGTCCCTGTAAAGCCACAAGGCTGCTCGTCCTGTAATACCCAGCCTCATACCTGACTGCCTGAAGATTACAGAAGTCTCACTGTCCCAGAACTCACCAGTAAATAAGGCAACACTATAGAGCAGGGAAAAGGAGACGCTGACTCAGAATCCGCCACGTCTGAGTCGAGAATAACAATGAAGGTATAGTTGTACAACAAGGGTTGCAATTCTAAATGCTTAAAATATATGTTTAATGGTCAGTAGAAAAAAAAATCAGACCTTTTCTCAAAGTCCAATACAACACTTCTTAAAACAAAATGTAGCTAAAAATGTTGACTGCATGTTGATGTAAATGTCGTATACTATTTTTCTCTTTGTTGATTTTTGTTTACTATTATATTCATCTGTTTACTACTCACATACTCACTCATCACTTTACTTTACTTTACATTTTACTTTACATGACTTTACTTTTGAAAAGCTGATCTTAACAAAATATTTCCTAAAAAAATGTGTATAAATAGATTTTATATTTGTTAGCAAAAAAACAAAACAATATGTGATGATACATTTAGAGAGTTTTACAACTCACCCCTTTTTTGTGTCGTTTGTTGCGTCAACCTTGTGTTTCGTGATCCAGGTTTTGATTAAATAAGCACTTGAATATCAAATTAACACAAGGACGGACATCTTGCAGAAAAAGCCATTTTTCGCCAATCAACAAAATCAATGCAATTGTTGCAACCTTACAAACTGATGCACGCAAGATGAAAAAATACTGCACATTTGTACAAAAAAGGCATGTTGGTGTGCGCAGTGCTAAGTCAACTTTATTATCAGCTCGTTCCTGCCTTCGTGGGAAACGGTCTATAAAATGTAGATGTCCCCCTCCACTCACACACATACACACAACCCTGGAAAGAAAAAAAACTTTTTGCGCAAGACCAATGTCATAGAGTCTTTGTGACTATTACCCACATGCTATATTTTAATTCCTGTTGTGTTGTTTTACTTTTGTTTCACTACAAGTCCTGTAAAATGCCACGCATTCTTAGCCTGTTGTTCGTTTACAGCAAGTCCCACACGCTATAACCCATCATGCTTTGCGTTGCATTCCTTTTTTAATCGTACTTGGTCAGCTCCGTAACATCTCACGTCCACTAAGAACTAGATCGTTAACCTAGAAATCTAATTGAGGAAGGCTTTGCCAGCGTAGCGTAATTGCTAAGATCATTAAGTGCAAGTTCTTGAAATTCCTCGGCGTTTCAGACAAATAATATGGAAGGCTGAGTTGAAACCATGATGCATGTGCAGTAAATCCCTCCTGCCCGCTGCACGGTTTCATTACGTTGAGGAATTAAAGCTGTGCCTTTGATAACTGCTGGGTTCCAGTTGCTAATGCTCAGTGATCCACAGCAATGGGAGAACAGAAGGAGCTGACGCCGGCATCAGCGCCCGAGCGGTGTGAAGTCAGGGCTTCAGTGGTCTGTGTTTGAAAGCTAAAGTGGTTCATAATCGTGATCCCTGTCTGTCCACAGCCTCCGTTCTGCTTCACACACTCTCCCACAACAGCTTAGAAACTCCATGAACCCTTCAGGTTTCTCTTCTTTGTCTCCGAGTTGCTTTAGTTTGGTTTTTCACTGTTTGCAAAGTTTGTACTGTTTTCTCTGCGCATAACTGTACGAGAATTTCGAGGGAACATATGTTAGCGATATGGTGGCGTAGTTCAAGGGGTTTCCAACGGGTCTCTTGATTTCTTTCAGTCCTATATCATGCATTTATGTAAATTGAAGTCTGGAAAATGTAGTGTGAGAGTGAATCTGTGTTTTTCTGTGTGCCGCTCTGTGATTGGTTGGCCAGGGTATGTGGTCCCGCCTTCAGGCCCTGAGTTGCTGTGATTGGCTCCAACTCTCTGTGACTTGGAATTAGTCACTCAAAAATGAATGAATGTCTTAGTGTTGAGCTTATGAATTTTTTTACATTAAAATCAACTCGACTGCACAACCGCAGATTATTTTCTTATGCCGTGTTGTATAACTTTTTAAATGCACCAACTCAATTTATATTGAATAATATATTTCAAAAAAGCAAATACGTGCCAAATGTATGGAGCATACGTCTCCAAAGACCAGCAGGTATGGAGACCGGCAGCATAAAAGAACTTCATTTTCAATTTCATTTTTTTTTCATTTGCATTATGGAAGCTGAACAAAGGACGGCCATGTGAATCATTTCTATAGCTTTACATAAATAAAAGAATAATACATGTACATGTGTCATTCTTCAGTCTGGCACATCCTAAATCGATCACACTGGCCTTGTCAGTTGCGCCAATGTACGCTCTCGTTTAAAGTGCAACGTCTCTATTGCAGCTCCGATGAACGTTGGTGTCGAGCTTTTATCGTAGCTCAAAACGTTTTTCCACTTTACTTACATTTTTTTTTTTTGCAAGAATCTGCAAGAGATGTGACAGTTGTGGTTCTGTGGTGGAGAATTGGAAGTGAGTGTGTGTGTGTGTGTGTGTGTGTGCGTGCGTGTGTGAGTGTGTGTGTGTAACTTCACGGGATGGTTAAATGCAGAGCACAATCTCAATATGGTCCCTAGTGGCCGTCTTGATAAACTCGCTCACTTTCCTCTTTCGGGATCATTCAGTGAGTGTGCAAAAAAAAAAAAAAATAAGCAAGTGCCTGCAAAACTTGTGTCATTTGTCTATAGAATTTATAACAAAATGATAGCAAAAGTCATAATTGATGCCTTCCGATGTCAAATATTTGTACGGTTGAAAAAATGCATTGGAGAACTCATGTTTGAGTTGTGTCTTAGTTCAAACGCATTTTTGCCCGGTTAAAGATTGATATTTGTGTACTTTGCTGCTGATATTGCGACTGTATTTTTTCTTGCCCTCAGCAGCTGCTTCCAGATGTGGACTTACTAGTTCCATCTTGCTCTTTATTACATGCAGGATGTGAGGCTCTGAGCACAGCACACCGGGATTCAAACCATAGCAGTCGAAGTGTTAAAGGACAATTCTTCTGCTGAAATGGTGTTGAAACTCTTACTGTTATTGTTGGCCTGTGAGAAAAGAACTAAAACTCGTCTTGCTGCCGGGAGTTTCAATTCAGGAAGCGCGAGATGGAAGACCGTGGCTCTTTGATGGTAGACTAAACCAAGGTGCTTTTGGTGTTATTTAGTACAAACGGGCGAAACAGAAGTTGATATAGAAGGTTTGTTGGCCAAAGACGGAGTAAAGCAAAGCCAGTCAGAAAGCCACTAAAGGAAATAAAGAGCCATGGACTAATGTTCCACAGGAGATGCTGTGTGTTTATCAGACAGCCAGTAAAGCCCAGCTGGCTTCCATTTGGCCCAGAATGGGATGGAGGCCAGTGTGAAGCGGAGCTCAGCTTAAACAAAGTTCTCCTCACTGAGACCCAGGCCTGACCTGCTTTGATGTCGGGCTGCTCTTGCCTTCTCAGACAGCCCTGTATAATTACACGGCCACATAATAAGACCACTTGGCTCCGATGCTAACGTATAAAACACTCGCACACAAACACATGCTGCGAACCGCATAAAAATGAGCCTTCACAGATATGAGAGATCCTGCTCGTGAAGTGATGATCTGATGTGTGACATTCACTCAATCTTGGTGATCTGCCTTGTTGTTCAATCTCTCTTTCTGTTTCCCTGCTTTTGTCCATCTCTCTTGCTCTCAGTTTTCTCTACTTTCTCTCCCTGCCTCTATAGTTGCCCTATTTCTTCTGTCTCTACTTTCTATCTGTACCTTTCTCTCTCTCCCAATCTAGCTCTGTCTTTCTGTCTTCATGTCTCTATATATTTTATCACACTCTCTTTCCCTCTAATTCCCTTCACTTTCTATCTCCACTTCTATTTTTACCCTTTCTTTCTACCTCTATACGTATTACATCTCTCTCTCTCTCTCTCTCTCTCTCTCTCTCTCTCTCTCTCTCTCTCTCTCTCTCTCTCTCTCTCTCTCTCTCCTGCATTTTCCATGTAACCATCTGTCTGTATGTCTGTCCATCCAACCTTCCATCCATCCATCCATCTACTTCTCTCTTATTTAATAATATTATTTTCACGATAGATAAAAAAAAAATCTTTACTGACTGAAAACTTGGTTCTAACTCATTCTTGAATGTGTGTGTGCGTGTGTGTGTGTGCGTGCGCGTGTGTGCATGTGTGAAACCTTGTCCATTCCACTTGACAAACACAGACTGTCTGAACACCAGCCTCACATTTATTTGGTTGTTTCTAAATAAATTTGTGACTTGTGTATTTTACTTTAACACCAAAACACTTTAATAGATGATCTTTTTTCAAACAATATTGGGGAATGTTTTTATCCAGAATGAATATTGAGTGAAAGTGTTTCTCCTGGAAGAATTTTAGAATACTTATATTTGACTGAATTGACGAATCACATAAAACCTTTTTCATATTATTGGCTTATTCAGTTTTAAATATTTAGACTTACTATATTACTATTTTACTATGAAGAATTAATTTATGTCTAAATTGATGGCACAAATATAGCCATTGCTTTTGATATGGTAATCAACTAAGAATAAATGTCTTCATTTTTGTCTAAACATCTACCCTGGAAAAACCTCCAGTGGCTGTATTATATATTTAATTGAAATATCATGATTGTTCTATCCATTACTCTTCTTCTATTTATTTTTCCTCTTCCTCTCGACCTCTAATTTCATCCATATTTCTATTCCATCTCAATCTACCTATCCTATTACATGCATGTATCCAGAGATGGATCTGTAATATTTGTGTGTGTGTGTGTGTGTGTGTGTGTGTGTGTGTGTGTGTGTGTGTGTGTGTGTGTGTGTGTGTGTGTGTGTGTGTGTTTCTTTACAGGAAGCAAATTCACTGGACCTGCCGCACAAAATCCAAACACACTGTCCACGGGCAAGACTGGAGAGATGCAAAACGGCATCAACAACAACAGCCTTTCTCAAGAAGAGTTCAGCAGCACTCCGTGCGCCAAAAGCATAACACGTAAGCATTCACACTGCAACATCTTTCATAGCCAATGTAAACAGTGGGTTTCTACCTGTGCATGTGAGTTTGGTGTGTGTTGTGTGTGTGTGTGTGTGTGTGTGTGTGTGTGTGTGTGTGTGTGTGTGTGTGTGTGGGTGTGTGGTGTGTGTGTGTGGAAGGAGACAGGGTGTGTTGTAGTCGCGATCAGACTGTGACTAACTGTTCTGACTCAGGTCTGCGTTTAGCATTTCCTTGTTAGTGAGTCACTCACATGAGTCAGAACCCAAAATCTTACTCTTAGCAGATTCTTATTCACTGCACATCTGCTATGAGTGCTATAAATAGAAATGCCGTTTATAATATAAAGACAAATATCACCAAAAATATATTGGTCAAATGTTTGTTTGTTACAAGACGGTAGGAAACACACACACACACACACACACACTAGTGTTGGATAAACTCCTTTTGATAACTGTAGGATCCAGGAAAATTTCATTTTTGTGATATACGTATGAAAACCACCCTGAAATACCTTGTTTTAATAAGTTAAGACACAAATCATCCTCTCACACTTTTTAAGCATCTAGCGCAACTGAATCATTGTGCTATTTTTGCAAGCAGCCAAGACACTTTGTCAAGCTGATAAAAAGACAGAGACTTGCACCTAATTCTGCCAAAACACATGAGATTATTACAAAATAGAGCATTTAGATTACGGCGTAGCACTTTGATTAACTGTGATAAAGTTGAAACGATCTGTGAGTCTGATATATTGGAGATGCGTCTATTCTAATGCGCTGTGCTTTGATTACTGTCGTTGGCAGTTTTGCACTTGGCAGTAATGCAGTTTTTGGCTTTTAAAGCAAAAGGCATATAAGCGATAGTGTTTCACGGCCTCGGCGCTTTCCCCTTAGCTGTAAGCCTTTTGATTTACTCTTCAATCTGTGATGTCATTTGGTATGACGTGTGATTTATTACCCACGCGGCACTTTAAACACTTCACCCAAGACAATTCATGTTTCACATGTGCCTGTCGAGTCAAAGGCATGATGCTTGATGATCTATGTCAGCGCCGCGGCACTTTGGCTTCATAAACTCAGCCAAATAAAAGCCTCTTTGGATTGCATCCTAAAACTCGAAAATTACTCAACGGTGAGTGTTTGCTCACGCTTTTGCCAGGTAAAATGGATGGCGGTGTCCTAGTTTGCAGGATTCTGTGCTGTCTGACTGTCGATTCAGTTGATTGTGGATATTTTGACAGAATCACAGGGTGGGAGACGAGGTCGTGGTGTGGTTGCTCAGTCAAGGCCTGCGTCCTGACACATTCCATCTGCTGCTGTGCTGCTGCTGGTTTACGAGATTATGCTGGAGTTTTTGCACTTTCTCACATCTCAGGCTTCTCCTTTAGACGCTAATGCAGAGGCTCCCAACCCTCTAGGTCCGCAACTCTGCCACAGATTATTTTATACCAGGCAAAAAGTACCAGTCACTTACGTTTCAAAAGTATATTTTCACTAAATGGCTACCTTTAAGTTGTATTTAACTCCATTGAACTACATTTATTGGGCTTTTCTCGTCAATTACATGACTGTGGCATTTTTTTACACGTTGACCAATTCACAAGTCATGTTAATAATTTGGGATGAAATCGAAACCGATAAAATATTTTGTTCTGCACTTTGTTCACAAAATGTGACTAAGGATTTTTTTTCTTTTTCTGTTTTCCTGTTTATTTTTTTTCCCATTTTTTAAAACATTATTGCACAGCTATGTTTATTACAAAGAGAAATTGAATGGATCTACGTATCACTTGAACTGAAACATTTAAATTTTGGTCCTAAGCTTCTATCAAAAGATAATGTTTTAATCCTTTTCAAATCAGTATTATTTTAATGCTATAGACTGTTTTTGTTTAATTGTATAAGTGTGGAGGCAGTTTTTTGGGGAAATATATGTTACAAATTTTTATTATATTCAGCATTATTTTTATCTTTTGCGTCATTTTGATATTTCTGAACCTAAAAACGTGATCCTCCAAATTTCATAAAAGGTGATTCAATTCTTCCTTTCATTTTTAACATTTTGAATAGACAATATTTTGTGCCCTAATGTTTTTATGAAGTGGCTAATTATGGCATGTGCATGAGAAACAAAAAAATAGAATAAAATTGCGTGCAAATAAGTTAGTCCAGTGAATTCAAATTCCACACCTCGATTTCTGGAGGCACTTTAGAAATCCTGCAACATGATCTCATTCTTCAGTCTAGAAACGCGTGCTAGTCTAATACAGTGAAGTGTGAAGGATCGCTCGGTGTGGAATGTGATCAGGCCCAGACACCAGCCGTTCCATTCTGGATGATGTTTAGATTGGCTGTTTAGTGAAGATTGGCTGAACCAGAAGACATTGCTGCTTATATTATCCAACTCCCATTGGTCTGCAACATCAGAGTTGAATCACATTTGCATATCTTGGTGACACTTTAACGCTATCCATCTAAAAGTTCCAGTAATAACCCAACACTTCAGTCAAGGCTCTCTGGAACTATTTGTGTAAACACTTGGAAAGATAATAGCGGCATTTAAGAAGCCACAAAGACTCAGTGTTCCATGTCAATACGAAGAAAGCAGGACAGAAATGGTCAGGCATTGCGCGTTTCTTGGCGTTTTTCACTATGCATTTTTTAAAAAGTTGCCCATAAAAATGGCAGTGTTGCGATTGCATAATCGAACAGTACAGGAATGCCTGCCTAGCTTTTCCCTCCTGTCTCCTTCGTCACATCTGGTTTTATTTGCAGATGTGCCCGTGAGATTCAGGACTCGTAAAACATTGAGCTCTATTGCATCATCTGCTCCGCAAGGAGACGGCAGTCCTTTATGGATCCATGTGTTCAGCCTATTGCTTATTTATTCTTCCTCTTTTAAATACTTTCTCATATATGGGAAGTTCATTCGGCCTATGAAAGAGAAAACAATAGTAAAGCTGATGCTGGGAAGGTCTTAGCAGGGATTGACAGCGGACCAGATGCTCCGGATGCTGTCTTCATTGCCGTTGCGTGCGTGTCTAGACAAACGACTCTAGCAAGATGGTGAATCAATCTTTGGACTGGACTCAGTGTCACTGGAAGCTGAAATAAAAGTCTCTCAGCATCCGACTGGAAAGTAATGTCATTTAATGTTATTTCCCTTGAATTATAACCAGTTTTTCAGGGTTAGTTTGTTTTGTAAAACATGTTTAACACTCCTATTATGTTCGTTGTAGAGGAACATCTCTCATAATGTTTGCGGGTCAATTTGACCCAAGGGGCCTTTTATTATGGATATAAGTGTCAGTGTGCGTGTGTGCGTGTGTGTGTGTGTGTGTGTGTGTGTGTGTGTGTGTGACCCGAACATAATCTTAGTAATGTACAGTAAACATGTATCATGGTGTTACAAATATGTGAACTGAATCATTATATGATGATTACACCAAAGAAGCCAAGGAGAAGTTTCAAAGTGAAAAATTCTTTATTTGAAAAAAAATAAGTGAAAAAAAAATATTTTGAAAACGGGTCAATTTCAGCCAAACATAATCGGGGGGTTAATATTATCGAAGTATTATCGAAGTTAATTATTGAACTTTTTTTTTATATTTTATTAAATTACAGTGTGTATAATTTTATATTTTACATAATATATCAAATGGTATATGCAGTGTTTATAATATGGTATCATATTTATTATATTTTATGTAAAAAAAAAACTAATAAAATAGTAAATAATAAAACAATTACTATTTACTATTATTATTACTTATATTTACTATTTATTTTTAGTACTTAATCTTTTGGCTCTGCACTCTGGACCTAGTGATGGGGAAAAAATGAGCTCGATTTAATATTTGCCCTCATCTGCATTTCCAATTTCTTACCAATTCTAGCCTGTTTAGTGAACTATCTGCTCCCTTTAGGTTCAGTTCTTATGTCTCATTCATCCATTATCAGTCCTCTGAGAAGCTTGCGTCAGGGGAAATAAACTTAAAGGAAGGGGGGAAGAGATGCTCGCTCAAATTACAGCCTTCAAACTCTCTGATTAGAGTCTTCATCGCCAGACTTTGTCATTGAAATGAGCTCAAGCAGAACATGATTAAGGCCTTCACTGTACCTCTTGTGGACCTGTGCTTCTTCTACGGTTCGTCATTTTGGTACAAGACATTTTTGAGTGCAACTGGCAGTTTTATTGGTTGTTTCAGCAGATTGTTCTTCAGGATTCCATTGTTTTTCTAGTTTATGAATTAATGGGAAAGTGCTGACTAACAGGACTGGGTCTGAATGGAGGAAAGTGTCTCTGACGTCATTGTGGGGCAGCAGGGGACTTTAAACCAGGAGTTTCGGGAAAGCTGGGGCCCGGGGCTGGGAATCTGGGCTGAAAAAGCGCAGCTGACGTCTGAGGGTCTTGGGGGCTCAGAAAGACTCACAGCCAGATGAATTAGTGGAACCTGAAGGGTCCGGCATGCAGAATTAAAAGTCAAATGTAGAATAAATGTGAACATCTTGACATTAGTTTTACATTGTAGGACTCAAACATCCAATCAAGCAATTCTCCAACAATCCAAAAACTAGAAATACCAGAAAGTGAAATAAATTAACATTGTCTCAGTCGACCGATTAATTGGAACCAATTTGAATAAATATTAGAATACATTTAATCTCTTATAGGGAATTCATTTAGGGTTTTTACATTTTGTGTAAATGTCAATGTGCCAATTTTTGTTGAAATTTTCTAAACAAAGACTAGTAAAAGGCATTATTATGATGGTTTCTAAATCTGTGAGAAGACGTGTGATGCCTGATTCTCACTTAAACATTCAAATTTGACCCTTTAAATTTATATACGAATATATTACTATATGAATTAGGGGTGGGCAGTATGAGTCAAAACTTCTTTGTTTCTAGTGTCCAGAGTAGACGATATAGGTATTATATCACGATATTGGAATGGGGGTGTGGGGGGTAAACATCTTTTAATACAGAATATCTTTTAAAAGTAGCGCTGGTGTTTTTTTGAGAGAGAGAAAAAAAAACAAGCAGAAACAGCATCTTTCCGAATCTCTTTCTTAGTAGAGTCGCTATTAAAGACACATTACACGGACATCAGAGCTTATTAACTCAACCTGTTACAATGCTTTGTGTGTTCAATTAGCAATGTATCCGTGTCATCATTAAAAATTGTAACAAAACAAATGTGTTATTCTCTATCAAGGTGTTTATATACAAAAAAATTTTATATAAATTTTTTATATATTTTAAATGTATTATATAAATAAAAAGAATTTAAATTAAATCCATATCGTGGCACATCTCAAAACCGGTTTTCACGTTCATACTGGTTTACCACCCAGCCCTAATATGAATGTAAATATGTTATAATACTCTACGAAATCAATTTAGTTTGTAACTAGAGTCGACTCACCATACGTTAGTGAACTGAGGCACTATACTGTTTATTACTTCAGAGTCTTCGTTACTAGACTACACCTCAGTGTCATTTTGAAGCTGGTGAGTCTGAGCAGTGAAGCGTCTGGCTTCTGTAGAAATGTGCTTTTTGGCGGATCCTCAGTAGACTAACTGACGCTGAGTGTTTATTACACAAACACACAACATCCTGAGTCAAATCTCTCCAAAAAGTTATCCCAGGACAGCACTGTGTTCGTGTGGAGACGAGTCCTGACCACGGATTCACTAAAGCCTTGCGTGTTTACACCCTTTCACCGCATGTGCCGCTTTATTTAGGTCAAAACATCTGAAATGCTGTGGGTGGAACTTGAGCTGTGTCTCTTTCACTTTAAATAAAGATGGTTTGAATGAAACCGTTAGAATAAAAAAAAAACACCTTCTGTTCATGTTGGAAAAGAGCAGATGTGGCATGTGTGAAATTGGACATGAGTCACAGTGAAAACAACGTGCTGCAGTAAAACGTATTCCTGAAGTGCACAATTGTGTGAAAGACACATTCACACAGTCACAGTGACCTAGTGGTTTCCCAGGTGAACTGCGACCAGACTGTTGCAGGTTCTGGTTCAGGACCAGCGGATCTTTGGTCTTTTTAGTTGTGCGTAAATATGTGTCAGATTAATTGAGAATCTTTTCTGTAATGCATGATTGTGTTTTGTTCGTGTCTATTCAGACTACCAAGTTTCTGTTGCGCGGTTATCTAATTCACATGCTGGTTTCCAGTTTGTCTTCTCGACTTCACAAACAGAAGAAAGTCAGTCTCAGAACTGACATCAGACCTTGATTTGAAACTCTATCCTGTTGGTCAGTTCTCACTTTGCAGTCGGGTCAAAACGTTGCTACATAATGGAATTATAAATAAGAACCATCATCATCACCACCATCTGAAGAAAAAAAAAGAATGTCAAGATGAAGGTCCGTTTAGTTTTTCTCTGTATTGGGGGTGTATTTTCTTTGGCGATGACGCTGTGCATTTCACATAGTTTTTCTTTCTTCCAGAATAATTAGTCTTTAGCGGCGCTCTAGAGCAAAATACACGAAGTGCTGTGGACCGCTTGCCAAAGTCAACTTCACAAGCAGTTTGTGGAGGAACACTAGAACATTTGTAGGCCGTAAACTCACAGGGAGACTGTGTCTGAACTTTAGAACGTGAAACGGTTGGCCTCATCCTCACATCCAGATAAAAAAAATAAAAAAATGACTGACGGTTTAATCAGAACTTTACTGGCCTGCTTTCCTTCTCTGGACTGATGCTGCTGTTGTCCAGTATAGATTCCAGACGCTTTCTGCTTCCCTCCATTGTGCCTTTTTGATTCGTCCTATTTTATTCCTATCCTAATACTAATCCTTACACTGCTCTATGGATATTAATTTTGTTTTTGCATTTCTGTTCTTAACAGGTTTTTTTTAAACCAACAGTTTTTTACAAGTTTTTAAACAAGTATTGAGTGTACGATCTGCTGTGTTTTCTTCCTGAATCACTGAAGAGCTCACTACATTTTAGTTTTTACGTTTTAGCACACATTTCTATATGGTTTTGAGAGGGATTCAGTTACATACAGTGGAGACACACAAACACAGATATGCACACACAAATATAGATTACAATACATATGTTTGTGTGTGCACATTTATTGTCTGTGAGTTTTTTTACGCCTTTGACATGAATTTAACTAAATAGGACCCAGGCCTAAATGGGGCAAATTAGTACTTTGCGTGTTAAGTAATTCACACAAAATATTTGAGTTTTATATAACCAACAACTACAGTATGTGAATAGTTTCACTTTTTTTAACATTATAAGATGTCTTGGTATGGCTGTTCAAGTGGCTCTTGTGTGAAAGAAGGATGTATTGCTAAAACAAGTTGTTAGAGATATTTTTTAAATATATTTTGTATACTGTGCACACTGTATATACAGTATATATGTATATTTAAGAATAATATTTTAAATAATCATATTCCAATATATAAAAAAATATTGTATTTGCATCAGGTCTGATTTAGACAAATTTTGAAATAAAAATAATACATTTAGAAAGTATTTAGTTTGGATAAAGAGGAATTTTTCACAAGGTCAAAGTTTTGAAAACACTTGGTCCATGTGAAGAAAAGGAGGATTGCGTTAGATGAAATAGGATCTAAACTAATTTTACTGGCCGCAATCTGGTGCTTTTCCTCTGCAGACCCTCGGGCTGAACACAGAAGAACATAACAAAATCTGCTTTCTATTTTGTTTTGCTCTCTTCTGTTCCATCAGACCAACCTCAGGCTCGCTCCACACCGTTACACCCCGCGTTAGCCAGCTCGGCCCAATCAGCGCCGCTCCTGAGGAGTGACAGCAAGACTCAAAGCAGCGGTGTCAGGAACGGAACCTTTTCACGAGCTGCCTCGTCATCATCTTCAGCTTCATCCACAGCTCATAAGAACCCCAAGAAGCTGCAATCCAACCCGTCCATCAACAGTCAGAGAAGCAAGAGTAGCTCCAAATCCAACAGCTCCCAGATCCCCACTGAAGCCCAGGACGGTGAGACTGACCTTGACGTCATCATTTGAGAAGGTTCTTTTTAGCTCACATTTTAGATGAGGAATTTTTGGCTAGACAATAACAGGAAATTAAATACAATTCATTCTGGTAATATAGATCAAAAGTGAAATAACATCTTATGTCAAAATGTGAGTGAGATTGTCAATAAGGCCACTAGGGGCCGTATCAAAATTGTGTTCTGTAATTAACAATCAAGTGAAGTTACACACACACACACACAGTGAGCAGTGGGCAGTCTTGTCCCGTGGAGTCATGCTAAGTCTTACTCAAGGACATTCATGATGTAGGGATTTGACTCCTCACCACTGGTCCGAGATTTGATATCGGAAATGGGTCCGATATCAGCCCAAAAAAACGTGATTATATCGGACTGCTTTAAAAATCTCCGATATAAGTTTAAAGTCTAAACTCCGTTGCGGCTATTCTATCCAGCAGCGTCCAGACCCAACGCGCAAAGCCCACGTGATCACAACACTGCTTGCAACCGAGCGATGTGTGGCAGTATTTCTCATTAAAGTCCGAAAAAGACAGTGTGGCTCATTGCAACACTTGTCATGCACAACTTTCCCGAAAAGTTGGAAAGTTTAAAACATCCAGCTTCATCGCGCATTTGAAGCAGCATTACAGAACTTCTGCATTAGGACTTCGCAAGACCACCGAATTCAAGAAACAATTCTTTAGCAACGTTTTTCTTTTTTTTTTAACTGACTCTTATTTTCCCTATTTTTTGAACACAGATAAATAATGGACATTTTTGTTTTTAAAGACTTTTTCTTTTTCGCGACTTTGCGTTGGTCTCGGACTAAGAAAAGCACTTTATAAATAAACTTGAACTTGAACGTCAAGCAACCAACGCTGCATGAAACCCTCGCAAAGCGTGACAAATTCCCAAGAGATAGCGAAAAGTCATTAACCTTAACGGAAAATACATACCTTGTCGGCGGTGAGTAATATCTGGGTTTTTTCTTATGTTCCTGCTCAAAAATAAATAACTGAAGTGACCTTTAATTAGTATTTTGCATTTTAAATTGTTTTTTTAATATTCAATTAAGATATTTTACAGGGTCTTAACATGTATTCTTTAATTTTTTTTGTATATTTTTATGTTAAAGCTTCAAATTTATGCAACCAATAGATTAGAATAGATAGAATATATACTTACTGTTGCTGACTTTTGTTCTCCGTTTGATCTAGCCTTCATACATTACCTTGATTATACATTACACACGATGAAATATAATATATACGGGTAAAATTGTCATGTTTTGAATTAATGTGCTGATTATAGTGTCTGATTAGTATCGGTATCGGTTAGTACTGAAGGCTGTAATATCGTTATCGTATCAAAAGTTAAAAAGGTTGTATGGGGACATCCCTTCTACCCACACTCAATTGTGTCCCTAGTGGCCATATTGACAATCTCACTCACTTCCTTCTTCTTATTTCTTAATTGTTTAGCACTAATTAAGAAGATATAATGTCCTCTGCTTCCAGACTGCTGCGTCCACTGCATCCTGGCCTGTCTGTTCTGCGAGTTTCTCACGCTGTGCAACATCATGCTGGACTGCGCCACGTGCGGCTCCTGCTCATCGGACGACTCGTGTTTCTGCTGCTGCTGCGCTTCGGAAGAATGCGGCGACTGCGACCTGCCCTGCGACATGGACTGCGGCATCATCGACGCGTGCTGCGAGTCTGCGGACTGTCTGGAGATCTGCATGGAATGCTGCGGGCTGTGCTTTTCCTCCTGAGCAAAGACGCAAAGCTTGGATGGAGCCACAATGGAGACCAAAATTGATGAAGTTGCAGGTGATTTTGAATTACAGGGATAGTTCTCAACTTTTATGTATTTGGGGGTTTTTCACAATTTGCTCCTGATACAATAAAATTCCAAAGACTTTATCTTTATAACTTGCTGTAGCCAAGTTGTGAGAGGAATCAGCGCCATAAGACTCTTGGTGTTGCGAATACAGTCGTCTACTGTTCCAGTCAAGGTAAAGGCTGTGTATTTTAAATTACACATAATTGTAGGTGTGTTTTTTTTTTTTTTACTAGCACACAATTGCTGGAATTTAAAAGCCGACAGACTTTTGCTTACTGTAGTTCACTGATGCAGGCGCGTCTGAAGCGAGAAAGACCTTATATTTAATATATATCATCATACTACAGTTGTACCATAGTTACATACAGACTTGTGGTTTACTCCCTAGCTTTACATTTGATATTGTTTCATTGAATGTACTGGAATATTACACTAATTGACAGGTTTTTATGTGAAATGTCAAAAATGTCTCCAAATCGTTCCATTTAAATCTGTAGAATGCAAACAAGAATAATAATGTTGTATAGGAAGTCAATCCAAACTCTTAAATGTTTTTTTATAGTACATTACAGAATTATAAGAATCGTTTTTGCATTCTGAAGATCAATTGCTTCACAAAATTGTGAGTCAAATGCATTTCTGCTCCATTTCTGCTTTACAGCGTCACCTGCGTTTAGATTCCTCAGACTGTGACATGTATGTTTACATATAGACATGATTTTAAACTGGACCAGAGTGTACGCCATCTCACTCATTTTAACTAAATAAACATGTATATAATAAAAAAATGGGCATAATTACTTTTATTACTTTATATTTTTGCCTGTTGGGTGTCAAAAATTACTTATTTTACAAATACGATTATATACAGCCGAGTTTTTGTGATTAGTCCCTTTCTCTCCTTTTGTTGCCAAAAACAATGACATTTGAAAAGCTGTGAGTTTTTTTTTTTTTTTCAGAGATGAAGGAACATCTGATATCTTCACTATTCAAACTGAGAACAAGTAGTCGTGGTGAAGAAGTCACCAGCGGAGATAAACAGCACTGACAAGGACATTGAGCTGCTCTTTTCCATCTTATATCACACAGAAGATGTTCTGTTGTAGTAAAGTTCGATATTCACTGCAGAAAAACATCAGTATTATTTCTTGTTTTTCTAAGAAATTCCAGATCATGCAGTACAGTAAGTCTGACAGGTTTAAACGTGAAGAGACTCGATCATCAATTACGTGATACACAAAGACGTCGCAATAAAGAACGCGCTGGCGTGATTTTCAGCATTTGGACTTTAGAGTCAATTAAAGCTTAAAAAAGTGTGGATTTAAAGGTCCAAACCTGAGCTTTCAACAGCGTTAATGATATTTGTCAAACTTTCACCCATTAATTTTCTGAACTGCTTTTCCATTTCTGATTCATGGGGAGCTTAATGCCAATTTCAGCTATTACTAATATAAAATATATTTAATAATAATATAATAATAATAATAATAATAATAATAATAATATTAACAACTAGTGTTAATGAAGCGCCGATGACACAAACCACAGATCCCATAATGCAGTGCTTTAGCTGCCTCTCCATGAGTTAACTCTACACTTAATCAAATTTTTGCGACGGAGCATTTTGTTACTTGAGATTTTCGTTATCTTGGATATTCGTAAGTCAGGGTAACACTGTATATATTTATCGAGGATAAAACAATTGAATCTATTTAAAACTTGATTGAATATTTGTCACTAACTTTAAAGTTACAACAGTTTTATCCATTTTATTTTATTTTACTAAAAAAAGCTTAGTTTTAGTGTTTAATAAATGTTTTTTTTTGTTTAACCCTCGGCTTTGAGTTTTGGCCCCAAGTCCAATTGGTTATTATTGGGTCTTTGTTGAGGAGGAGCACTACCCACTGCTCAGATCTCACTAAAACCAAGGTTTCAGTCAGATTTGTGGTGTTCTGTACTGGTGTATGTGGGATTTGTACTCTTTTACTGTAGATTCACAGAAACACAAACACACACAAGGTTCAGGGCTGAAGAGATTCAGTGAGGAAACAGATATGTGGGACTGCGGCCAGATGTTCTCTATAGAGAAACATCATGTCCGCCCACATTAAAGAGCTGGAGAACACTGACTTGTCCAGCCGCTGTATCTCACGCACACCAGTCCAAACCCACCGAGCCTTGCACGCAACTACAATAGCCGACACAAAGGGCGGAATAGAAGTCAAACAGGTATTTGGGGGGCAACAAGTCAGTTTTCAAGCAAATTAGTATGTTGAATATTTTAGCATTTTGGGAGAAAAAAAATTCCAAGTTTTTCCATTTCTATCATTTCAATCAAATAAGTTAAACGTACTGTACTTTTTATCATCTAGTAGTGCAAGCAGTTAAAAAATTGAATAATGTACAATTTTTCAATAATTGCTAAGTAAAATGTTTCTAAATGTCTTGTGTGGAAGCACGATACAGTAAAAATTATTCGGTGTAGGTGTTTAAGCTTTTCAAAAAATGTTTGTGTCTTATTTTCTACATGTAAAATAAACTCTAAAATAAGAGGTTTCAAGCTTTTTATGATAGAAAAACAGACCTGGGCATATGCAAATACAAAGGATGATTTGATATAATAATACATGTGCAGCAAATAATACAGCTATTTACATTTTTATTGATTAAAATGTTTTACATTATTGATCAGGAGACTCAATGAATTCATTTTTAATTTTTTTATAAGAGATACTTATATCTGGGTCACAGTCTGATAATCTTAATGCATTAATATAAATGTTTGCATTTTATTGCTCTTGAACCTCCAATTCCAATGATGTCAAGAACTTGACCAAAGGACACTCCGTTTGTTTGTTTGTTTGTTTGTTTGTTTGTTTGTTTGTATCTGAACACTCTTCATCCACTGTGAAAGAATGATAATATAAATCCGACCAAGTGGGATTGGATTGCATCACCATCAGAAGCCAACTGAAACATTTTTAGCTTCTTTAGCAGAGCATAATTCACGTTTTAAATTTTAATGTTTTAAAGTAGATTTAGACTTCCTCCTCTTTACTTGTACAATGAAGCTTGAACACAATGGTGAAAGGGTTCATGATGGCTACACGGATCACGTGATTACCTTGTATTAGCATGAATCACAGCATTTAGGGAAAGTGGATCAGCGTGTTTTATATCCGCACCAAGCACGGCATTGTTTTAAAACCACTATAAAACCATTCGCATGGTTTCTGGAATACATATCTCCCGATATTGGAAAGTTTTTTTTATCAGGGCAACAAGAATAAATGCGTTGAGGCTGATGAGATCAGCAGGGAACAAGCGTGGCTGTTGTTCTCAATGAGGGCGGTTGTTCGGCGATGTTCAGAAGCTTCTTCTCGTTCTGTCAGTCTCACTTTATTTCCCAGGCTTTGCGGCGAAGCACACGTCTCCCGCTGCACTGATGGCTTCATCAGAAACACATGTGGAGCACAATGCTTCCCTTTAGGCCCGGAGAACAATGATGCGTCCATGATACGAGCTGGAACTTTCCATGAGCCTGTTCTAATGCTAACAGGTTAAACAGACTAAGTGTAAAAGAAACGATGATGATGATGATGATGATGATGATAAGAAGGTTTGTTTTTCCCCAGTTCAAGTGCGACATACCATATTTATAAAGAGTAGGAAATAAAACGCACAATGTGTCATTTAACAGTGACACTTTGTTAAATTGTCAATTGTGTGTCACAATGTCAGTATAACTTTGGAGCAGTGAGCAGGCAGAAAGGAGACAGTTTGTAGGAAAACACAACTAGAGAAAATGAGAGAAAATGAAACCCTGGTGAGCCTTTTGCGTGATGCTGTTGCAAAGAATAATGTGGATTAACGTACATCAATCACAGAAACTCTCTGAAATATCCAAATTAGGGGCGGCCAGTGTGAGTTAAATTCATATCACAATATTTTAAAGCGTCTTGAAAGTGTCGGTATTATACCTGGATCAGAAATTTTTAATTTTTAAATTGCATTTTGTTAGACCTTAAATACATTATAGGCAAAATTTGTATTCTAAGTAACTCTAAGTAAAGTAAGAGATTAGACACGGGGGTAAACCTGGAGAAACATCTGCCATTTGTAATATCTCTGCCAACACAAAGATCCGCCCTCCTCACTGGACAGTTAACAAGACCAATCAAACTAACGATAGCATGGACTATTACCCAATCAGAAGTAGGAAAGGAAGCGTCTTCATAAAATCCGTGAGATTATTTGCACGAGACGCTGCAAATGATAAATACGGTACAAACACTGTTCCACATTGATTAAAAACCTTACGTGCAATTTGATTTTCAAATACTGCACAATTCTGAAATTTAAAGAATCATAACTACTACAACACAGAGACACCTCTAGCATAGCACTGTTTGTTGGTTGATGTCAGAGATTTTAAAACGAAACCAGTTTCATATTTTTTTACATTTTTAACTAGTTGTTCTTGGACCAAGTTAAAGTTAGGGTTAGTCTTACAACATGTTTGCTCAACTTGTTCACATTTACAGTTGTTGCGCTCGCTCCTCGTGGGTGATCTACTAATTCAGCCCGATTAGCAATGTCTCTGTGTCGTCATTAACAGTGTTAAAAGTTCTGACGGAGCAAATGTATATACGCGTACATAAGTAAAAGATAAATTCATGAATGTGTAACAGTATCCACGCTATTACAAAATATATATCGGGGCACAACTCAATAACGGTAATCACGGTGATACTGCCCACCCTAGTCCAAAGCAGAGTTTCTACAATTCTTGTGAAAATTTGAGCTTCACATGTTTTTTTTTTAACATACGTAATCATCTATAGATGATTATATAGATTCACGACACAGATTAATCAACCTATCCAAATATCCCTGATGGGAGACAGATTTCAGAATAATGAATCGGTTGATGATGCCCAGATTTATTCCTCCTCTTTTAATTGAAGTTCCCTGGTCGGACAATGGCGCTACGTGACCGCACAATAAGAGCGGAGGAGATAATGGTGGTTTGAAGATGAAGCGGAAGATTATTTCCACTGGACTGCTGCAACTCAACACTGTGAAGTTAAATTAAAGAAAGAATTTGCAGAAGTGTCGGGGAGGGGGGCCGCAGACAGACGGCGTGTAGGGGCCCGGCTGGGTTTAATGACCTCTCCTCTGTTGATTCAGCTCTCGCATCAGCCCCGCGCAATTAATGGCCAGATCCATCCCTTCGGCTTTTTATTTAATCAAAACCAAGTCTCAAGAAAGAGGGGGAGAGAAATAGAAAAGAGGGAGAAAGAGAGACGTAAGGGTGGGGGGAAAATTAAAAGATGGATGAGATTACTGTAAGTGGCTTTAATAATGAACCCACCATACATACAGTGAGTATCAGATTTAATGCAACAATGAGAGTTATGAAGGCCGCTCAGGAGCTTCTGGAGTTCTGGTGTTCATTAACGACACTTTAGATGTTTGGCCAGAAAGAGAGAAAAATTATTGAGGAGTATTTTAGAATTGAGATTTCTCATTTACATTAGAGGCTTTAATTAACTAAATTGTGAAAATGTATCCTGAAAAGTCATTATTTGGCTGTTTTTCCACAGTGCTAATTATTTCCCCAAAAAGGATTGAGTAACTTTACGAATGTATGAATTCCAAACAGCTCAATTAGTATCCAAAGCTAAAGTCTTGAAGGACGAGCACATATATCTATCAATTTTCTAAGCTACTGGGTCATGGGGATCAGGAGCCAATCACAACAGCTCTGGGCCTGAACCTGGACTGGTGGCCAACCAATCACAGAGCAGGAGACACACACTCACACGTATGGGCAATTTTCAAAACGTCAGCATGTTTCTGGATTGTGTGAGGAAACCCAAGATAGCATGTAGCAGAAAGCTTTTCTGGTTTTGCATTAGGATTTTTTATGAGCTAATGAAGCGAGAAATATACTTAAAAAAAGTATTGATTCAGAAAGCATACAAATTTGGTCTTTACAGTAAAGAATAGCACTTTTATTACTAATTTCCGCTAAAAATCCAGCTCGTCCCACTATAGCTGTGGTCTGCTATGTAACTAGGATTCGTCTCAGTGGCTTACGACAAAGAAGACGGTGATGTAAAAGCAGACAAACAGCAGGGCGGCGCCTTTGATCGCACTGGGTGGCGAGATGTGATGTCAGTTTGTCTGGACGTCTGCTGCGCTGACTTCCTGTCTGCGTGCCGCTCAAGCCTCTCCGCATTAACAGACGTGGAAGTCAGAGCGACAAGAATGCAGTGCAACACGGACCCTACTGTTTTATAGCGATAAAATTACGCAACCACTGGACTATTGCCAAGTGAACTGCAGCAGCACTCCAAGATCTGCTCAGACTTGCTCACTGTCATCACGTCACGTTACTGAAGGCCCCAGAAAGCATTACACAAACAAAACATTTGCACTGACAGTTTAAGGACAGTAGGTGTAAGTATACAAATTGAACTTGAGAGGTTTGTGCGTTCTTCAAGATGTGTGACGCGTGTCTGATCTCTCACACATTATCTGACTTCTCTTATGCACGTCTGACCAGTCTTGTGTTTTTCTAGACTTCTTTCACATGTGTCTGATCTCTCTTGGATGATCTCAGTCCTCTCTGTTATCTGATGTCTCTCTTTCATGTTTGATCTTTCTCAAGCGCTTTTGAACTTCTCTTGTGAGTGTCTGATCTCTCTCTGATGCATCAGGACGTTCCTCACGTGTGTCTGATCTCTTTCATATCTGATGTCTCTTGTGCGCTTCTGTATTGCACTGCTAGTGTCTGATCTCTTTTCCAAGCTCCTGGACCTCTTGCGTGGGTCTGATCTCTCGTGCATGATTCCAGTCCTCTCTTGAAAGTCTGATCTCTCTTTCATGTTTGATCTTGCTCAAGCGCTTTCAAGCTACTTTTCTGTGTGTCTGATCTCTCTCTGGACCTCCCTCTCGTGTGTTTGATTTTTTTTTATCTCTTTTGCGTGCGTTTAGACCTCTCTTTTGTGCGTCTGATCTCTAATGCACAATTGCAGACTACTCTCTCATGTCTGATCTCTCACTTGCACAATTTCTGCTTTCTCTCGTATGTGTCTGATCTCCCTCATATCTGATCTCTCTGAAGCTCTTACGAGCCTCTCGTGTCGGTCTGATCTCTAATATATCTGATCTCTCTCAAGCTCTTTTGGACCTTTCTTGCATGTCTCCCTTGCTCAATTTCAGATTTCTCGTGTGTGTGTGTGTGTGTGTGTGTGTCTGATCTCCCTCGTGTCTGATTTCCCTCAAGGGCTTCCAGACTTCTAGCGTCTGTCTGATTTCTCCTAAAATTCCAATCCTGTCTCTTAGTGTGTTCTGATCTCTCTCGAATGTAGTTGTCGCTCAAATCTTGCTCAACTATTGAAACATCCGATGCAAACTCAGCTAGTCTCATTTAAGTAAAACTAGAACTTAGATATAACTAAAAAAACTCTTCAATCTCTGTCCACCACCATCCAAATATCAATACCACATTTGTTTTTCAGCCCTAAGCAAATCTCAAACCAAAGCATGTTTATTTTCCCTGCAGATCCTATCAATGTCACCATTCTAAATGATGGATTGGGATATCGCACTTTTTTTTCTAAAACCTTGCATAAGAAAAAAGTGAAAGTGGAATCTTCAATAAAAACAAACCTCTTCTTCCTGCAACACAGGATAATTCTCGAAGCTATCTTAACTGGTCTCTTCAAACGTGTGCTTTATGTGATTTTAAGCCCGAAAGAACACACAGTATTTTATATACCATAACTAAATGTCAAGCGAGGTTTGGCAGAGCATGAAAAAGCAGACGGCTGTTGAACCCACAGCGACTCGGCAGAGCTTGCGCAAACACGGAGCACAGACCGTGGCCTTGTGGGCCGGCGCGGGCCTTCTGGAGACTCGCCACAAGCAAACATTTTTCAGGGCTAGCTGGAGCTCTGATTTCACACCGTACAACACATTTGGAGATTTTTGTCTTTTCTAATATTTGCTCGTGCTTGATTTGGAAAGTTTTCACTTTGCAAAACAACCGTCTGACTCCCGGACGGCAAACTCAATGTACCAGGTAAATCAAATTAGCATGTGTCTGGCTGGTTCTGGAGCTCGGGTCAGTGTGATCACCGGATTCTGGAGCGGCTGGAATGAGTTCATTCCTAACAGTTTTGAACTTCTTTAACAGTCTCAAATTAGGCGTGTGTTTACACAGCTTGCTCACAACCCTGAAACTGAGAACAGGTATGTCTTGCGAGCTTCAAGCAGACACACGGAATTCTGGGAGAAGACAGTAGTTTCAGAAATAGTGTACAGTAAAATCTACTCCTCATTAACAGGGAATCGAATTTTGTGCTTTCCATTTTTCATGTATTTTCAACTGTTTAGAAAAAATGCTTTATGTCATACCTAAGGTTCTAGAAGAAATTAATGTTGTAATTGAAATACTGTAAGTATAATAAATAAATGATTTTATCAAATAACTGAATTGTTAATTATATAATTTAATTAACAGTTCCATTATTTGATTGAATCATTTGTTTATTATTGATATGCTATTACATTAAATTTAAATGTAACTTGTGTGAAAATATATATTCACTTATGTTATCACTCACATCTTCAGGCACATGAACAACTAACATTTTTTATGTTTTGATTAAAATAAATCGTTTTTTTTATATTAAGAAAGTGTATACTGCTGGGTATTCAATGAATTATTATTATTATTATGCATGGATGGATGGATGTGGACAGATTTTCGCGTGTTTCTACACATATACCGTATTATGTGTATTTTGCGGCAATTGGATGTATATAATCTTCAAACAATTTCAGGAAGTAGTCCACACACACGAACACACACGGGAAGTTAAATATTACAAGTTTATTTGAGGACTAACTGGTCTTCAAAAAAAACACCATTTTACACAAAGGGCCTAAATAGTACAAGACATAATACTGAAGTTAACAAAAATGGCAATTCGGGCCTAAAATGCGAAACCTTTTCAAACCTGCAAATGAATGTAATAATCCTGCCACGAATGGTCAGCATTAATTTAAATGGAATTTAAAGCTGAAAATCGAGCAGCGTTCCGTTAGAAGCAGTTGATGGAAACCATCCCCCATCTAAAACTCTGGCAAAGTCTTCAAGGTTGTCCAGAGGAGGAATGAGTAATGACTGTCATTGTCCAACTTCACATTAGAAATGACTGGTATTCAGCTCTATCTGGGGCAGGGCGAGGAGCTTGTCCTATCTGTCCCTTTGTCAGGTGGGAATTAGGCTTTTCGCACCTCATAGAGAGAAGCTCCAGAGAGCTGGAGAAGAGATAATTCACCTAGCCGCCAGAAGCCCTGACCCATGATTCCATTAGATCTCAAAAATCACCCGTAATCAAATGGTTGTTTGCTTTTGCTAATATATAGTTCTTTTTATTTTCTTATAATGTAGAAAGTATGGAATCTGATTTGTGTTAATGGATGAAACTTTTCCAGAAACAGTAATGAAAAATTCAGCACAATTTTATGTGTCATTAAAATGAACTAGCTTTATTTGTTTTTTAAAGCTAGCCCACTTTTTAGCTAAAAAAATCTAAAACAAATTTTGCTATAAAAATTATTAAAGATTGAAATAATTATTGTCAGAAATTACCGTACTTGAATTAATGGTCTGATCCCTTTAGAATGTGCTCATTGTTCTATAATTCCTTTTATTTTGCTTTATTGGCACCAAACAGATTCCACAAATCAAATCACACCACTCAATAAATACATTAAAATAAGACACAAAGTGCAGCATGTCCATTTAAAGCCACATTGAATTCCAATAATCAAGGTACTGTATTTGAATATTAAAAATACAAATATCAAAAGGGACAAAAATTGTAATAAATAGTAAAAAAAAAAAAAACAATAAGACTTTGTAACAAAAGTGTTTACTAGTAAAAGTAAGACATTTAATTGTAATAATACAAATTACGCATTGATTTTATAGCAATAAATAATAGTAAAAAGGGGGGAGAAAAAAAAAAGTGTAAAAACTGTTCAGCAAATCAATATGACAAAAGTTGCATTATGACATTTATGTTAGAATGAAAAGTATTTTACAGATTCATAAAGAATAAAACGAAATTCATTTAAAATACTTTAAAAAAGCGTTAAACTGTTTGTAAAATGCGTCATTATTGCCGATATCCAAGAAGTGCACAGTTACGCGTTAAACTGTTTGTAAAATGCGTCATTATTGCCGATATCCAAGAAGTGCACAGTTACGCGGAGGCTTAAAGTTGGGCAGTCGGGGTTTATCCCCAGCACTTAATGAGGCCTGTATAGCTGCGGATGTCAAGCTTCTTGAAAGGTAAGCCACTCTGTGCCAACCCCGACACCCCGACTCAACCCCGCTCGGTTGGGTTCAGGCTGAATGGCTCTGTGATGTGCTGGGCTCCAGTGTAGTACAGAAGAATTACTTTGTCTTATCTTTCGGGGGACAGGGGTGACCTTGTGGAGGAATGAGAGAGGCAATTAATACGGCAATCACTTGTGCCGCGCAGCGAGTGCCGCGCCAAGTCCTCTCCGTTAACCTTTAGAGGAACACGCTGAAACGCAGGAAAAACAGCCTTGACGAACCCTCGCCATCTCTTTGGGTGTGGTGGTGTGCTTTGATGTGATGGTTCTGATGCTGTTGCTAGGTAAGTTGTACTTTTGTATTATTGCGTGAAGACTAGACACAATTCTTGTAAAGGATTATACACTACTAAGTCTTTTACTCATTTTGAAGACAGTTCTTTCTTACCTTTTGATATTATACTTAGATTTCAGATGAAAATATGCACATAACAACAAAAAAGAAACGGTGGCTTTGGACTGGCATTCATTAGATATTGTGGTTGATTCGAGTGACGCCGTGAAGCCAGTTGGACCTCGGCCTCCTGGAATGACTGACATTTGTTAAAATTCCTTTTCTATGAGTGTGAATGACATTTATATTTGGCTGCGCTAATAAATAAAAAAAAGCAAAGATGTAAAAAACTTCCTGAAAACTATACGTTCTGGAAGCTACATGTCACCAATTCCAAGAAGACATGAGTAAATGTCTTGTAAATGTAAAGTATCCAATTTTAAAGAACCTAAGTATTCTACTGGTATTAAATTTTGGCTCCACATAACACCAAGAAATGTGAAAAGCAAGAAACCTCCCAACACCTCAATGTTTCAAAAAAGCAGAACAAAATGAATAAAAAAAAAGAACAAGCCAGTCAGTCAATCTCAATTGGGCAATAAAGTGCAACCGCTAATTGAATATAGTAGGAAGAACACCGGCAAGTTCACAGGCAAAACAGGTCTCAGATCAACCAGCAAACAAGATCCAAAAGGCAAATCCAAAAAGCTCCAAAAACCTACAAGACAACCAGCAATCCACCGTGAACCAAAATGTCACGTTTGTGCCAATTGACCTTAAAATGGCCACCAACAGGAAGTCACCAACAAAGAAGAAAGGCCACAGGCCTGGTACTTTCTTACATTGACCAAAAGGTTGCAGGTTCGAATCTACTTAAGTAGTTTGATTGTCCTAGAGTAAGACACTGAACGTGCTAATTCTGTTTGTCGCTTTGATGCAAAGCATCTCCCAAATAAACGCAAAGTAAAGACTGGATCCGAACTAAGAATTGCAAGCGAAGGCGATGCTTGACGCAGTCCCGTAACGCTGATCCACTCTCAGACATGGGGGTTGTAAAAGCTTCCTTTTATAAAATGCGTCAATTACGGATTTCGACTTGTCGGATGCTTGTAATCTGCCTCGTTCCTCATCGTCGCCGTCTGGATACCTCAAAATAAACAAGCACGTTCACTCGACGGTCCCCGAAGCCGTGCCGCAGTTCACTAATCTCCGAGAGCAGACAACAGCGAAGCCTCCACAGATTGCTAGATTATTCCCTCTGCACACAAGATCTATTTACATCGTTTCAAATGAGGCACAAATCACACCACAGGGAGCGAGTAAAAACGCCATCGCGCTTCAAAAGAACACATCTGTGCGAAGCGCCTTCCAACGTCTTCATATAGTTCTTTTGTGCATCCTGTAGGTTGAGTCTATTTGTACAGACGCTTTTGCACTAAACGAACACGTTTCTTACCAGACAGTTCTTGCTGTTGTGAATGCACCACCTCGGAAGCTGGAAATGCGATGCTATTATAGAACTACAAAACGGGAACGCAGCAGTTTGGAAGGTTCGTGTGGATGGAAACGAAATAATAGAAGCAAATAAGGGAAAACGAGACACCATTTTGTTGGGGGAAAAAAATAGCCCCATTGAGAAGTGACGGAGAAGCGTGTTGTGCGACTGACTCATTCAAACGTACTGCCGAGAAATACAAGCCGAGAAAAGTGTAGTCGGGCGACGACTGTGCCAACTACCCGACGTGGAAGTTAAATAAACGCTTCGCCTTCGCCGTTTTAACACAGAACCCAGGACTCATTGCTAAATTGAGCGCAATTACTTCACGAGACCCCACATTGGGTAGCCTAACCCGAAGGCCACATAAAGCTGAGAGAGGCAAGCTAGCTCTCATTAATCTTGGCCCACTGAGTGCTGGCCTGCGAGCGGAAGTGACTGCGGAACACACTGGTGCTTCTGCATCACTGAGGAGAACAGGAGGCTCCAGCCAATTATCCAGTCTCCACTCTGGCTTTAATTTTATGCAACGTATAGAGCCTATGAAACGGCGTCTTCCTTCCAGGCGGACACCCAAAGCCTGTCTAGATGATTGCAATTAAAGGCAATTCCAGCACCGTGCCGCTGTTAGGTGGGAAATCTGCTGGGAAGGAGATGGGGAAGACGTGCGGGGTGGCCTTAATCATTGACCGTTGTGACGCCGTAACAGTTTTTCCACATCCTTTAATTAGGCTGTAGAGGGAAAAAGAGAATTTCATGCAACAGAAACGAGAAAACAGAGTTCGTCGTATAGACGGAGGTACATTGTTCTGCCATATACACGTCTCGGCCATTTGAGAATTATATTAAACACGGACTTTACCGTGAACTAAATGTGATGATTTCACTTCGCAGAATGTGGATTTTTTAAATTAAAGCAATTGTGTGTGAGTTAATTTGCTGATTCTCCATCACCATTTCTCTCATAGCGTCATTTTGGCGACGGCTTGTTTAAGAACGATGAGGTTTTGGGGGGATTTCCATATATGCCAGATACTGTATGTGCATTCATAAGTCGAAGGTAGAGAACATTATATTAATAGAATATTTTTTATTGTCACAGAACTTCTCAAAGAAGCCAACCGAAGTAAACAGGAATAGGAATATCGCTGCAAGTTGCCCTTGATGGAATGAACACGTAATCTTTTATTCACATTGATAATTTTTTTTTGTATAATTCTATGATGTCATAAGGTGTATGAAGTAATTGTGTAAATGTGCGTTCCAACTAAACAATAGTTTAGCGCAGAACAATACACAAATGTGAACACATATATAGTCATCTAATCACGGAACTTTCTTACTGAAACACAACACAGAAAATAAAAATTAGTTAAGTAATAATATTGTAATAAAAACAGTAATAGTTTATTTGCCCTTTGACTTGAATCTCTAATAATATTCAATGATTTGACCTGTGAAATTTAGTGTCTAAAGCTATGAGTGAGCAAGCGACTGACTAGGAAAACAAAACTTTGCAAGAAAAAAAAAGTGAATAAATAATAAAAAATCTAGAAAGATTCTGGCTCTCGTTTTTTAGGTTTGCTTATGACCCAAAGTCCAGGGTCAATTTTATCCAAAAACCATAAACAATACGTAAATCACTCTTTTACATTGTTACAAATATTAACACATTCCCAATAGTTTGAAAATGATAAGAGCAGAAATGTTGAACTCAAGCAGAGACAGTGCGCCCCCTCCTGGTCCCTTCAGCAAGCGCAGGTAAGCGTGTGAGGATGTGAGGGCACCGAGACTAAAAGCCTGCCAAGGCCTCCTTCAATATTCCTCCAGTGCGCTGCCCCAGCTGTTTCATAATTAACACCGGTGTAGGGAGATGCACTTCATCTGCGTGATTAGATAATTAAATAATTAATTAACCAGAGGCTTACACAAGCTCTTCAGATCGCTCGCTCTCAGTAGAGAGATGAGAAGCTGGGGGAGAGAGAACGAGAAAAGGACAGATGAGCTGGTACTGGAGTTCGCCTCCATCTGGAGAGACTCTCAAAGCCGCACTTCTGTTCTTCCACTGATCCAGACACACACCTTTCCTTTCAGACTCGGAGATGTGGTCCTTCTGATGTCAATGCCTTGTAAAATTGTATTCATATGATAAGAAGAATGTAAAATGTTGGCGAAATGAAATAATTTTCAATGCTTTATTAATATGATAACGCCATACATGTGACAACATATATAATTATATATATATATATATATATATATATATATATATATATATATATATATTATTCATATTTCTTTCTATATGTATATATACTGTATATATTATAATTACACTGTATAAATACCATATATACGGTGTATCCTGATTTCGGCCCAGTGTTGCTGAGACAGGCGCCAGCTCCCAGTGACCATGAAAAGGACTAAGCGGCAGAAAATGAATGGATGATATCTGTGATATCTGATATAATTAATACTTCTGTGACAGTACAGAAATCCCCGAAGGACACAGAATGTGAAATATCATTCGTGAATATATGCATGTACTGTATGAGGGGGTGTGGTCTATCTGTCTATTTCTCAACCCTTTCATCATGGTGGTGTTCTATTAGAGGGAGCGTTCTACTAGAGCTTTTACGGTGTGTGTGTGTGTGTGTGTGTGTGTGTGTGTGTGTGTGTGTGTGAGTGTGTGTGTGTGTGTGTTTGTGTGTGTGCGTGCGTGCGTGTTTACACACACATATACAATATATTATCAAATTGTGAAAATATTCAAAGCAAATGGAAAACATTATTTTACACTGATGATTTTAACAGACACTTTCTAAGCAAATATAGCAGCATTGCAGTAAAATCTGAACCAATCTGACGCAACATCAACTGGGAATCAAACCCACAACCTTTGCCTTGACACCCCAGATTGATGGACAGGAAAGCTCAGACTTCACCACATCACCTGGGCTTTGCTTTTTCCTTTCCACCCGGTGATCTCAATCCTCCAGCATTTATAGTTCCAAATGATGAAGTGACATTGTTATTCTCGGAAGAAATAAAAGTCAAGGCATGACCAACGCTGGAGTTTCCAGATGCTGGCGGTGCAGAAGACACACGAACACATTCCACAGGCAGAACTTATTATGCATCTCATTGTTTAATTAAGAAAGAGACGGTGGGAATCCGTTCTGAGGGGGGAAAATGACAGGAGAAGTAATAAATGCATCCGCCTGCTTGTCGGTCTGGAAGCAAACCAGTAAAAATGTAATAATAATAAAAGCGGCCTAATGCGAACGCAATGGCCTGTATTTATGCGCTTCATATTATCCTGAAAGACGGGCTGAAATTAAGCAAATCTACAAGAATAAAGGCCGGCTTTTAAAAATCGTGCCTTTTTTCACCCGATGATTTCCATCTACAGCTGCATTGAGAGTATTGCTATAGTCAGCACCAGGACACATTAAGAGATGAATCAGTGAAAGAACGAACAGAAGAAGCAAGAAAAGAGGGGTGAACGGCCACAAAGAGACATTTTAATCACCGTTATTTCCGCCGGTGCCCAGCCGAACGAGGGCCGCGTCGGGGTGGCATGATTGAACAGCGCCCGCCACCTTTAAACAAAGCCACACAACTTCCTCGCCGGCTTCATTTTAAGGACTCCTTTAGCCATAATCAGTTTCATATAATTCACTTTCATACAATTCTTTCTCCTAATCATTATCAGGGCCACTAACGTCTTAATGACTTCATAAATTTAAGCTATAAAAAGTAATGGAGAAAGACAAATGAGATAATTAGGAATAAATCTTAGTGGAAAGCCATTTATCAAAACATCGAGAGCCACTGAATATTCAAAATCATTAGGCCTTGTGTGTAATTAACAAAGCCCCTCAGTTATGAAGGAAACCTGTTTCCAAAGATATTAAGATCCAAAAGACTCCATGTTATTAAATTGACCGATGAATCTACGGTGTATAATATGATGTGGATTATTAGGATCCTTTTTAATTAAAAAGTGCGTTAGGATTTTTTTCCCCTCCTCTTTTTATTATTTCAATTTTTTTACACTATAATGGAAAGCAGAACTCAGGTCTTTAGTCTAAAGGCAGTCAGGGAATCGTCTCTCCATCTTTTCTTCTTTGCTCTATCTCTCTCTCTCCATCTTCTCGCGCCTTTTTAATCGGCTGCTCTCGGTTTTGCTCTTCCTCATGAATGGGAAAATACAGTAATGGACAGAAGCCCATAGTTCTTAGGTCCGATATTTTATTCCCCTCCAGTACTTCTGCGCAGCACATGGATGGAGAGCGTGTTTTAATTTGACACTCTGAATTCCTTATTATCTTAAAAACTAACCGTAATGAAATCATTTGCCCTGATTATCGAATGTGAGAACAAGACTCATGTTCAGTGTCTGTGGAATTAAAACATTGATTTTTCTTCCATTTACAGGGAAAAGACTTTCATTTCACTTTTCACTTCATTTCTAGAACTGTTTTACCTTGCAGAATCCATTTATGAATCTTTATTATAGTAAAAAAAATTAAAGCAAATTAATTTGATGTTTTAATTTTTTATGCTGTGTTATATACGTATATGGTTCACCCATTTTTTGTTTTATGAAGCTGTACATTAACAGATGTGCAAGTATGTAGGTATAACTTCTATCGTTTTTTCTAGCAAGTTTTTCAGTTTAATTTCTTCCAGTTTTAATATTTTAATATCACTTTTCTCTATAAATATTTAATGTTTAAATTCAGTTTAAAATATTTCTTCCAATATTTTGGTTTTCTCTTTTGGCCTTTTAATTTATTGTTACAACATAATACCGTTACAATTATTCAAAATAGAATTTCAATTCAGTTCAGTTTGAATGTACATAATGAATTTGAATGAAGTTATTTGAAAAACTATTTTCTTTACCTATACTGCAGTTGTATTTATACATAACTATGTCATTTTTACATTGAATAGATGTAGTATGTATAAATGTTTTTTACATTCAATATGACAATCCTATTATAGTTTGCATTTCACAGTATGTTCCCATCTATATATTATGGAATATCAATACACTCCCAAACCAAAATATTACAAATATGTCCATAAAATGTGGAGGTTTTCTGCTGGTTTCATATCCACCATGTTGAAGATCAACGTGATCGTTCATCTCTGCTGTTCTGCCCGGTTCAGGTGTTCGTGTGAACACTCCTCGTGCTAGAATCATCCCTATCAGCCCCGTAGACACACAGATTATACACGCTTATCCGCCGAATACACAACAGTTCGTCATTAGAGCATTAATTGAAAAACTGTAATTAATCTGCTTCAGTCCACCTCCTGGACTCGTGCCAGCTGTGTCGGGCTGCGGTGGTCCGCCACCGAGTGGACGGCCACACTATCAGAGGAGACTGTGGCTCAATAGTGCCCCCTGTTGCCATTACAGAGATCCGCCCACCAGCGCGAGAGTGGCACTGGTGGTCTTGCTGTGGCGCAGACTCCTGTGGTGCATCAGCAGGCCTCGGCGGAGCAGACTGACACCCGAATGGGTCGCAATTACCCCACAGCCAAAGCCATTGTCTGCACGTCACCCCCTGATGGGCGCTCACTGTAAGCAATCGTCTCTTTTCTCTCGCAGCATTTGTACAAATAGCTTCCAGAGGTTGTGAAAGACAGAGCAATTTGGTCTTTCTTGTGGTTTGACAGGTGAATTGAAAACGCCGGTGGATATACTAACAAAATCATTTTACGTCAGATCAGAAGGACAACAGGGAAATGACCGGGAGTGGGGAATAAAGCATCTGGGAAGAAATTAGTGTTGCTAAAACAGCAATTCAGAAGACTTCAGTCACATGGAAGGAAACTGTGATTAGTCCAATCTGTCATTACCGTCTCACTGACGGACCCATTAGCCTCGTCTCCGGAGCCGTGGTGCAATGCTCCGAGGAAAAGTTTACATAATTGAAATAACACATAACTCACTTTCATGTCTTCGCATTCAAACCCCACATGACTTTCTGCAATCGTTTTTTATGGCGCTTCTAAGAGGTTTGATGCTTTCAAAAGGCAGCAAATAAAAAGTGGCGCAGCTATTTCTTCAGCACCCCAAAACTTCTGATACTTCAAGAATTATGGACTTCACTTTACTGAGTGTAAAGGAGTAAACATTACTCACTTTTTGCCCATTTTGAGCTGTTCACCACTCACCGAACGAAAGCACGATTCTCCTGATAATTCTGACATTTTGGATTATAGTTGTCTCTCATACTTTTGACCAGCCACGCCCAAACATCAAATAAACCTACCTCAGGCATCTCAGTGACCTCAACGCTGCACCATCAACTTCAAGTCAAAGGAATAGTTTAGGAGTATGAAGTTGGTGAAAGCACCATCCAAAAGAATTGGGAGAACGATGATACAATCCGAGACAAATCAGCACTGTTCACTGGGATTCAATCGTTTCAGAACAAGATCCTCGTCTCCTTCAGAGCCAAGCGTGAGAAACTTCAAAACCAGCTCACAGGTCACAGCTGTCATGGTTTGGAGTTCCTATGTCTTTAGGGGCTTGTGTTCTGACTAGTTTCAGATCATTTCCTGGTTTGGCTTTTGCTTTCAGGTGTTGTGTGTTAACTTTAATTCATTGCTTAATTACTCTGCTCACCTGTGTCTCCTGTCTTAATCTGTTCTTGTAATTAAGTCAAGTTTTTATGTTATGTTATGTTATGTTCCCTGATGTCTGGATTGGTGTTGGCTCTTCGTGTTTTCCGAGTCTTGTTCCTGACCAATGACTTTAATGGTAAGTTATGTTTATTTGCCTTGAGTGGCTGTTTTTGTTTTGTTTTTTACTTTCTCTAAATATAAGTCCTGTCCCTGCAATTGGGTCTGAGCTCCTGTATCCCAAACTGTGACGACAACAACTTGATCAAACATGGTTATCCACATGGATGTTACAAGAAACTTTTCAACTACTTTACTGTTCAAAAGTTTGGGGTCACCTTGAAATGTCCTTATTTTTGAAAGAACAGCACTGTTTTTGTGTAATCCAAATCAGAAATACACTCTATACATTGCTGGTGTGGTAAATAACTATTCTACTGTAGCTGTAAATGTCTGGTTTTGGTACAACACATAATACAGTATATCTACACTTGTGTATAGAGGCCCATTTTCAGCAACCATGTCACTCCAGTGTTTTAATGTTTGCTGATTGTGTCAGAAGAATAATGGATGATTGTAAAACCATTGTTTGATCATGTTAGCACTTCTGAAAACTGTTTAGCTGGTTAAAGAAGCTATAAAACTGACCATCCTTTGATCAGGCCGTTAATCTGGAGCATCACATTTGTTGGGTCAATCAAACGTTCAAAATGGCTTCATCATCATGGTTCAAAAACTTTCATGCGAGCCTCAACAGTCTATCCTTGCTCTTGGAAAATAAAATGTGACTTTCCATGGAGCACACTAAATTGTCTAGGTAAGCCCAAACTTTTGAAATGTAGTGTAGCTCATAACCCAACAATCAGTTTTCTGGACCAGTTTTCCATTTCTGAGTGATGGGGAGTTGGAGCCAATCAGAGCGTGGGACATACAGGCACACACATTTACTCTTCAGACTTGTTCTTCTATGCAATTGAGTTGTCCACCTAACTCAATAGCTGATGATCTTTTATTGAAAGTCATAGATTTGCTAATTTTTATGCATTTTAAAAAAAAACTGAATATAATTTAGGAAGCGCTCCTATTATTGTCATCCTGTTTCCCTGGACATCTCCTGTTTTGACGCAGCATCTGCTCTTTGGTCTCTCCGTCTCCCTGGAGAGTCTTTCCTAACAGATGCATATAGATGAGGCTGTAATTGGCCGACCCTGGACATGTTCCTCAAGAATTAATGAGAGCGTCAGTCGGTCCCCACTATGTCCCTATTCACACATCTTCTGTGTGTAAAACGGAAAATGATCTTCAATACATTGACACTTATTCTAATCGTAGCTTGTGTTATGATATTTCTCCTCAAACTTTGGGATTGCCAGACAATGACACGCTTTTAACATCAGATCCAAGGTAAGTACAGAGAGTTGAGGACTTGAAAAGTACCATCAATTGTAAGCGGTTCCTCTCTTTGAGTGACAGTTTGATCAGGTTTGGCAGTGATGGGGTGATGTCATGGCCAGTTTTATGGATGCCTGCTAATGAGGTGTTGAAAGTAATCTGACACTTGGCACAGTGCAGCGATGAAACTTTGCTTTCCTGAACTGAGTCCAACCCAACTGAAATGAACAAAGTAAATGATTCTATTAAAAGTCACATTAAAGGGTTGAAAACTTTTTACAACTATATTTTACAGACACCTCTTCCCCCACAAATAGGTCGAGAAGGTTTGGGAGTGACCAAAAAGACCAAAATGCATGTTGGCAATGAAAGCTTTTTCCCAGATTAAAATTTGTCGTAGCCACACAAAAAAAAGACGTTCTTTTTTTACAACAAAATACACTGATGTGGGTTTGTGAAAATGAGTTTACATTTTTTTTTTACTTTTGTGGTACTGTATTTTGTCTATAATTCAAAGATGTTAAATATCAATGTTATTTATACACACACACACACACACACACACACACACACACACACACACACCTCCACACACATATATACATATACATGCATACTGTATATACTGCAATTGTTATACATTTTAACAAACTGTTAAATTACTTACAAAAATTACTTCTCAAAAATGTAAAATGTTTCTATTTAGTTTTTTTCTACTTTTCCATATTTTCAAGGAAACATTGCAAAGATGTACATTTTAAGTTTAATTGTATCAATAATTAAACATTTGGATTGAATTTTGTATTTGAACCAAACATATTTAACAGAGCATTTTTAGGCCTTTGTATATGTAACAACAATGTTACATCAGAACCGGAGTTCTGAAGAAACCAAAATAAGCCGGGGAGATATTGGAGGTTGAGTGCTCGGAAGTTCCTTGAGAGTAAATTAGTGGAAGAGCGGGGAGGCTTACTTTATTATTGTAATCCACAGTGCTAGCGCTGTGACCTTTAGCAAGATGATTGTTTCTCATTTATGAGTTTGAAGGTGCAATTTACTGAACGGTTTGATCCATAGGACCTGACCTTTGTAAATTGGCTGTTAAGCATATCAGGACTCGCCCGATCTGCCCCACAGAGGAACACAACATCCACCCACACACAAATCTTCAACTTCTTCAACTCTTGACAAACAAGTTTTATTTTACACTTTAGTTTTGCTTGAACTTAACATTTGAAAAAAAAAAAAAAAAAACATAATTTTTTTTCTCTGTGAAAAAACATGTTATTACAGTAACTAAGCAACAACCAATATATCGAAAAGGGGAATTGAAATGAAAAGTATTTCTAAAGCTCATCATTCGCAAAATTTATTTCCATTAAAAAAAAAAGGTTTTTGCAGTGATTTATCCAAAATGAACCAGCACAGGTGAACTTGTAAAGGTAGATAATTTAATGTGTGAAGTTCCGATGAATAACACGAGGGAAAATGTTTCATTATGCAAGAATGCGGAATTATCATTATGCAAATCAATCTAGATTTAAATGAGAGCTCTTTTACCAACACGCTGTGGAGCAGAACATTACAGGAGCTGGAGGCTACCGATTTAAAACATAGTCCTGAAATCATTTAGCCGAGCAATAGATTCAATTAACATCTGAATCTCAAGTCCACCGATCCATTTGAGAAGATGCCTGCATCCGTCCAATTACAATTACACTTTATCTTCATTCTAATTCTGTTCAAGGCCAAAAAGGAGCCACTATCCTCTCTGTTCCTTTTCTCCTCACCAAACCTGCAACCTCTTCAACTCAGTGATTTAAAAAAAAAAAAAAAAAAAAGTTAACTAGACTTTTACCACCACTGTTCTTTCGCAGATCTCACCGAGATCTACCAGCTTTGCTCTAGCCTGAGATTAAAATAACACATTAATACATTAAGAATCTATGGGTGTGAGATTTCACGTCATGGCTTAAATTTCCCAGATTAAGCTGTTCGAGTTATTCCCGTGCATCTCATTAATATCTGAAGGCAATAATGTGTAATTTGCGCCGGTAATCATTTAAGTAATTTCTGTCAATGTATGCAGCCGTACAGTTCGGGCTTTGAACACTGCAGGGTTCTTCTATGTGACAATTAACTTATAATTCCGAACAGGGATGTGTCCTCTGTCTAGGGTTATTTCTCCGACAGATGAAACACCCAGGGCCATCGTGGTGAAGGGGGTTGGAGGAAATTAATGGAGGACAAGGCCCTGCAAATTTGTGTGATGTCCCTACAGAGTGATGTGGAAGACCCGTATCCCTCACCGCCATCCATACAAACAAGGTATCTACATCGAAGTCTTTAGGCAATTATCTGCTTCTTCTCCCCAGACAGTCAAGACGTAGACGTCACCCCACTCAAACCTGTCGGCGGAGGACATTTTCACAGCTGGCATTGCCTCCATGATCTACGGTGAAGGACAGATGGCGAGCTAAGAGAGGGCAGGCGGCACAAGAGGGGATGAAGTCGGGTTGTCTACATACAAGCCGAGGCACGTGAAATTAGATCTGATCACCCTGCTGTCAAAAACACAGCTCCTCTGGCACATTCCGGCCGACTCCGGGTCCCCACAGACAGGCACATGTCTCTTGCCAATCCCAGCAGCCCCCAGCTCTACAGCATCACTGATGAAATATGGACAATGGTGTGCAAGGTGGGCACAAGGGGAGGCAGGCAACTTAATGAGGCAAATTCTCAGATAATAAGATTGGAAGATATGCTAATATTTCTACCTTAAGGAGATAATTATGATGTAGCAGATAGAATATTTTATCTTGAAGCGAAAATGCACCAGTCCCAGTCCTGGTGCTTTTATTTTTCATTTTTGTGGGCAAGGGCTAGATGTTTTCGATGAGTGCGCTGGGACAGAGAAAAACAATGCCAGCAAGGCCATTTTCTCTCTGCGTTTCTTTGATCATTTTGATATAGAGACTTCGTCTTGACTGTTCACTTGGGAGTTCAAAAGAAAGTATCGAGCCTTATAAATATTTATGCCGTTTGGGGATTCAGCCAGAAAGCTAGTCACAAATAAGCTTCCATACATTGATTTTTATTATTAATTAACTGAAAACGTAGATAATTGCAAATCATATCCCAGTCTTCCCTCAATTTCCAAATATTTTTGCACCATCTATTTCCCACTTCTCTGACTACCACAACTAAACAGTATTGATTATCATTTTATTTTACTTACCAAGTACTTTTGGCAAACGTGCATATGCAGTGTGCCTATATTAATTCTAATTTACAAAATGTAAGTTTATTTTTGGTTCACATGACGGGGAGTTTTGAATGCTTAACCATACCAAGGCATTTTGGACAATTCTGTTCACGCGATCTTGTGTGTTCAGTTTGGAGTTGCACATTTTTCTTCTTACATGTTTGTGATCTATTTTACAAAATAAGGTTCTTAAAGACATGCATGACAAGGTCAATTGTCTCTACTTCCCCTTAATAGAATGCTTTATGACTGAAAAAGACTGGCCTTCTCATCCAACCAGCTCACAAATGTTCTTCTGCAAGATTGGTTTTAATTGCCCATAAACCCTATTCTATTATCACAACTTTTGTGCACCACCTTGCCAAAGTTGAAGAAAGAGAGAGAGAAAGATAAATAATCTGTACTACAGAGGTGGCAGTTGTGGTCCAGCAGTAGAGACTTGGACCTGCCACCCAAGCATTGAAGGATCAAATCCTGGTCTGGTGGGTTTCACATTTGAGTGTTCTTGAGACCTCCAAGGCTCTAGACTGCCCACTGCTCCGGGTTTGATGTGTTCACTTCACTGAAGATTAAATGCAGAGCACATGATGCACTTAATATCTCAACTCAACTCAACTTTATTTATAAAGCCCTTTTTGGCAGTTTTGGCTGGACAAAGGGCTGTACAAACCATATAGCAGATTGGTGCAGTATCACACCACAATACTACACCATTACACATCAATAAAACAAAACAGGATGGATGAAAGTTGCACATAATTGAGCACCATAGTCGAAACAACAAAAATTAAAAAGCTGTAAGAGAGTGGAAATCTAGAGCCTTAGACGCGATTAAACGCCAGGGAATAAAAATGGGTCTTCAAACATGACTTAAAAGTGGACAATGTAGGTGCCTGCCTAATGTGCAGCGGTAACGCGTTCCATAATTTAGGACCCGCAGCAGAGAAGGCCCGATCCCCTCTGAGCTTTCGCCTGGACTTGGGTGTGGTCAGGAGCAGCTGGTCAGCTGACCTGAGAGAACGTGAGGGGGAGTAAGGGACAAGCAGCTCAGTCAGATACGGAGGTGCCAGACCGTTCAGAGATTTAAAAACAAATAAAAGTACCTTAAAATCTACCCTAAAATGCCCAGGCAGCCAATGGAGAGACGCCAGAATGGGGGTTATGTGCTCGCTTTTCTTTGCTCCAACCAACATACGAGCAGCAGCGTTTTGCACCAACTGCAGACGTGCAAGGGAGGACTGGTGTACACCAAAATAAAGTGCGTTGCAGTAGTCCAGGCGAGGTGTAATAAAAGCATGGATCACCGTTTCAAAATTCTGCCGCGAAACAAATGGTTTAACCTTAGCCAGCTGCCTAAGGTGGAAGAAACTCGATTTTACTACTGAGTTGATTTGGCGGTCCAATTTTAGATTGCAATCTAATTTAAACCCCAGGTTGGAGATCACTTGCTTCTCCAACAGAGCCAATGGTCCTAGGTCCAAAAGGGAATATCTGATGCAAGCCAAAGGAACGAATGTCATACAATTGTTTTTAAATCAAATTGTGTCCTTAATTTTTGTTTATGTTCATAAATTAATTGAAATACATGATAAATCATTTGAAAATAATGTGTTCACCAATGTTATTCTAGAAGAACAGAACAATGCTACGTTCCCTCAATTGCAGTGTCCCTTAATTTGAATGTTTTATTGATCTTGCGCTTTCTCTTTCTTTCTTTCTCTCTCTCTCTCTTGCTCCTTTGTTAGGCCAATTACAGCTCATAATAAGCTGCATCAGATGATTACAAGCTTAGCTATCCTGAAAAACATGTTAATACAGACGGCAGTCAATAATTGCGAAAACTGTAGTTGGTCTTCAGACAGTCCAGAAACAAAAACACATGTCATATTCAAACCAACCTTGATTTGTTCAATGAAACTTTTTACATAATCCGAACATTAGGTGGTGTAAATACACTGATGGAACTCTGGTTACACTAAAGGCTACAGAGGTGGTCTCTATTTGTGTTAATCCCAGTCCAATTTGAGATTAGAGTACAAAAAAATCTCAAAATGTTGTTGATACAGTACGTGTATGCTCACTACATTTAGCAAGCAAAATGACTTGATGCTTGACATGAAGCTTGTGTAAGTTCGTGCAAATGCCCAAGTTTTTTGTTTTTTTTTGCACCAAATACAAAATGTGCTCCCAATTTCATTGTAACCCACTCATAAAACAACTGGGTTAATAAAGGAATATTCTACATACTTACTCACACCACCATGTTTTTAACACTACTCTTTCGGCATTTCCCTTATCAGGGGTCGCCACAGCGAATCATCTCTTTCCCACCATGTTTTTAACACTAAATGTGCAAAATGTTTATTTTTTTTTTCTTCCTTGTTTTTTCTTCGTTGATTTTAAGGTGAAGCATAGAAAGTGTGCTTATTTGGTATAAATGTGTTTGAGTCCAAAAAATGACAACTCGCCCTACTGTAATCATGCTTCCTGTTTGTCCCGCACGAAAAAAAAACAAATTGTGACCGTCTACTTTATTGGGTTACAAAAATAATGAAATATCAAAGGAAACTACTTCAAAGGACAGAAATTACAGTGTTCTAAACACTCTACATAATGATATTTCTACTGTACGTTTTCTTTTTGACTACCGAAGAAAGCCCTTCTTTGGGGGAGAACACCAGATATTACACATGCTGATTTTTAGCATCTCCTTAAATATACACTTTAACAGTAATTGTATACAATTTATTCTTAAAATATAAAATTTTCAGTGTAATTTTTTGATTGTTGGGGTCGACCCCCCTCCCCCCAACTGTACACAATTTTATCATTATTTCACTTTGATACTGCAATGAGAAGGAGGGTAAACGTGTCACATGCACGTGTTGGCTTTCTCTTTAGCATACTGATTAATCTATTCCCAGCGTGGGCGTCAGGGAGCGTCAGAATAGTGGGTAAATGCCATCTCCACGCAGACAGGAGTCTTTGTGATATTGCCTCTTTCTGTCAAATAGAATTCATGTATATTTTGGAATCTTTGCATCCTATTATGTTCAATAAACTAGATATTTTATCCATGACAGCACCTGGCTGCCAGCGAAAATATGCAAAAGCCAATCTGCCAAACACACCCTTTCAAAATCAAATTTATTTAGTTAGAGACGGTCTCAAAGACAGTCTTGTAAGCTATCATGTAACATTGTGATTAGAATACAGACAAGCAGAAATTTAATTCATTTTAAATTCAGGCCCGCGCCGCTTCCTATTATGTTGCAGTATCAGTAAATTGTAAACCCTCCGTCGCAGCATTACAATTCAAACAAGGTTAGTTTTCAAACACCTGATTTGAATAAGGCGGAAAAAAAGAAAAAAGAGAACGAAGGAAGAACTGCTTCAGCGGCTTTTGTGTCAATGCAGACGGAGAGATGAAGCAGTGAAGACGCGCAGGAGACAGAGAGAGAGAGGGACGGGCACTTTCAGATGCGATGGGCGAGCGATAACGCCAGAGGAAGTGTCAGCTAATTTCAATGCGGCACCTACAGGACAATTATTATTATTATCATAAAATCATGGAAATAAATTAAAATACGGAGATCCGGAAATAGCGCATCTGGGGCTTACACTTCACAGGTACACCCAGTGGGGATTCAGGAGGAGAAGACTTTGCCTCATTATGTGCTTGGCTGGTGAGTGTGTGCGTGTGGCAGGAGATGGTGGGCTTGCCGTAGATCTCAACAGATGAGATAGGGTCTGTAATTTGAATGCCAGTGGGAGGCAATTTAAACACATGGCAGTCAGAAGGCCCAAGTCTAGAGACACTCTGATCAGCAGCAGGGCTGTTCCGAGCCCACTAAGGTCATTCCTCTTCCCCACGGACATTTTGGCCTCTTTGGAAAACACTTTATTGGTCAGAAAAAGGAAAAGATTTTAACAGGTTTAAGTAATTGGTTTGAACTTTGACAGAAATTACACTAACTTATCATAAAGAGTTCTAGGTAAGACTTGGCAACGGGCTAAAATCCAAGGGGAAAAACGCCTATTGAATCCTGTGGTGTAAAGTACTTGAGTAAATGGACTTTGGCTACTTTGTACAGAGTATCAGAAACATAAGCAACTTTTAAAATGAACACTTTCAGTTACTAGCTACATTCTCATTTATTACCGCGGTTAATTTCTCGGGTAGATGAACGAATATCGCCATCTGCTGAATGCTGAAGGTACTGGATGCTATTTATGAGCTAAATAACGTGAATAAGCGGTTGCACCTTTAAGTTTGACTGAGACTGACTTTTTTTTTATCTATTTTGTTCTTCCATTTTGAAACATTGAGGTGTTAAATTTAATTTCGATGTTTGGTTCATTTCTAATCTCATAAATGAAGAGGCTTTATAATTTTCACATTTTGTGTTTTTCATGGTATGGAGTAAAATACTAGTTTCAAAATAAGTTATTTTAAAACAGAATACTTTACGACTTTTAGTCAAGTCTTCTTGGGATTTGTGACTAAATTTAAGTACTGTAGTTATCAAAAATAAAACCACATTGAAGGTTTTACTGTAGCACAATTACAATATTATTTGGACTCTGAGACCCCCAATTCATAAGGCAAAAAAACAAAATAATAATAATACAAATTTCCACATAATAAGGTATACATTTGTCCAGGTAATAAGAGTATAGTCAAATTTCAAATTTGACACAGTTACATTTTATCGATTTTAAGTGCACCTTATAGCGTGATGGATACAGTAACCAAACACATCTGTGGCGTAGAATGGAGCCATTTGAGACGCTGCCCTCTTCAGTGTCAATGAATGCTGATTATCACAAGTACCACAATCATATTCCGATCATCCGCCGCAGCGAAGAGATCCAAAGTTCAGTAATTCTCACTGCACAAGAACTTTCTAATCAATCAGAAGATCTGGCAACCGCTCTTTCCATGTGCTCAAGACATGAAATGCAATGGGGTTCTTATAATGTTCATCAACCCATCAAGAAAAACCAGTGACTCACCCCTCCCCCATCCTTCCTTCTTTCCATCCCTCCTTCCTTCCAGTGATTCATGGGTGTGGGGGGTCTGGGGGTGTATCGTCTCCCTGGAGAAATTAACAGTGATTTTAATTGCGTAGATGTCTCCAATTCATTACTGGCCACTCACACAAATTTCCACCCTCTCACGTGTCAAATGGCACTTAACATCTCTGCCAATCATGACAGCACTAGAGGAGAGCTGAAGGAGATGGGAAGCGCGTACCCACAGTGCCGAGATGAAGTACGGGACCCCTCTTAGCTTCTCACTTTTACTTCTGCAATACTAAGCGCACACACTCAAACTGTTTGAACGTCAATTATGGAAGGAATCGAACAGTGTGACTGCACGGCATCGAAAGACGCTCGTCGCGTGGTGTGTGGCACCAGACCTACTGTAGCATCACATCGATGATTAAAAGCTTCAGAAGAGGATTATGATGTCCATTTGATTCTTGGTCCTGAGGAAGACACAGGATTCGCCCTAAACCTTGATATCGGAGGTGTAAAGAGATATCTGAAAACCATACTTGAGTAAAAGTGCAGATATCTTACTGTAAAAATTACTCCATTACAAGTTACAAGATGTGACGGCCGAGAAGACTTGAGTAAATGTCATGAAGTATCCATGTTTAACAAAACTTGAAAATTTTACTAGAACTGAATTTAGGCTAAAAATACCCCACTTTATTAAAGAGGTTTTTTTTTCCTAATATGTAAATTAAATCACAACGCAATGTTTCAAAGTAGCAGATCAGAAAAAATCAGTCTCTGTCAAACTCAAATGCGCCAAAAAGTGAAACCGCTAATTGCCATCTATGCAAAAATGTAGTCAGGTAGAGAGTAAAGTAGAGAGATCTCTAGCAATGACTGAAAAGATTTAATTACTAAGTTCACATTTTTCTTTGTCCTCAAGAAACAGGACAGACTTGCACTTTAAACATTGTTTTCAACGTGGAAAACTGTGAAATATTATCTACCACCAAAAATTCATGACCTTGTTACTTGACCTTGTTAATGTACATGCTTTGATAAATTCCCAATTAAATCTGTTATTTTGTAACGTGTCCCACCTTCAACCTCAGCGTTGCTGAAGTTTGCTTATAAAAAATAGTGTTTTTAGAATAATTTACTTTTTAATAAAGTAAATAATTTACTTTAATTATAAATTTACTTTATAATTGCACATCAACAATTGCACATCAATTAATAACATCAACAAGGTACAAAACAGCTCCATGTGATTGCAGGCTTTTCTTGGTACCAAACTGGAATGTCTGTCTAGCTGTCCTGTAATGGGATTTTTCTTATAACTAAAACAGAAACATTATATTGTAAAAGAAAAAAAAATGAAAGTAAAAAAAATATCCCGACGTCTTGTGACTTGACTGAGGAGTAGAACTGTGAGATTAATGGCCTAATTGAATAAATTGAATTTTCTGTAAAGGCTGAAATATGTCACAAGGCTGTCGAGTACCTTTTCTCATTCAGATGTAAATTTCGTAGACCGACCCCCCACCTCATTTTTCCCCTTTACATATAGTCTGAGTCAGTCATACTTTTCAAATCACAAAGAGATTTGGATAAGACTTGGTTGTGAAAGTGTAACTATTAAGATTAGATTAAGATTAGATTTGAATGGTGTCATGTAATGAAGGAAACACGTGTCTAATTGAGGCATACTTTAACAGAAAATGAGCAATTGTTTATACATTCACATTAAAGAGCAAAATTCACAAATGTAAAAAAGCTATTACATGTTCTCCCTTTGCTTGCGTGGGTATCCTCTGGGTTTCCAAAAAGATATATGGATGTAAGTGAGAGTGTGAATGTGTGTGTGATTGGTTGACTACTAATCAAGGGCGTGTCCCACCTTCAGGCCAGCTCCCGTGACCCCGAAATGGAAAAGCGGGTAAAAAAAATCACAACACCTTGATCAAGTTCAGAAGAAGTTTGTTTGTCCTCTTGGATCATTGAGACGATTATAATGACGTTTATATGCATTTCTCCCATTATGGACAAACCAAACATCATCGCTTTATTTCTCCTGCACATCTGATTGCCAGAAGCCACAGCGGAATGTTCTATACATTTATATAGTGGTCTCCACTTGCCCTTCTGGCCCAGTTATTGCCAGTCAATTACTGCACATGTGAATCCATTCACCCCTGAACCTCGGCTGCCCTCCATGATCACGACAAATCAGCTCTATAAAGGGGACTTTAAGAATTCTACCATGATGACCATCCAAGGACTAACTAGTTTAAATGTCAGCCTGTCTCACTCACGCCTCTGCATGACAAATGGAGCTGCTCAACACGGCATCGAGAAAGCGGATAGAATGGCTTTTCTGGAAAAATCTGCCAAGGTACATCACTGACAACAGACACTTGGTAATTAACCAATGTGCGACAGCTTATAATTAATTAGCCCCTTAAGCTGCTTTGGACAAAGGCGGTAAACAAGGCGAGGAGAAGTTAATGACTTACTTGGATCAAAGGATGAGTTATTGTCTTTATTTTGCAGCAGTACCTGTGGGAGGTTCAGCTGCGCTTCAGCTACACTGAGATGTTTCCTTTCATCCGTTCGTCATGAGGGGCATCGGACCCACTTCAGGGGGCTCGGGATGCTGGATGGTGAAATTTCGAGAGAGAGAATTCAAGTCGAGCAATATTGCAATCACGCTCTGGGGAAAATAAAGATCTAAATCTTTCAGTTTCATTGTATCGATTCCCAGGAGCATCTTTCCAGCCAGATATTCCCCGACTGTGAATGGTATAAACAACAACAAGGACCCCCAAAAACGGCAAATCGATTTTAACGGCTGCAATCTTTATATTTTGCTTTAATGAGAGCAAGTCCAAGGTCACACTCTGAACTTCTAGGCCATTAAGAGATCACAAAGACTAGCCGTGAGAGTGCATAATATCCATACGGCTATTTTTGGCCTCAAATTAAAATATATGACATGTTGAAATGACTGCAATGTGCAAGAGAGGTATTCAAACTAGACACTAATGATGCTTATTAATGGCGTGAATGAAGTCTTGACAGGTCGTGTGTCATTTTCCAAGGAATGCTTCACTGGCATAATGGCTAATGTAAGTGGGTGTAATTATATATATTATACCCTGTCCTATTGTATTTTGGCAGCGGTTTGAGGGAGTCAGACAGTCAGGATGAAAATCAAAAGCCGTTACGCAGAAGGAACAAGGGAGCAAATAGAATCGTGCTATTGCCAATTTGCTGGTCTGGCGTCGACTGGATCATGTTTAAACCAATAGCACCCATTAGTGGTCAATTGGTGAGCTCGACAGGATCACCTTCTTTTAATCCTTCCGCTATGAAGAACACGGGATCTCTAATTGTAAGCCTAGAGGTAAACACTTTCATTAATCACTAAAGCTCTGCAGTTTTGATAACAGATGTCTATCTCCCACTTTCTGAGATGTTCTCTCGTCTAACCCAAGGGAACGATATATGGAAAACAGACAGGATAAGGTTCTTTAAACCGTGCTGGGAACAGGGTCGGAAAATGGTGCAATGTTCTCGCCGGAATCACCAAAGCACTTGGTAATTAAATCTAAATTGTCATTCTGGTAATTAGCCTTTAATTACAAGGAATAACACAATTAGCCAATGAGTCTTAGCTAATTGTTAATTAGCACATGCAAAGATATTGTGTGTGCCAGAGAAAAGCATGTAAAGGAACAAATCTGCACATGTCACAGTCAACATTCCGAGATTCTATTGTGCTTTCTCTGTGTGGTCCCCCACAATTTGCGCAAAATACTATTAAAATGTTAAATGAATCAATCAAACGTCGAAGATCTAGCATGATGACATACGTAATTGCGCTACACTGTAAAAAAATAAATAATTGATTTTACGGTAAAAAGGGCAATTCCGGTTCTAAACCAAAAAAAAATAAACCGTTTAATTTACAGCTGTTTTGGTTGACAGAAATGTACAGTAAAAAGTATGGTTGCTGTTACAGTTGTGATTAATTGTACGGGATTCCACTGTATATTGTACATTTGTGAATTGTGTTTTTTACAATTGATAAACTGCAAAAAAGAATCTGTTCAATTTACGGTAAAAAATTTGCAATTCTGGCTACCAGATCAATACCCTAGAAGTACTGTTGCAATGTTATTTTCTGTAAATAATTGCAACAACAGTAAAAATAACAGCACCGTATAACCTCTACCTCCATAAGAATGCCATTGCATCCTGTGTCCTTTTGCGGTTCCCGTAGCGAAACAGAGGGGTAATTCCCATGTAAGTTGTAATACATGTAATGGACAATCAACTTCATCAGTTCCCGTCATAATTCTACTCAGTAAGACAAACTACTGTTTTCCACTGTAAATTATATGGTTTTTGCTTGTTGGGTAAAACACGGTTGAGTACTGTAATGTTTACAAAGTCAATAGACCACACAGATTATATAGAGTAAGTGCATAATATACAACAGAAATATTATTTTCTCTAGATAGAAACAGTTCTACCATAAATCAAATACTTGGTTCTTGGTTAAGACAGTTTTTAGGAGTGGATTCAGCTCAAACGCCAAACGGCTGGAGCAACAGAAGCAGGATTTGGATTTATCCGAAAGCTGTTATCACAAGGTTCAGCATGCACACAACTCCCGGCCTCCGTGACTCCAGTGTCCTTTCTTTCCAGTGACGGCTTCGACGATAAGTATGTGTACCCAGTCACAGATTACCCTGCCCAGTTCACCACAAATATTTGGCGGACGGATCAACCATCTTAGAATCCAACCGAACATGAAATTAAGTGGGACACAGACTGCACAGCAACTAAAAAAAACACCTTCGTAAACACAATAAATCCATCCATCCATTCCAGATCCACTTTTCCTTTTCTGGGTCACAAGGAGCCAATACCTGCAACTGTGGTGAGACACACCGTGTATTGGTGGCCAACCAATCACAGAGCGGCTCACATTCACAAACAATCTACATAATAAATGAACACAAGTTGTTTATTTTCATAGGATTAAAAAAACCTGGTGCTGTGTTCCATGAAAAAACATTTTTTGTAAAGCAAGTAAATCTGCATCTTTATCTCACTTGCCCTTACCGCAGTCAGAGAGCCGCTCAAATCTAAAGCCCCTACTGCTTTTTTCCCACTGTGTCTTTAATTGGATCCTTATTACTATTCCGGCTCCCTGAGAATGATGAATTTGTATGTGTGAGAATTTCATTAATCATTCTTATTCACAGTCCACCCAGACGAGAGGAGAGATGGCGAGAGTGAGAGGAGATAGAGAAGAAAGAAATTAATAATTTTTGGAGAGGGGGACATATTTCATAATGAATATTCATGCCTTTAGGATATTTGGGGTCAGACATAATCAGGCAGGTAATTTGTAATTTACTGTTTTCAACCAGGTCCTGCTGCATAGGTTAATGTACATCAATCTCAACAGAACTTTGGGAATTTGACGTACAACTACCTTGCCGTAGCTGTGTATATTACTAGTACTGAATTTATACAAATAAAAACGTCTTTTACTATTTTATGTAAAAAATACTAATTATGTTCTGCATTTTAATATATGCAACAAATTTGTTTTTCTCTCAAAAACTCTCTCAAAAAAAAAAAGTCTTTCTTTCTCAGACACACCCAAATATAATATACATTTAGGAAAATAGAATAAAACAAATCTTTAACATTCATTATTATTTTAAATTAAAAAAAAAAAAAAAACAATTACTGTAAATAAAAAAAGAAAATAATAAAAAAATACAAAAGCACACTTTTGAGTTGAGAAAGCACACACATACTAAGAGTTGAGAAAATTGCTGGCAATAATGTATTATTTTTCTGAAACTATTATAAGATTAGCAATGGAAAAAAGAAAAGTATAATTTATTTACGTAAAATAGAAATTAATTAGTATTAGCATATTAGCGACAGTAAATATCATTCTTACCATTATGAACAGCCATCTGACACACAGCACAAGGAAAAGAAAAAAGTTAACTTCTTTATGCTTCATCATTACCATGTGGATTTTATCGGCTCCTGCTTTAGGCAAAAGCTGTTATCACATATGTGCTTAATTCTACTTTGAGGGGCAATAATTTAAGAAGTCGTTTCAGACTAGAGTAATTTCAGACAAGTTCTAATATTCACATACCGACTCTCAGTGGCACCTGTTAAATAGTACAAACTCTATCATTAAAGCCAGAGCAGACTTTAAATATATCTCAGGGGCTCAAAGCGGAAATATGGACGCTTCATGCAAACAAGAAAAAAAAAATGTTCCGAGTTAGTCTCTTTAGTCCAAACAAGACCAAAGAGCCACTTTAGGGAAAGAAAAGTTCATGTTTTGAACATGAAAGAGCCCAAACTGCCAACACTTGGTTCATAAATTCACATGTACTTTAAAGTCTTCGGCCCCAAAAGGATTTTTCCCATTCTTTTTGAAATTATACCCACCTGGCATCACTTAAAGTTACCTAATTAATAATTAATCGATACATTTTGTGATGATTAAAATTCATGATGAGAAAGTGTTTTTAAAATAATGTCCATTCCCGCGGGGAGGCTAATCAGTCGCTAGATCTCGCTGAAATAATTAATTGCACCTGAATGTTTAGCAAGGTCAGAGAATGGTAGCACACGGCCCGAGGTGGAGGAATGTTTAGAACATCACTTGGTTGCGCTAAACTAACATTTTCATCTGGAAATTAATTCAGGAACTGACGCTAGAGGCGGCTCCATTAGCCTCTAGCCCCGGCGCGGGAAACAAGCATCAGCTTTATGTGACTTTGATCACCAGTGGAGGAAGAAAACTGATGTGTCAGATTTAGAAAGAAAAAAGAGTGTGTGCGTGTGTGTGTTGGAGGGGGGGCACAATACTAAGATATTCCTGACTCCGCCAGACTTAAGTTTTCAACAAAGACTAATTAAAACTAAAATCCATTGACACAAAAACATCAGACATTTTCGTTCAGTTAACAAAACCCTTCAAGGTGCCTGTAAAATAAAACCTCTATTTGAACGCCACCTCTATATGAAGTTCACCCCTAATAGAAAAGTGTTGATAAATAGAAATGCCGTGGCATTCAAATAGAGGTTTTACGGTATTCACAGCTCAGAGAAATGTACATTTGCATTTATGGTTTAAAAAATTAGGATTTTAAAATATTAGCCTCTTTGTAAACCAGACCATCAGCTCACACATGCCGAGACTTGGAATACTAAAGACAAAAGAACAACAAAGTTTTTACCTGTATTAACCACCTTTACAATTCTCACGTGGTCGGAAACACTTTCCTTTTTGTTTTTTAATTTTTTGCTTTCACTCTCCGGGAACAAATAATCCTTTCAGTGCCGGATTCACCTGCTGCGTAAACCAGTCGCGAAGGTTATTCTGCTATTCCAGTAAAAACCTTTTTTTATAAAAGCAGACTGTCACTGTAACCTGCTTGAATGAGTTACATTTACAAACAACTGTGTTATTTTGTGAGGAATTGCTTAAATACTATGACTTAAGTCACTCTTCGGTAATAGCCTGTTCATTGCGGCACAAAAACGGGGGATTCGGCGTTGTATAGCCCTTTCTGAGCGTGAATAATCTTCAAGGTCACTGCATAAATTTCAACATTGATGCAGGTTCTTTTGTCACGATTCCTTCACGAAACTCATTTGAGTATCAGTGCTTGAATTTAAAAAGCACTATCTTCTTTAATAATCCCTCTCTTATTTCTGTCAATTTAAGGTTTAGGGTTACCAGCATTCCGTAGATCCCACTTAAACCTGCAGAGCCCAGAATCCAAACCTGGCCAGGACTCCGACAGACTCATTGTGCACTGAAAGTGTTGGGTCGGATCCAGTCTTCCTCGGAGATATGTGGCGACTTATACTCGGATTCCAATTTCACTTTCCCAGTAATAAGAAAAGTTTCTTTCGTCTGTGCCGTTTGAAGGAGATAAAATCCTGGAATGACTTTGTGGCGCCGAGATCTTAACACCACATAAGGCCCAGAGAACCTCTTCTCCACCATTATTACAACTCTTGAAAGGAGGAAGAGGGAGACACACTGAGAGAGTGAGAAAGCGAAACAAGTTAGTTGGTAAATGCAATGGAACCTGGTTACAATTAAAGGGCGATTTCATAAAAGGTCAATGAATTCAGATAATATCCTAGAGGGAGGGAATTTAATACCCTTTTTTGCTGAATTAATTAATTGTAATATTAGGCTCACTCATGGGGGCTCTTTCTTGAGTGATTAAGCGAGCACATATCTTTAAAAGAGTCCTCGACCCTCGTGGGTGTTGTGCCTTTGAACCCAGGGTGTCAGATATATTTATATATAATGCATGAGTCTAAAATAATATACATAAATATCAGCTTGCCTTCATCGCTTAGGTGCAAACCAAAATGGGTTGTATTTTTCTGAACGTTCTTCTGCTTTTTTTTGCTTTTGCAGTATTTTTATTGTCATTTAGAATGTTTTTGTTTGTTTACGTATGAAAAGCGAAAACAACACAGGCACGCACACATGCGCACACACGCACACACACATGCACACACACGCACACACACACACACACACACACACACACACACACACACACACACACACACACACACACACACACACACAAAAGACCCCGAAGAAGTATATTTTCCAGGAACAAAAGCATCACAGAAAAAAAAATAACAATATAGAAAATAATAATAATTGTTATTATTTGTTGTTGATGTTATTATTACAAGTATGCATTTATTACTTTATTACAATTTATTACAAGTTCATTAATGTAATTAAATACAAGTACAAATAATAATAATAATAACAATAATAATTATGTTATTATTATGAATTCTATTTACAGGTCACTTTTCTAGACCTTCAAGGTTGATAAATTAATAAAAAAATGAAACATATTTTTTGTTAGATTCCATCCTTCTGTTCACAGCACGAGGAGAACATGCAAACTCTACACAAAATGACCTGGACCGGGACTCAAACTTGAGACTTGAACGGGCCAAAAAATGTTCTTGTGTTCATTTAGAAGAACAGTTTAACATTGTCTGAATTGTGTTTAAAACATTTCACTTGCTTCAAAATCATCTGACTGATCTGCCGAGCACCAAAAGTGTTTGGATGTGGCTTATACTTTAACTGTTCATCTTTTGTTCCCAGGGTCCCTGTTGTTCCACACCCCCTCTCCTGTCAGTTCTTCCTGCCTTTGGGAAAACGGCACAAAGACCCGCGACATGACAGTTTCCTTAACCTGCTGCCAACGGTCCCCGGTCACCTGCTAGTAAAGCGTCATGTCCAGCAGGAAAACAACCCGCAAATCCGCCAGTCAGTCTCCACTCACTGATATGCCAATCAAACTTAGTCTTTGAAACTCCGCTGGATTTTACGTTCACAATTACAAAGTATCATCAGGTGATTTAAATTCTATTAGAGTGTCAGTGTAATGTTCTTTTAAGAGATTGAGCTTTCTGTTGGTTGTCAGAGGGGATTACATTTGCACTGGGTACAAAAGAGCATTTAATGGCTAATTACGTCTCACTGTCATATTTGTATCGCTTTAGGATTTTAAGGTGCTGAGGCGAGAAGGACCACAATTTGGGCTCCAAACCCAGTGCAGGGCAACCCTGTTGGGAAAAAAAATGTAAAAACAAGCGTGTAAAAAAATGGTACTGTATTTAATGTTCAATATAAGAATAACTGGCCTCTGAATTGGTCTCCCAACAAAATAAGGGGGTCAAAAAAAAAACCAACCAAATGATTGGCTAAAATTGCAGAAAACGTTGAGAACAAAATTAATTCTTTAAGGATTCTGTAATCATACATATATATGGTATGCTCACAATTAACAAAGTACTATACTGTTATGTTGTTCAAACAATACGGTAGTTAAATCACATTTAGTTCTCATCTGTCTCATTTTTGTTATTTATTTGTGCATACAAATATGTTTGAATGTTGGATAAACAAAATGTATTAGTGGGATAGAAAAAAATGTAAAAAAATCTATCTGTCTGTCTATCTATCTATCTATCTATCTATCTATCTATCTATCTATCTATCTATCTATCTATCTATCTATCTATCTGTCTGTCTGTCTGTCTGTCTGTCTGTCTGATTTTTTCTTTACTTCTGTCTGACCTTCTTTCTTTCTTTTTTTTTTACTTCTGTCTTGCCATCTTCCTTTTTTCTTTCTTTATTTCTTTACCTTTGTCCGACCATTTTTATTTTTTTCTTTCTTTCTTTCTCTCTTTTTGTTCTGCCTGACTGTCTGTTTGTCTTTCTGGCTGTATGTCTGTCTATAAATCTGCCTGTCTGGCTGTCTGTCTATGTATCTATCTGTTTTTCTGCCTGATCATTTTTCTTTCTTCCTCTCTCCCTTTCTTTCATCCATCCATCCATTTTTCTATACATCCATCCATCTATGAATGGCTAGATGGATGGATTGAGGAAATTAATGGTTACAAGATTAGGGACAAGAGAAAGATAGAAAGACAGACAGACAGAGAGACAGACAGACATGCAGATTTCAGTAGCTTATAGTGTCTAACAGAGAATCAGATCATCTTCTGACCTCAGACTGAAGTGCAGACCACTGCTTCCCCCTGTTGGCTTTGTGGACACATGCTTGTTGGTGTCTGCAGGTCGCTCTACAGTAGATTTACTCCTCCAGATGCATGCTGGGAGTAATCTGGCTCTTAATGAGAGTCTGCTCTGGTTTATTTAGTTTGGAGATTCACTGAACCCGAGTGAGGCCTAGGAAAACACAGCTGGAGGCTTGTGGGAGAACACACAAACATCAGATCGAGAGGTTTAAACACAAGCGCAAGTAAACAGACGCTCCCGAGCCGTACACACACAAACAGTCTGGAGCGCTAAGCGAACACTTGTTTCATTAAAGTTTATTTGAGTTAAACGCCACCAATTTGTTCCGTGCTTTGCACATCTAAACAAATCGGTTTGTGTTTCCAGGACACTGTCTCTAAGTGAAGAGGATCCTTCTTAAAGATGAAAATATACAGACTATGAGAGAGTTGTCTTCTTTCAGGCCTACGGGCACAGCACTCCAGCTCTATGACCAGTGGTGTAAAGTACTTGAGTACATGGACTTTGTTGCTTAACTTGAGTATTTTTGGCTACTTTGTTCTTGTACTGAGTGAGTATCAAACAACTCAGCAACTTTTACTCTCTAATTGTCTACATTTTTAATTGGGTCTATGTATTTTTACTGCACTACATTTGAATGGACACTTACCTTTACTCGTTACATTGTGATCAAGCACAATTCGGCATCTTTTTCTACCGCTGTTAAATCTTGGGTGGACGAGGTGATATCGCCATCTGCAGGATGCTGAAGGTATTGGATGCTGCGTAAGACTAATAGACTAACTTTTTGTTCTTTTATTGCTCTCCCATTTAGAAACATTGAGGTGTTTAATTTCATTTCTACATTAAGCAATACAACTTCATAAACAATGAGTTTCTTGTTTTTCACATTTCTTTTTGAGCCTAAATTCAGTCTGAGTAAAATACTTGAGTTATTGTAACATTAGATACTTAACTTCTGTACTATTATTAACTTTTGTATTGGCGACTTGTGTCTTGTAATGTAATTATTTAAGTATGATTTTCCTGAGCAGCTGCATCACTGCCTGGTTTGGGAACTGCACCGCCTCGGACCGCAAGACCCTGCAGAGGATCGTGAGGACCGCTGAGAAGATCATCGGTGTCTCTCTTCCATCCATCGTGGACATCTACACCACGCGCTGCATCCGCAAGGCAAACAGCATCGTAGATGACCACACCCACCCCTCTCATCTTCTCTTCAGTCTCCTGCCATCTGGTAAGAGGTACCGCAGCATTCGGACCCTCACGACCAGACTGTGCAACAGTTTCTTCCCCCAGGCCATCCGACTGCTCAACACCACACGGAGCTGAGGAAGACCTGGACCTCTTCACACACAGGGCTGTATCTCACAACATATATCTGCATAGATTGGTTATCTGTCTCACCCATTCTGTTCTGGCTTCTCTTGCAGTGGTACCCTGAGGAACACCTGCCCACTCAAGATGAGGGAAGCCTGGACACCCTGACTTGTCTTCTCTCCCTGTGCACTAGTTGGTGTGCACCTCGTCTCGTCAGACTGTCCTGTCTTCGTGTCCTGTTCTGTTGTTGCACTTGTGTACCCCTATTTATTTTGCGTGCCCCTCCCCTTGCTGTACAGGTCTCTCTGTTCTGTGTGGACTGTGTTCTGTTCTGTGTAGCACCAGGGTCCTGAAGAAACGTTGTCTCGTTTCACTGTGTATCGCTCTGCTATATGTAGTTGAAATGACAATAAAGCTTCTTTGACTTTTGACTTTGATGTACTCTTTACACCTCTGCTCACACCTAGGAGCAACTTTTCCACACTCCAATTCCATGCTTTTGGACTGTGGGAGGAAACTGGAGACCTGGAGGAAACCCACACATACATGAGAAGACCATACAAACCTCAAAGAAAAACTCCAACCGGGCCTCGACGTGAGTCCTGCACGCGTTGTTCTCGCTGTGAGCTACGACGTGGTTGAAGAAGAGAAGTCGGTAGTCTAATCTTCAAGGTCATTGTCTGGCTACCAATAAACTGATTAACCTTTCACAGGGCGAGTAACAAAGAGCTCAATCCCCTCTTTTATTTACACTCGTTCCCTTGTTAATTGCCTGCGAGATGATTTGATCTTTCCTATAAATAATTTGACCTCTCATTCCTTACAGTTATCGATATAACATGAGGAAAGAACATCAGCAGGCCAGAGAAGACGCCATTAAGGAGGATTGAGACCTTCGGCGGATTAAAGAACGATGGCTTCCTCAGGACTGAACAATGTCATTTCTTACCTTCTCTCACCTCCACCCTCGGGTCTCCACTCACGTTCTCCAGACGCGAAAGGGCAATCTGTCTCCCCACCATGTTAATGCAGTAGAGAATTATTCACCTTCTTTTCTCACCCCTGCCAATTTGAGACTCTGTCTGATGGTGGATTGAAATAAGTCAGGAGAGAAGTATTAAATATGTAGTGTAAGAGAGGAGGAGAAGATGGCAGGGTAACTACCTGAGAGGAAGCTGTCACCGAACATAATTGACCTTTCGGGGAGGAAAAAAGGCCCCATTTTCTTCTCTGACACAACCTTCCATGTGTCGATTGTCCAACTTTATTATTCTCTTTTGGAGCCACTTCTCCCGGGACGGAGTTTGGTCTTGCGTGCTCATTAAACCGACGGACAGAGGTTAGAATTGATCATTACACCATAAAGAATACATAACCTTCCACTTTTTGCTGAGAATTCTCAGATTTGACCGTTTGTGTCACGGCGGAGGAAATGAGCTGTCAATTCCTCAAGACCAGATCATAAAAGGAGGCTTGATGAATGGAGCGTAAGTGTGAGATCAATAAGCAATATCCAAAGTTCTAAGAGTGGTGATCTACATAAACCTTCACGAACATCCACAATGTCACTTTGTGTTTTTGTACTGTCTTCTGATGAAAGGTAATAACATTTTATGTCTCATCCACCCATCGGCTCAATCTTCCGTGCTTCTATCCATCCATCCATCCATCCATCCATTAATCCTTCGTTCCATCTATACATCTTTCCATCAGTCCGTTCATTCATTTGTCCATACATTCATCTATCATTGCCTTCATAGCATTTTCTTCATTTATATCTATCTATCTATCTATCTATCTATCTATCTATCTATCTATCTATCTATCTATCTATCTATCTATCTTCTGTCTGTCTGTCTGTCTGTCTGTCTGTCTGTCTGTCTGTCTGTCTGTCTGTCTGTCTGTCTGTCCGTCCGTCCGTCCGTCCGTCCGTCCCGTCCGTCCGTCCGTCCGTCCGTCCATCCATCTATCTATCTATCTATCTATCCATCCATCCATCTCTTTGTCTGTCTATCTATCTAAACATGTTTTCAACATGTTTTGCATCAAGTTTTAAATAACACATCACTGCTTTTCAGAAAGATCTCCCTTGTTAATTTAGCCGTTTGTAAAAGTGGACATGTGTGTGTGTGTGTGTGGGGGGGGGGGGGGGGGGGGGGGGGCGATGAAGGTGAACAGTTTGGATGAATGGCTTGATTATTATGTTTTTTCGTTGGCGTGTTTACATAAGTATTATTTTTCCTCGGGCCACTTCCGCATACCGTTGGAAAGCCCTTCAACAGCACCAAAGACGATTTTCTGCCAAGCCTCGGAGAAGGAAATGTTCATCCCGCCCAGACCACCGCCAGGACACACACGCATCAGCACCGAGTGGTGTAACACTAGCCCTCCGGCTGCTGTATTTATCTTCACTTTCTTATTTTTCTCCCCCGTCTGTGCCAGGAAACCGCCTGGTGTTGGTATGTGCTGGTCAGGCATGTTTGCATATATTTTGAGAATGAGGAGATTCAGGAAGCGGTGGAAATGAGATGTGGGATGAGAGAATAAAGGTCCGTGTGTCTGCGTGCGTGAGGATTCCTTTACGTGAGCCATAACTTCTCTGCACTTCAAATCTACAGGGATTTATTAGATATGGAAGTCCATTAGCATCATAAAGAGCGGCGGTGAATGGCGCTCTGAGGCCCGAGAAAGCTTAAAGACACACGGACGTCTGAATCTGAATAAGCCGATTTGCCTTGATTTTAACCAGTGAGGGAGCGTTGAAGTCAGAGCGCTGAAGATGCACATCTGCGGAAACCCAGAGAACATGAATAATCACGGTCCAGATTTAAGGAGACCACCAACAGTCCACACACCATTCATGCCAGTCTGCAATTTGATGCAGATGTGGAATGTGTGTGTGTGTGTGTGTGTGTGTGTGTGTGTGTGTGCGCGCGCGGGGGAAAATAACAGATATAAAACCTAAAAAAAAAAAATCATCAAAAATCAGAGAAATTTTCATGTGGGAAACTTGTTTGGACAAACAAATGTCTTATGTTTTTCAGCTTTAGTTTAAATGTGGTGTTGAGTGTGAAGAACAGAAGCAGCTCTAAAATGGACCAAGTTTGTGAAGTTGTTTCATTGTGGCTGACTTTGTCTCGAGGCTGAATAGCGTTTTTCTTACACTTTGCACTTGAAATTCAACATTTAATGAGTTATTGTTAACCTAATACAACTAGAAGCAACATTTTTGCACACATTGTACGTTTATGTGTTAAATAAGATACAATTGCTTAAAAGTTTTAAAAAACATTATTTCTAAAATTATTATATTTTAGTTTTCCTACTTTCATGTCACGTTTATGACATGATGGAAATTCATTCATACATCCATCCATCCATCCATCCATTCATCTGTCCATCCATTCACAACATTTGTATACAACGATATAAGCAATAGATAATTACAGCCTAAATTGTAAGCTGTATACTTACAATTATCATATAATAATACAGTTTAGATAGTTTATCATTGTATACTATATTTTATCCTTTATTTGCTATAAAACAAACTCTAATTACAGAGTAGATTGTGCAGATTCTGCAGATTATTTATTTTTATTTGAAAAGTTTAATTCAAAAAGCATTTGAGTCAGAGTTTGTGTGTCTGTGGGCGTAACTGTGCGAGAGTATGTGTGCGCTAAAGTGTATTTACAATTTAATCTCATATTGGACTGTAAGCTATAATAGGGGTCAACAGGGGTCATATTTAGACCCCGAGCTTTACAGTAACTTGAGCATCGACGCTTTAAACAATTCTATTAAGCAGCAGCCTATTTCCATTTCTCTAAATCACAAAACAAACAGTCATAAAGTCAAGCGTGTGTAATCCCTGTGATCCATTCTGCTGGGTCTACTCTAGATGAAGGCCGGCCATCATAGATTACCTAATATATTATGTAATGTCCCACATGCTTTAATTGTTTATTTTTTTATGCATGTTTATTTTGTCACGAGAAGGCGTGAGGTCAGTTTAATTGACGTCCGGCTTTAAGAGCTGATTAATTCTCCATGTTTCCTCTCGCTTTGTTTACAGTTCACTGATGTTAATGAAGCAACGCAGTCCTCGGCCGGAACGTTTCATGTGTGTGAGGTGGCAGGATGACTGTGAGCTAATTATTCCTCACCCGTCCTATTTTAAGTTGCTCTTTATCTGGGATAAACTGCCCTAATAAAATGGTATTTAAAAATAGGTTAATTGCGCCGCAGTGCTGTTTCTGTAACTGTTCCGGGAAATAAATGTGGCCCCGCCCTCTGCGCGCCGGAGAACCGAGGGTCTGCGGTTCTCTGCTGCCCCCTAGAGGAGACGGAATCAGAATAGTATTCTATTCGCATTTAAGATCATAAATTGGAGGCAGAAAATCTCAAATCAACAAGCTTAATAAGTAGTTAAACAGTTACAGTAACATTTGCAATGTAACAATATTTTTCTTAACATGCTTAGTATTATTATTTACTAAATGTTTTAAATATATGTAATATTTGTCAATAAAACATATTTTTTCATTTTAATGAGAAACCGACATGCATATATACAGAACACACACACACACACACACACACACACACACACACACACACACACACACTGTATACGCGCCCATGATTTAATTTTGTAACTTGATTTTTACTTAAAATCAACATTTTCTGCACATGATTTGAAAATACAATTGTTCACATTTCCCACTTTTACTATGTTTAACGGTGTCTAAGTAATGTTTAAGGTGCTCGCAGAAATGTACTTAAATGTAACTTGTGGACTATGGTTATGTTTTAATGTGCATGATGTGTGCATGATATTTAAGGTAATTAAATGGAAATTGGGTCAACACTGCTACCAAAAACGTACAGCTTTATTGTCGCCTAAACGACTTATAGAGCTGCATTTTAAAGACTTATAGAGCTGTTTTTTATTGTTTTACGGTCTATAATTTCGACCTGAGCTGAAGTAAAAATCCGATTTGTAAATGTTGCTAGAGCGCGCCCTCTAGCGGCTCAGTGAAATAGGCGCACATCAGCCACCTATTCAAAGTGCACAAAATGACACCAGACAATACACTCCATCAGTTTAAACACGTTTAATGAGCTGCCATTTACTGCAGGAGAGTTGTGAGCAAACTCCTTAAACATGACACATCAACAATGAAAAACACTCTTGAGGCCTTCAAATCGTTTTAGTAAAAAGAAAAAAGAAAAATACAGTTTCTGCAGGCTTTTGTTTATGAAGAATGTGAAAATGGAAATGGTTTTTTTTCATAAATCAAAGCATTTATTAATAAAGCTAATTTTGACTTCAAGTACTTTCATTCTTTTGATCAATGGCAATTATAACTGAATTTGTATTATGACCAATTTTATAATATAATTGTTAAATAAACCTGGCGACTAGTGTCCGGGTAAAATAAGAGCAACAAAATGCATCATGTAAATGCTGTATAAATGCACTGATATTTTATCTGACCGTAATGGGGTTTGATTGGTGCCGCTACAGCACTTTTGGATTACGTTTAAAACAATAAAGCTGTAAAACAGTGAGAAGTGGTTAGGCGATAAGACACAAGAGGTGTTTTTAAGAGCAGCATATTAAAGCTCTTGCTCAACAAAGACAGTCTGACACAATCTTCCATTTTTACCTTCTTTCCAGTACAAGTAAAATTCACATTCTCACAGTTTTAATCAAAGGCCAAAATAGTGGTTTACAAAAAAAGTGAATTTCTTGATCTTTCTCTTATAGAAGGAAAAAAAAGCTCATATAAATACATACATGTATTTGTTTAAAGCCCAACGTCATTTAAAAATGCAATAAAAAATAGAAAAGAAAAAAAAAGATCAATGTTACCGCATGGCCATTTCTATCATTTTATAGCGTACATTACTTTTATTTAATGACTTAGCAAAAAAATATATTGTTTTTTTTCTCAAAGTCAAAACAGAAAAGAAATAATACAAGTGGAATTAAATTCTGAAATACATTTGTTTCAGTGCTTCGTGGGGGGAAAGAGAGAAAACATACTTCATAAGTTTACTTTACTCTGTAAATTTACTGTACAAAATCTAGATCACATTTAATGTCGACCCGGGTCCGTGAAAGGCACATTGGACTAAACTTGAGTTTGGCAAAGAGCAGGAGCAGCTGTCGAGGGCTTTTTACTGCCGGCCAACACGTGAGAGCGTGTCCTTCTTCAAGAATCCGGCCTTGGCTTTAAGGCACCAGGGATGTGTGTGACCAACAGGTTAAGTTATGCTGAGCTGGAGCCAAAATACAAGAGCCAGTCAACAGAAGCAACTCCACTGGCTGAAATCTAAGGCACTATGTCAGTTTCCATCAAACCTGAGAATGACCCGACACAGTCTGCGTCAACATTACATGGCATTTCCAAAGTTCCCATGACTCTTCCGGGACCTTTCCAGTATTTCTAATACAGATTTCAAGAATCAGTCGATTCTGACAGATAAACCACATGGCATTTCAACAAAAAACAAAACAAAAGGCCAGCAAATCAGGAATTGCTAATATATAAAATGTTTCCCAACAGCAGATTTAATATATACATCATTAGATCATATTTAATTTTTTCCTTCATAATTAATCCAGGCCTGACGTTCTTAACGTTATTCCACATTGTCTAAAGTTATAGTTGATGTATATATTTTAAACAGTTACTGTGAGTTAAACTGATCAATCGCTTAACTGATCAATTTGAAAAAAATTGCGTGACAGTCTCGTGCTGGTTAAAAGACAAAACAAAATATGGCAATGGAGAAGCTTCTAGTCTCCAAATGTGGCATGTAAGTCACTATACTTGAAATACTCGTATCACAATAACATTGTTGCAAATAAAAAATAAAAAAAAAAACACCAGTGATGTTCCTACAGCAGGGAGTGTTTGAAAGCACAGACGCTGGCTGATGTTCTCCGAGCCAAATCTGAGTGAAGGAAATCAAGTAATTCGGTTCTGTTGGTTCAGTTAACATTGCATCAGAATGTGCATCTTCTGATCCGTGGAGCAATAGTCACATCATCGCGCTCAGTTTTCCTCCATGATTCGTGAGCGAGTGTATAAAAAGTACTAAAAACTGGCAGGTGCATCATGCGTTTCTTGGTTAGCCGTGTGAGGGACGACTCGGCATCATATGCATCACTGTATGTCCGAGTCCTCGATGCTAAAGCTGCTACGACGGCTGCTGTCTACAGAAGCTTCCGGGGACATGGCAGACAGCAGAGGGTCTCCACCCAAAGGCGAGAGGGCCTCGTCCATCAGCAAGTAGCCCAGGTCGCTCTTCTTTCCCATGGGTGCGATGCCTCCGGCCAGTGAGACCAGATCCACCACGCCTCCCATTCCATCCAGGTATCCCGGAATGTTGCCGTCACACAAGTCCAACGACTGGGAATAGTCAAAGTGCTGGGAGCTGCCCACGGCGGGATACTGCAGCGGGGGCTGAAGGTGCTGCTGGAGCTGAGGGTGTGGCCGCTGCTGAGGCTGACCATGCAGCTGTGCATGATGGGAGTAGTGAGGGGGGAGATGGGGCTGATGGGGGAGATGGTTCTCCTCAGGGCTGCTTTCCTGCTTGATGAAGGAGTTTAGAAGATCGCTGTTGTTCAGGGCGGATGGAGACGCGTTGGGGAGGCCGTGCATATGGGCCTGTCTCTCAAGCTCCTGTGGACGCAATGCGAGAATGGGGATCAGCATCTTTTGGAATCTAGAGTCAGAGACTAAGAGCCACTTTTTTCTGTGTCACTGCAAACAGCCACATCAAACACATGTGCACATAAACATCATCCCAACTCTGCTTAGCCAGATTTAATGAACATAACCACATAAACGTGCTAATATTGGTTATTTTTCAACAGTTAACATTGTGTGCATATTTAACTCGTGTCATGTGAAAGCTCCTAAAGAGCCGCATGAAACTAGTTAAAGAGCCGCATGAGGCTCAAGAGCCACGGGTTGGCCACCTCTGCTATAAGGAGTACCAATTTTGCCAATACAAAATTGGCATTTTTGCCAATTTTGTATCTATTGTGTGTCTGACAAACAACGTTTTCTATGGAGTGCTTGTCCTGACCAAATTTGAAAGTTTGTCAAATTGCAATTGGAATGCATTACATTTTCCATGTCAAACCAAAAAAATATAAAAACAAAAGCTAATTGAATAGGTCAATACGCAAGATCAACTCGACAAGTGACTAACCAGCCAATCAGTGCCAGTGGGTGGGGCAACTGTAAGAAGTGAATATCACAGTTTATGGATATATACGTACGTGCATCCGCTTGATGTGATATAAATGGGGAGGATATAAATTAGTCTTGACTAATTATGAATTCATTTTAGTTTATATTTGACACAGTGTACAATTGAATGAAAATATACATTTGAATTTTTTTTAACATATTTACAAAGCCTCCACAATAAATCTTAAATAGTGAGAAGGAAAGCAACAGAGGAATGACACAGAGAGACAGAGAGAGAGAGAGAGAGAGAGAGAGGGAGAGAGAGATAAAGGGAAAAAAAGAGAGTAAACGTGAAAAGAGAATAAACATCATTTTTAGAAGATGAAACAGAGGAGGAAAAGTTAATCCTCGTTCAACAAGTGGATGATAATTTACTGTTGGCGTTATTACGGACTTAGTAAAACCCTGTCCGTCAGACAGCTTGTACGAGAGAGATCCAATCAGGCCCATGATACAATGTTTGGCCCCACCCACTGACACTGATTGGCAGGTTCTGTCACCTCTCAAATTGACCTCGCTGACTGATCCCGCCCAATGACTTGCCAAATTGAATATGAATTGGCTTTTGAATGTTGTTCTTTTCTATGCGTCATTGGCAACGTATTGTGAGAGGTTCAACAATTATATCAAATTATGACTGGAAAACGTGTCGTAGTTCCCTTTAAATCAACTTTCAATTCTTTGTGCTACTTTGTGCTACAGTTTATTCTTTGTATGTGTATGATTGTTGCACATTTCTAGTATGAAAAGACGTTCACCTGAATACGGAGCCACAGCTGCTTGTTGGCCATCTCCATTCTCCTGTAGTTATTCTCCACCTCTCTGGTTCTTTGGACGTCCTTTTGCATTCTTTTGATATACTCCACAGAAGCTCGTAGTATTGTACCTTTATTCCAGCGCACATCCCTAAATACAAGGTTCTCATAAATGAAGAATGTGGGTTTTGGAGAGTGGCCTTTCTATGACGTGCAAACTCACAGATCGTTGGTTTTCGGGATCATTGTTCCCAGCTCCTTTATTCGATCATTGATGTTAAACCTTCTCCTTCTTTCAACTAAAGGAAAGACAAAAAAAGTATAAATAATCCAATATGTAACACACAACTGATTCTCATTAATCAAGACACATCTGGACTTGTTTGATTTAGTGGAACTGCCCTGTGTTCACCAAATTAAAATGAGGTCTCTACTACACATAACATGCAAGTGTCATTATGACCTTTATCGTCAAATAAAGACACAGAAGTACAATACACAGTTGAAGAGTTGAATGTGCTCTTAAAGCAACAACGAAAATGTAGTGATGTGTTGTCCATGAACAGACTGACGTGAGAGTTACAAGTCAGAGAATGATTTGTTAATTTTGTGTTGCTTGCGCATAGTCACACTACTGGTTCCAGATCAGTTAGTTCTTGCTCTGGCAAGAACCGGGAACTGTTGTTCTGAATAAACCAAACATGTGAGAATGTTCACCTCCTTCACAGACTTTACAGTGATACATTTCTCTGTCACATTCCTGTCCTAGACCCTCCTATTATGTTTGGGTTGAATTGACCCATGTTAAAAGTTTCAAAGTGAAAAAAAAAATACTTTTAAGTGGTTTTTTTTTTTTTTTATATTTTTAAAACTTTGATCAATTTTTCAATTTGACCCGAACACAATAGGAGGGTTTAGTGAAATCTTGTGCCAAATAAATGAACAACATTAAGCTTATGTAATGGGAGTTGTTTTGCAACGTATGAATAAATTCATATAATCATCGATTGGTGGACATCAACACGTTTTAAAATATAAACTGTTTGCGCTCCAGGAGACTTGGCACTCTCTGTTCCTAATCCAATAGAGTCGTTGCTGGAAAAAGGCCAAGCTCTGCACAAAATTGCTGTCTTATTGTACAACTCTGCGAACAGACACAGGCAATTACGTTTTAATGCCATGGCAGCAGGATCTTACTGAGTTAACCATACACCAAAGCCTAGTTTGATGTCAGCTGAATTTGCTGGGGGAGGTTGTCAATGGCAGGGCAAAAGTGGAGCCGATGCACTTTAAACTGTGGCGAGTTGTAAACGTAAAGAAGCGAATGGGGGTTGCAGAGCGATACTCACTCAGGTTGTGGTTGTCTTTCTTCTGCCTCTCTTTGGCTACAGCGCGAGCTTCAGCATCTTGCCAAAAAAGAAGGCAACACCATGAATCAACCATAAAGACTCTGAAGCGCCGTCTGACAGGCACTTTACACTATAGGATAGTTCCAACACATTGCTGAAACCTGAACTTTGGCAAATAACTAACAGCATTTAGTTTGTGTCACTCTGAGGAACTGCACAGTCATACTCATATATTCGATCAAATGGCTGACAAGCCTTGACGTTTTTTGCTTGACGAGTTGTTCTACATTTTCCAACTTTGGAATTGGAGTCATAGATGGGTGTTGCAAAGCTTTTCCTCTATAGATCGGTTCTACCTGACAGTTCTCGCTTGATGGCCAGGTCTGCAGGACAGGAGTTGCTGGTCATGCCTATAGCTGGTCCTGCCATTCCAGGTCCGGGATAAACATCTAAATGACTGCTGGACAGAGGAAGCTATAGAGAAAGCAAAGTACGTCTCATCAAACAGATCTTATAGACTACATACATTTAAATATACATAAAATGTCCAAAGCACATGTTATGCCCCTTTATACCGATTAATAAACCGATTACATTTCTCTTGGATGATGATATTGGTTCAATTCTCCATTGTAAACTGCCATTTTTGAAGCTCTAGTCAGCGTAAGTTGGTAAGCCATCACAATCACTAGAAACCCAATAAACACTCGGCTTATCTTTAAAGCAAAGCCATAAGTGTTAGCGATAATGCCGATAAAACACAAAAACACATCACCTTTAGTTATTGCTCCTGGGAGAGAGAAATGATTGACTATCTTTCGTCTTCCTTATCTGAGTCTTTATTGTTTTATACTGGCTGTATCTTTTATTCAATCTTACCGTCCATAATTGCAAGAGAGTCGGCTCTGAGGTTCTAATGAGCCGTGACGGATAAATCTGCTATCGGAAAGCTCTGATACCTTATCATGGAGGCTACTGTGATGCCAAACAAACACAAATCAACAGTAAAAAGTGGATAAAGAGAGTAGCCGAGAGACAAGTCCGTTATAGTAAGCCGCTATTTCAGACAAATTGTTTACTTTTGCACATTAGTCACATTAATCGTTTTGTGGCACATGCACAGAAACACAACAAAAACGACGCATTAAAACAAAAAAAAAATTCATTTCAATTAAAACAAAAGAGTGTGGCAGAATGAATGCACACAAGTGCACTAGCCAATAGGAAGCCTCCTTATGGGATTCTATCTTAAGAGGATTTTAATCACTGATCAAAGAAACAGTGATCAAAGGAACAATGTACAAAAGGGTCAGAGGCGGGGTCTTTTTTGTTTTGTTTTTTTTGCTGATGTCTCACTGGGACTTTAAACCTCACCTCTTCACCCGGTGTTTCATTTCACCTTAAAAACAACAACAAAAACATCTCCAAAGAGCCAGTGTATTACAGACTACTTTAAATCCCATGGATTTATATTCTCAAAGATTAGGAGTTTAATCCTACACAAGCCGATCATTGTTGTTTTATGCATTCAAACTTTTCAGCAAGTGGTACTAACACATTATTGCACGTCTCCAAAGCGTGCAACGACGTTTCCACAAAAGGTTTGGAAAAAGAAACTGATCTTAGAAAAATAGTGGTCAAAAGCAAAGTCGATCAGTCTACATGTTCACGCAATACTATAAAAGAAAAATGAAGGTCATAAATGACCTTGCACCAATCCAACCACTGGCCTGCAGATAAGAGAATGATGGGAACAAGAGACGGCCTTACCAGCTGAATCTTCTCCCCATCGATGACCTCCACAATGGCATATGTTTTGGAGTCTTTCATGCTAATCTCTGAATCTCTCATGGCTAATCTGTTTCAACCTTAGGAGTCGAACCTGAGCCTCGCCAGGACCTTCTCTCTTCTACTTTCTCCTCTCCGCTAAACGCTGAACTTTCCCCTATCTGGACTTTCAGCCTCCAGAGCTCTCCCTCTCCAGCATACCCCCTCCTGCTTCCCCACCTTCACAAAATGCCTTGTAAACAAGTTGAACTCTAACTGAGTGTGGCTTAATTGTTAATGTTGAGCTGTTAGTTTAAATACCGAGCAGAGTGCTCCCACTTTTCTCATTCTGAATGCAATGTCTTTTCTTTAGGAAACTTGGTTGAAAAGGCGAAGTAAATTAAAGTCCTACAATAGTTAGAACATAGCATTGACAAGAGACAAGAAAATGTGTATGTGTGTGTGTATGTATACATGCATACATGCATACATACATACATAGAGACAAGGGCATATATATATATATATATATATATATATATATATATATATATATATATATATATATATATATATATATATACGTATAACAGTAGAGAAAGACAGAACACGGCAAAAATAACCGCAGTTTAAGAATCATAACTTGCTACAAACGTAGTCAGGGAAAAATAAGTTGCTGTGAGATTGCATGGGAGAAAAATAAAAAAACCAAAACGGTTGCATAATTTAACCAAGACAGTGCTTTGCTATTAATAGACATGACTTTTAATAATCAGAACAAAGCAGCTTTTCATCATCCATAACCCAGATTAAAAAAAAAAGACACAACAAGCAATCCTGCATAATTCCCCCATTGTTGAACCACAAGGTTGAGAGGGTTTCAAAAATAGTCCCATTCAGTCCATTTAATAAGACCGTCTCTCCATGGTAAACAAGAATCCGCTGTCTAATTTCCCCCTTCTACTTCTGGGATTCTGCATTAGTCAGAGACAAGAAGACAATATGCCCCCCCTACAAACGAAAGGGTGACTACTTACTGTGTTTGGCATCTGGACTATGGGGTCAATGTAAGCCTGAATATCATCATAGCTGGACTGCAGGCTGATGATGTCATCAATCACTTCATCCATCTTGACAAAAAGAAACATAAGGAGAATGTACGGTATGCAAAGGGCAGAAATTTGATGCGAGCTGAATTCTTCTCAACAGCCCTTTAGATATAATCCCAAAGGTTTTTGGTGTGGCACAAGCCCACATTTGCTCCATCCATATGTGTAACGAGGAGCGGAGGACGGAAGGAAAGACCAAAGTCTGTTCAGATTGGCCCATCCAGCGGGTGCCCTGTCACTCTTTAATCTGTAATTACTTTCACAACCATAATTGGCCACTTAAACTCCAATGACAATAGAGTAAAGTTAGTTAACACCCTGACCTTTGTGCGCACTTATACAAATAACACTCACAAAACATAGAAAAAACGATGTTGTGAACTCGAAAGTGTTATTTATTGAGCTGCAATTTGGTGATTAGAAATGTATTTTCAGCAATTAAGAAGATGCTTCATTTTAAACAAATTACATTATATTTAAGTGAAAAATAGAAATAACATCTTTTACCTTTTCTTTGGATAAAACGTACAGCCTCTGTGTTGCTAATGCCCCACATAATTAATTGAGCTACAGGTGAGGTAATAACGTTACATATAATGCTTAATTTCATAATATACAGTATACAGTCATAATATACAATATACAGTATTTAAAACCTAAATACTAGAAAAAAAATACTTTAAAAGAAAAATAAAAAAAAAACGTCTCACAATACTGTATATACATATGTGAGTGTCTCTATCAGTATATGTATATAGATATACACTACATATACTAACACACAAACATGTTTTACCTTAAATGTCCATGTATATGCAGGGACAATGCTTTTGGGGTGCTAAATGAAAAGCCATTTTTTTCCTCTTTGCACTTTTCTTTTATTTTTTTATTTTTATTGCATCACACAAACTAATAATATAAATGAATGAATGAATGGGAAAGAAAGCTAATGAGCTACTGGAAAGTCGAAAGTAATTTGTTCAATTCTAGAATGACCTGACGCAGTCTGATGTAAGACTGTATATAAAATAAAGAAGTGGAGTTACCTCATTCTCATGGCTGGAGCCGATGTTGAGCATCGCCATGGGACTGTTGGGTGCACTGTTCCCTGCAGAGTTCATGAAGTGCTCAGAGCGCATACATGGCGAAGAAAGGGATGGAGGGACGGATCCTGTCTGACTTTGGGCCATGGAGGGTGGAGAGGGCTGAACCAGGCTGGAAACTGCATCCACAGTCTGTTTGGTGGCGTAGGTATTAGACAGGTAATTCTTGACTTGCTGACGCTGACACTTTCGGATGTGGTAGTCTGTTGGGTTCTCAAGGTGGGTCTGCACCTATTCAAACAGAGAGGGTATCTTTTGCATTAACAGTATACAGTGAATCCTCGTTTATTGTGGTAGATAGGGTCCAAACCTAGCAACGATAGCTGAAAATCCACGATCTGGACTGTGAGCTGATGTTTTTTTTTAATTTCTTTTTGTACTGAATTATATATAGTATGTAGTGAGAAGAACCATCAGTTAGAGCAGATATTACTAATTATTAATGTATTTAACAAAATATCTGAGTCATAGTATATTGCGTCTATTTTCGAAATTTCGGGAAAATTCAGAATATATTTATTTTATAATAAATACAAATGTAATGGAAAAAAGTCAGCAAAGTCGTGAAAACGCGATGGTCGAACCGCGAAGTAGCGAGTAAACTATGCGTCCATCCTTATATATGCACTATATAGATTATATAGCCTGAGTCCAAATGAATCCTGGATTACTAGCTTTCACAAGTGCACAATGCCAAAATATAAAGTTCATGATGGACTTTGAACCATTCTTCAATCCTGCAAACACCTTGTGAAACTGGTGGAAGAGCATTTCCCTGGGGTTTAAGGGCTGTTTGTTGAAGGGGTATTAAGGTAAGCCAGATGCTTTGAGCTCTGAGGGCTGAAATTACAGAAGGTTGGTTGTGGTTAGAATGTCCTCTCACTTCGACACATTTATTGAATCTAGGAATGGTAGCTGTAAATGTTCAGCCGAACGAAATGACACTGTGACACATAAACCACTGTTGCTAAATCCTGAGGTGACATATGGATTCATGCATGAGACGGCAGTTAAATTATATTGGTGGCACGCAAGCAAACTGATAGATCTGGGACCCAGTGAAGTGACGTGACATTCGCGTTTATGCACTAGTAAACAGCGGCAGAAGCAAACAAACAAACAACAGCTATCTAATATAGATTATATAGATTAGCCCTCAGACATGATGAAAATACACAGCCGTTTAACAGTTTGGGGACATTTTTAAATGTTCTTCTTTGTGAAAGAAGAGCACTGATTTTGTTAATGAAAATAACTTGCAACTAATCAGAAATACACTCTATACACTGATAATGTGGTAAAATAACTATTCTAGCTGTAAATGTCCGTTTTTTGTTGCACTACATAATGTACGTATGTACATAAATGTTACATAAGTACAAAATTGTCTAGGTTACCCCAAACTTTTGAACGGTAGTGTATATCTGTGAAAAAAAACCCTAGGTTAGCTAAGTGTGTGTGTGTGTGTGTGTGTGTGTGTGTGTGTGTGTGTGTGTGTGTGTATACAGTATATAACATTTTCTATTTATCACATTATATATTTATAACACTCTATATTTTCCCATTGAGCATACACACAAATCTAGTTGATATATTATTTTGACTTTGTAATAATTATTCAAAATAAATTATAAATTATAAAAATGAATACATTACAGACACAAAACATTTCTATTTTTTAAATTCCTTTGCTAACATAATATTAATTTAAACACAATAGCACGCACACTCACATACACACACCTGTGTGTATCATAATAAAAGCCAAAAGCAAACAAAATTTGCTAAAACTCAAATCCTTTAAAAACTAGCTGGTAAGTAGCACTTTTTACAGCATCACATGTCACACACCCAAGACCTTGTGTGGGGACATGAGACAGGAGCTTTGTTTAGATTTGAGACAGGTTGCAGGTTTTTCTTTTGCTCCTACCACCTCATTCTTCTACCTATTATACTAAAAAAAAAAATAATTTTATCTGCAATGAACAGTAATATATGTAATCCACTACTAAAGCCATGGTCAGTTTTTCACAATGCAAAGACTTCTGGTCTTCTTGTGCCCAGTATATGAGACAGGAGCTTTGTTTAGATTTGAGACAGGTTGCAGGTTTTTCTTTTGCTCCTACCACCTCATTCTTCTACCTATTATACTAAAAAAAAAAATAATTTTATCTGCAATGAACAGTAATATATGTAATCCACTACTAAAGCCATGGTCAGTTTTTCACAATGCAAACTCTTCTGGTCTTCTTGTGCCCAGTATAGCACAAGAGATTACTAAAGAACTTAATAATTCCTAATTTTGGCTTTGCCTCTACCTTTAAAAAAACTACTTTAATAATGGGCACTATATCTTAGCATCAAGCCTACAGGAAAATTACTAGAACAACGCATGGTTGTGAACTTATTTGACCTCTGAGGGTGTTTGACCTTAAGTCATCAACTAATGACTTAAATTTGTTGTTGTGGTCAAAGCTGCTTAAATGCAACCGGCACTCAGTATAAATCAAAACCACATTAGGGCCAGAAGCAAAATACCTTTAGCACTTCGACGGGCACCTGCATGGGCGCCTGGAAGTGTGAGGGGGCAGTGATGGCCGGGGTGGGCGCGGGTGGGCCTTGCATGCGATGTTGCATGTAATGCAGTGATGCCGCCTGCTGTTGCTGCCGCTCCCGCTGCTCCTCCTGCTGCATCTGGTCCCGCATGAGCTGAAGCCGCAGGCCGATGCGTGACGACATTGCTGGGGGACGCGGGGGGCGGGCTGCTGTCGCCGCGCAGTCCAGCCCGAAGAGTTGTGAGATTTCTGGACCAAAAAAAAAAAAATTCTGTTATTTTAAAAACAAAAGTTTTGGGAATCAACTGTTAAACCACCATTTATTGCAGTATTTGGTTTCTACAGCCTCCTGCATAAATCCATGTGAATAATGGATCATTGCTTTCCCATCACATTGCAATTTTTTAAATGAAAAAAAATAAATAAATAAATAAAATAAAAACATGTATAAGTCTTTAATGCAATTGTTTAAGATTTTAAATTTGCAACAATCAGTGCCAAATAAATAAATAAAAATAAAAGTCTCCCTTTTGGCTATAAACTTCTCCAAGTGAACTCTGATTGAGTAACATCTTAATTATGCGCACGAGAAAGTTATGTTAGTTTAAATAAACTATTTATGCACTTATAAAATGTAGAATATTTGCATTTACACACATCACATGCTAAGTTCGGTCAAAAATCCTCTTATACAAATTTTGCACACCCATGTCATTTTGTCAAGCTGCTAAAAGGGTTGAAGCAGCTTCAGAATCTGTGAAAAAGACGGAATGAAAAGGACAGAGAATTTTAGGCAAAGTGCGAAAGGTTGTACATAATTACGCAAAAAAACTTGGATGAATCTACAAAATAAAGCAGTTCGGTTACTTTGAAATCTACAAATGAAAGCGAGAAGAAAAGACGAACCATGAGACCATGATCATGCCTAACTCAGGTGACACCATAATATGCAATGTGGGAAAGATTTAAACGGATTGAGGAAATAATGGAAATGTGTTTTTCTCTGTTTGGATTCATTTTTTTAAAGGTCATATGAGTTTCCCCTTTTTTACCACCTCCGCAGAATCACTGCACATGTCCCACCCGGGTTCCTACCCTTCGTCTTCTGCAGCTCTGGCGAGTCCCTCTTTCGAAGAGTTCCGCTTTTTCTGCATTCTGGCTGACTTTGAAACCCTTGCGTGACTTTGCGGTCGTTAGTTGTTTTGCAAGACACGCAAGTTGGAAGTAGAATTGAAATGATCGCTTACTGAGATCAATAGGATGCTAGATTGGGAAAAGTCAGTTCAGCACATCACAAACCGTACTGTACAGAGATGCTGGGCTAAAAGAACAAGGAAGAGAGAGACAAAGCCACTACGGAGAAAAGCTTATTGTATCAGGGGTACAATAAGCAAAGCAGCTCCTATTGAGAAGAGACTGAAGAGTATTTAGCCTTGGTGCACATTTCAGCAGTGGCGAGATAAACACACAGCACGCTTTGTGGTTCACACTAGTCAGTGGACACTTTCAGGCTCTGTCACCAAGGCAGTCCAAGAGCTGTGCAATTATATACCAGTCTTGGTTTCTTCTGGGTCTGATCCATGAATGACCCGGGATGGTTTATAATTTGATGCTAGGTGACTCAGGAGTCACATTTGCACTAGAAATACATGCTGTAGGTGTGTATGCAAACCACTTTTTAGTACATGGATTCAGAAACATATCAGTGTTCATCTACGGTGATTATATAAGCATTGCATTTTAATAGCAATCGACCTTGTTCTTTCTGTCTAGTCAGGTCAGCTCAGCTCGTACAAACAATTTTTTAATACATTAGAAGTCGTTTTAGAGAAAATTAAAATATAAATGCATCTATATGTTGGCGATTAACTTTTTATGTATACCTATTTCAATGAGAATAGTCATTGCATTGTTTTTACCTTTATTAACTCTTAATTAATCACTTTAAATGTATTTCAAAAGCGCTTCTGAACAGAGCAAAAATAACGAACACTGCTTTTTAAAAAATATTTTCAAAACATTTTTATACAAAAATATATTTTACAATATTTTTAATAGCTTTGTCCTCATTTGTACGTGTAAAAACGATACGCGTCTGTGATTAAATATACTTCAGAATGGCTTTCAGTTGGAAAAACATTTTTACTGGGTTATAAGGTGTTTACAGTGTAAAGAGGCGAAAATAGGATGTGACCGGTAAAAAGGCAAGGTCATAAATGCCAATATATTTATAATAAATTCTTTCTATACGACTGTATGCTGAATCCAATCCTTGTGAAAACAGTGACACGGTTGGCATACATTTGCTCTGTGCACACACAACCTTCTTCTGTGACGCTGCTCTCCTACACCACCCTTTGTCGGATGCCAGACATACACTGGCCTGAAGGAGACATGCTCCTACAGAGCTATCAAAGTGGACTATTGTGAAAATAATCAAATTATTGAATAGGGAAAAAAAATCTCCTGTATTTGTGCCAGCAGGCAGCTATTCACCAAGGCAGGACACTGAGACTGTCGCACTTTCCACAAATACACCTACCCTTACAAGTAAATGAGAGAGAGAAAGAGAGACTGAAGGAGGGAGAGTGAGAGAGAGAGAGACAGAGAGAGAGAGAGAGAGAGAGAGAGAGACTGACAGACAAAAACAAATAGATGGAGAGACGGACATACAGCCAAACCAAAAAAAATAGACTGACAGACAGACCAAAAATAAACAAACAGATAAAAAAAAAACATGAACAGACAGGTAGACAGACGAAAAGATATACAGAGGCAGATAGACGACAAGATTGACAGACAGACAAAAGGATAGACGGACAGACAAAAAGATAGATGGATGGACAGATAGACAGACATACAGACAAAAAAAATGGGCAGGCAGACAGACAAAAAGACAGCCAGACAGCCAGACAGACAGACAGACGGACGGACGGACGGACGGACGGATGGATGGAT
>CM051493.1:37880623-37905433 GCA_028031935.1 Paedocypris micromegethes
AAAAAAAAAAAAAGAGTACTCACGTTAAAGTACAATGATTACAATAAAGAATAAAAGCACTATTAACACAGAGTACTCAAAAACAAGCGCTAATATAACAAAAGAATTACCGCAAAAGTACAAGAACTAAAAAATAATAAAATAAAACGACTTATAAAATCACAAGTATTAAAAGAAATAGTACACGTACTTACGTAAAAGTACAACCATGAAAAAAGTAAAAGTAGTAAAAACAAACAAGTATTAAAATAAAGAGTATAAGTACTCAAATAAAAGTGCAAGTACTTGTAACCATACTTTAATTACAATTGTTGAGAATAAAATAACTTTTAAAAGTACAACTACTAAAAAACTAAATTAAAGCACTTGCAAATAATACAATTTATACAATAAAAGGTAAAAGTACTTAAAAAATGACTTTAGCACTGTCCCCCTCTGAGTATAAAGAGATGTTCAGCTTTGTCAGAAGTGATGGAATCTAAGGGCAGGTGCGTCTTGCATTAAAAAATATTTTACAAATTCCACTGTTTGTTATCTGGAACACTGATAGCAAAATGATGAATCTTTTGTAACCGAGTCAAACCGACTTGGAGTAAGAAAATAAAGGATTTTCTCTTATCCTTTCCCTACAGAACCTCTAAACAAAAATGCTACATTTCAAAATTGAAGCAAATTTTCAGTGATTTTGAAAACAGAATCTGCTTTAACTTTTTAATCACGCTTATTTAAAATGAACAGTTAAAAACGATAGCAACGTGTGTCCCTGTTGGTAACACGCTACCAAGCCCAATTTGTTTTGTCAAGATTCTGGCAACTGAATAGCTTTAAAAAAAAAAAATATATATATATATATACCAATCATTCAATTGAATCTCCATTGGATCCTCAATATTAAACCATATAGGAAGACACAACACACTACAAAACAACTACAAAACCTAGCAATCACCCTAACTTCTTCCTACCTTATCTCTGGCAGTCTACGAAGATCATCACCAGTGTAAAATCTCTAAGTCCAAATCCAGGTGATGTCGGAATAGTGAGCCTTCATGTTGAAGCACGACACTTATACAGCATCAGAGATCGTGCTGGTTGACAGCGCCACCACTCGTGACCAGCAGCCACAGAAAAACAGTCCGGAGGAACCTAACACGGTCACAGGGGAATCCTTAGTCATAGAGAAAAGAAGACACTGCACAAATTCTCTTTTCTTTTAACTCCTCCACTTCCCCTAAGTGATCCAAACCCTACAAGCTTCCGTTAGAGACGAACAAGGAGAGCTCATTCTTCCAGATCTCTCTTTCCGGGACCTCGTGTCTCTCATCTCGCTCTGTCACTGAATGTAATGAGACTGGAGGAGTGTGGTGAATCACTGGACCACCAGGGTCAGCAAAACCCTCATGTGGACATAAACACACTCTGACCGCATACAGACACTTCGAAACATCGACATGTTAAGAAAGCCTTCCTGAATTCTGAATTATATAACAGCAAAACAACACATGCATCAAACACGCTAAACTTAACCCCAACACACCGCAAGAAAAAATGTTTGCAAAGACACATGAATGTCACATGACTGTCTGGAAGATTTTTTTTTTTACCATAGAAGGTTTTCGTTTCACATAATAATGATCATTCTGGTTGTACGATGTAACATCTATATACATATCTGTATATATGAAAAATTAGATATCCTAAATCTTATGAAATATAGATTATAATAACATAATATTATGTAAAAAAGTGCAATACAAAATGAATGTACACATTTATTTCAACCACTATTTTACACACACGCACACACACACACACACACACACACACACACACACACACACACACACACACACACAAAACTTTTAAAAAACCTGGCAAACCTGGTAAAAAAGTTGAAACAATGTGCATAAAGAAGGAAAAAAAAAGGATTACAGATTAGACTGCTTTTAATGATTTATTTCATTTTCAAAAAAAAAAAAAACTGAAGACAAAAGAACATCTGCACAAAAGATTGAGCACCTTGCAGAATAAATATACTGTATTAAAGTCCTGAATGGTTCTTCATCATCATCTAGAAAGACCCCGTGATGTCAGTCATAAAGATTTTAAATGCAGAGACTCATTTGACCTTGTACTAACGAGCAGCATCATGGGTTCTTCTGAAAGTTGCCTAGAAAACTGAAACAGGAAAATAATTGAGACTCTCAAAAAAATAAAATCAGACAGAAAAGCGGGAAGCGTGTGAGAAAAGCCGGTCAGAACTTTACTTTTACTTATTATTATAGAACTGGAATAATGATAATATATTATTTTTCTTATTATTGTTGGTATACTCGGTTACATGGTACTTGGTTTGTGGTCTGCAAATGCACTATAAAAAGATAAAGACATGGTCTTCATGAAAGAGTCACTAGACGAAAACCTCACTATCCTCAACTCAAAAATCAGTGCTTGAAGAACTTCTTGACTGGAATGTTTTGACCGGAATGTCTTGACCTTTTTGTTTGGAGAACAAATGGCTCAGAGTCTAAGGAAATAAACCTCTGTCCAACTGTTAAACATGGGGATGGATCAATACTGCTGTGGGGTTGTATTGAAGGCAGGGTCACAGGGAACGATTGTCAAGTAGAAGGAAAAATGGATTCAATACAATTTCAGCACACTTTGAACGATATGATGGTGTCTGTGAAAAAGCTGAAGTTAAAAAGAGAATGGCATCTACAAAGGTGTAAACTGAAGGTTTTGGCTTGGCCTTCACAATCTCTTGGCTTTAAAAGAGCAATTTGTGAAAGACAGTCTAGGAATCGCAACAAACTGAACAACTTGGAAACGAATGGCCAAAGATACCTCCAAAAAGTATTGAAAGACTTTTGGTGGCTACAATAACGTAGAAGTGCAAGATATTAAATGTGCAAAGCGCACAAACATTTGCTTTTTGCGGATTTACGCAGTTTATTTTGGAAAGTGTAAACAATGAAAATAAAATCCAACATTTAAAAATCCAATCCAACACTTTCCTTGCATCCTTTATTCACAGGATATTCTTTTAGAATTAATAATAATAATAATAATAATAATAATAATAATAAAAAATAAATACAATTAATAGTTGATAATAATCATGATTTTAATTTAAATGCCTCAGGTCTCTTATGCATATAAAAAACAACAACAAAATCTTTTATAAGGCCAAAATTTTGACTCAAATTAAAAAAAAATATTTTCAATTAAAAAAAAACAAAAAAACATATAATACTGAACTTTTCTACTGAAATCAATCCACAAACTGCGACACAGTTGTCAACTTACAAACAAATGCTATTGCAGTGCTCTCTAGTGGTCATAAAAATACAGCTTTATGTATAAAGAAAAATAAAAAAAAAAATCAGTTCCTGTAAATTAAACACATGATAGACGCTAAACACTTTGGTCTATTAAGACATTATATTAAGAAATCATGGTGGCAAGAAATGATTCAGTCATCCGGAAATAGCTTAATATTCACAGCACGTATGCCACTATAACTCGTCCGCAAGTAGCAAAAAAACCTTCTGTAAGAAGTTACGAGAAACTTTACAACGTGCACAAATAATCTCCAAACAGGTCACATGCTAAAAAAAAATACCCAGATTGCTGTAGTAGTGTGGTGTTCTGGAATATTTAACCAGACATTCTTTTGTAAATAAAAAAACAACAACAACAAAAAATGACAATTAAAGGTCATTCATCGTGTTTAAAAGCCTTAAAAAGTTAACTGTGTCTTATAACAAACCGTTCCACCTAACAAAACTTTGAAATGTCATATTAAGAAGCCTAATTGGAAATCGGACGTTGTTCACAGCACTAAACTTTCAATCCACTATCATCATGCACAACGAATTCCAAGTCGTGATCATCAAGAAATTATTTCTCCACATGAATAACAATAAAACGTAATACTAATATTCCTCTCCAAGCAGCCACGAACAGCATCCGAATGCTCTTTTTTGCGGCTTTGTTTGAGAGGTGCATGCTGGGTAATAAAAGGTTGGCTCACCATGCACTTTCATTCAAGCACTGTGACCTCTGTGAGTTCTCCAACCGCCGGTGACCTTTCCTCCAAAAAGACCACACGAGGGGGGCTTTGGAAATCATACACACTGAGCAAAAGAGTAACACAGATGCAAATTGTTCCAGAAGTGGTTCAAACGTCTTGTTGACATTCAGCATGTTGGACAAGACAAGCCTTGTGTGCAAATACACTAGGGCTGTTTAATAAACTACATACAAACAACAATGTAATTACAGTTTGATTTTGGACCATAGGAAAAAAGGATAAAGACAAAATGTGTGTTATTGGTCAGTGGTGAGTTGTAGGAGGCCTTGTTTAGGATCAAGGAGCTGTTGTGTTGTGAAGGTTAACGGAGAGAAAATCTATTTAGATATATTTTTTACATTTTGTTTTATTGTAGTAATTGTAATCAAATGTAAGTCGCTTTGGATAAAACGTCTGCTAAAGGACTCAAAGTAAAGTAAAAACAGTCACACCCTTTACAGAAAGATCCTTTTTCCTTTAACAATTTTTTCCAATCATTCCTTTTCTGAACCACTTTTCAATTTCTAGTTCAAGAGAGCTGGAGTCTCATATTTGGGTCTGAAGGTTGGATGTACATCCAGGATTGGTGTGCACACCCACACACACACACGCACACACACACACGCACACACACACACACACGCACACACACGCACACGCACACCCAATGAGCAATATTTCAGACTCATAATCTCTGGGAAGTAACCGGAGACCCGAATGAAATTCACGCAAGCAGCACGCAGAGAATAGTCTTTAGGTGTAAATTACGCAGAAAATACGTGTTATGAATAGTTTCTGCTATCTGTGATGCGACAGAACTGTAAAATTTTTTCAGAAATTTGTATTTCCTGGAGAAGACGCTGGCCATTAAGTTTTATCTTAAAGTAAGAGCTGTACAGAAAATCCTGCCCCACAAAATAATTGCATCAAAACTAATAATAAATTACAAATTGTACTAATTAAATTGTAAAAAAAAAACTTGTGACTCCAGAAGATGAAGTAAAAAATTAAACAGAAAGGTTATTGATTTTAGTTAACGATTTTAAAATTGTTAACAAGTTCAAGTTCAAGTTCTGAGCATTTGTAAGGCACTTTTCACAGTTGTAACTGTCTCAAAGTGCACAAACAACAATTAGTCAAAGCGTTACAACTTTTTAAAACAATCATATAAAATTGATCCAATTTATGTTACTGTATATACTTGGATTTTTAATTCTAAAACAAATTTTAATTTGTATTTAAAAGCATTTCAGGAAAAGTATTCTTATTTTATTTCTTTGGGCACAAATCTGATCCATGCTGCGGTGATAGTAAGGTGACAAGGGAAACACTGCTTATGTTTTCGCAATAGCACAACGAAAAGTTGCTCACCTGCATTTTACTGTCGGCAAGAGTTTAAACAGAAACACATTTCAGTCATGGACGGTTTGGTTTTTGGGAGATGTTGGGAGATACGGAGCGTTGATGGAGTCGGAGCACGACTGTTGACTGTTGTTTTGTGAGCGGCGTTTACTTGACTGGTATGGGAGCTATGCCAGCCTTTGGCCTATGGGGCGGCATGTGTGTCGAGGGAGAGCGTTTGAGAAAGAGCGATGAGATGCTTTGGGACCCCAGTCAGAGGGTAAAGAAAGGAATGATGGCCATGTTTAGGAGTTGGAGATTTACAGGCGAGGCTGACATAAACAGCGTGCATGCTTGCTGTGACAGATGATATAGGGATCAGAACTAACACAGGTCTTCTCCTTTGTTTCTGTTATGCAACAAGCCACAGCAGATAAAGAGTAAACACTGTAACACCAAGCGCAAAGATAACGCCATTCAGAAATAAAGACTCCATCGGAAACCACCCAATATGGCTTTGCTACCAGGCATAATACAGAATCTGGTTTGGAAACGTTCTTTGTGGTTTGATCAGAACAGCTCGTTTTTGGCACAAAAGTTCATAGGTTTAATTCCCAAAAAATCATGATGTTTTCTGGTTGCAAAGTTGGCTAAAAGTGTAGTTCTGTGCTAATTGTCTATCATTTCTATTCAATCATGCAACTCTTCTGTTCTAAAAAATGTGAAGAGAGAGACAAACCAACAAATGCCTGTTGGTTTTCCCCTGCAATATAGTCATTGCTCACAGGATCTTGATCTACACCCTTAATTATCACTGAAGGCTGGAGTAGAGCCAAAGGATCATTTACACAACACTCTATATAAATCAGTACACCCCACCCCTCTAAATAAAAACAATCCCCTAACCCCCTATCCCGCCTTTACAAAAACTCAAAAGTTTGCCCTTAAAACCCAATTGTTATTTATTTTTACCTACAGTATTTGTTATTTGTCCAATTTATTTGTTTATTGATTTACCTATTTTGTAACTTATATCCCCCAAAATTCCATGGAATGACATTCTGGAAATATTGGCATTGTTTACTTCAAGCTTTGCTTCATGTTTACTTCTTCAGGCAGCTTGACAAAGTGTCATGGCTATTTGCAAGTTGCTTCCAACTTCTCAGTCTGGCAGCATGTTAAAGAGAGACTGATTAGCGAGAGGAGGATATACGCCTTTGGCAACTAAGATATAAGGAGAGTTAATAAGATATTCTGGGATGTATTTTAATTTTTACATGAAAAAGGTAAAGGTAAAATGTATTATTTTTTGTATAAAATGTTTTCCACAGAATGCCTCACTATAAATATAAGTGTACTGTACTACACACACACACACACACACACACGCACACACAATCTGTGTTAATATTGCCTTTCCTGTCTAGAAGCATGATTAATACGTACGATATATTCATTATCATTTTAATTTGGACCTGATCTATACAACCACTGATTGCCCAGATTTTACAAAATGTATCCATATATATATATATATTTTTTTTTTCAATGCTTCAATCCACAGTGATTCTTACCTTCCTTTAAAAAACTGTGGACAGTCTCTTATCATGAGCAGTGGAGCCGAGGCACTGAAGCACAAGTTAAACAGGATATTATGCTCCTGTATACAGAAGAACAGGACCGCCTGGTCTCGCTTCACGCCAACAGCCAAACACACCGGAATTATGCAATTTGCTTTACTTGTAAAAAAAAAAAAAAAAAAAAAAAAAAAAAAAAGTACAGTAAAATCTTTAGAACTTATATTCTGATAATTTCAAAGTTTACATGGTTTTGTTTAAAACTTCATGCAAACTATTTATATCCATTTGTATATCTGTTCTTTTCCTTTCTGTATTACTATTATTATTGTTATCATTATTATTATTCTTATTATGATTATTATTACTTTGCAAAAAGGTATTTGATTTAGGGTATGCAACATTTATGTACAAAAAACTACTGAAGAAAAACTGTTAAAAACGTCAAGTCAATTCTAATTCTAACAGAATTTTGTACAATGTGCTTAAAAGGACAAGTGCAACAATATGTGGTTTTTCCAGTAGATCAGTAAGTACGGGTTCCATTCTTAGGCAACAAGTTACTGTACATCGGTTCTTCACTTTAAAATAAAAGCATCTAAATGTGTAAATGTAAATTGACGTCACAATGCATTACTAAAACAAAAACAATTCTGTGAGATCACGAGACACCCGCTGTACGCATGTCCTCAAACCTCCAGTGCTTCCTGAATTGCATCTAAAGGGGCCAAACAAAGATGAGCAGAGCGCTATATTTAAACATGTCCACCAATCACTCTGATTTCACCCTTCGTAATGTCTCTGTCAATGTTGAGAACAGCTGTTGCATTAAATGCCCCACTGCTTTTTCTCTCTTTCTGCTCCATCAGCTACAAGTATGGCCTGGGAGCAGATAGCATTGTGAAAACCAGCAGAGAGGAACAAAGTTTGGTTTCACATTTACAGGAAAGGGATGCATCTACAAAACAGGCTATTAGATGAATAATATATTTACAACCTCGGGCCCTTGTTGCCTGTTCTTTTACCCAGCGACTTTTTCATTCGATTTTTCCGTATTGATTATGTTTCTGAATTTTAATTAAATAATAATGATGATAATAATAATACAAACATTGTTTGAAAATTTAAATGGTTGTTGATTGAGTAATGGGAGACTAGTTAAATATTAAATAACGTCAGCATAATTTTTCTTTCAACAATAAAATTATTGTTAATAGAATAACAGGACATGTGTTATAATATCAATACAGTATTTTGCTTTATCCAATTATTGTTTAAATCCAGGGTGCTGGGTAATAAATAAAATAGACAACGAAAATTGTTTAAAATATAGTTTAACCATCCATTTGTAAAATTGATTTGATTTGAGCCATTTCCAGCAAGTCTGGGCCTTAAGGCTGGACACACCCCCACAACCAACCAATCACAGAGCAGCACACATTCACATTCTTACACCTATGGACAACTTTCCACACTCCAGTTCTGCTGGACAGGTTTTTGAATTTGAGAGGCTGGAGACCTGAAAGAAACCCACGCAAGCACAAGGAACAGAGACAAACAATAGAAAGGCATTTATTGTGCCACCAAAAGTGGGTCCTTCTTGCTCCACTACGCCACCATGACACTGGAGGAGTAGTTTGTGTTCATCTAAAATATAATCTGACTAATGGGATTGTAATAGAAGACCATGCTTGTGGAGCCAAACTAAATACACATTTCCATGCAGCACATTTGTTTACTGCTGTCCTAGCTGCGGGGCGTTTATGTGTCCGTGGGTGTGCGAGAGAGGTGAGTGTTCTGAAGTTACCTTTCCCTAGCCATAATGTCTTCCTCTCGCACCATATCTGATTTCAGTCACTCAATTGCATCAAAACAAACATAACTGTCGCCTAATGCCGTGACTTTGTTTGGATTACACGCACCGGTCAAACGCGCCAACGCGTGTGATGGACACGGCCTGCCATGCCACACCTGTACAGTATCTCTCGCCATCACAGATAAAGCCTTCTGCTTTCTGCCGAATTATCTGATATGACCTGCGGGCAAACTTGTCTTTCTGGTGTCAGGACATTTTTTCCTATGAATGATTCAGCAAAAAGTATCAACACTACTACGATATGTAGAAAACACTCAAGAACAACTTGAGCCGGAGGACAAAAAAATGGAAGAAATGTGTGCAAACAACTCAAGAAGAAACACAATCATCAAAAAGTGCAACACTCTATTTTTGTGGGTCAACAGCAATATTCATTTATTGGATCTTCACTAAAAGTGCAATATTTTTGAAGCACTTTCTCAAAAACAGACAAAAAAATCCGCACAAATGGAAATCAAGCAGGAAATTGAGCAAGTGCTGCCTTTTGTTGTTCCCTAACAATAGAGACGTTTATGTTTTGTACATCAGAAAGAAAAGACATGCAACATTGAACAAATAAACCATTAACTTGATACTATCAGTTTCCACTGAGCCAAAACCCTTCTCGCTTCACTAAAACTAACTGCTTAGTTTCATTGTCTGTATTTACAATGACACATTATATTTCAGTTCTGAATTACATGATTATATATTTGTAAAATGTATAATACAACTATGAGGATTTATCGAGCAGCCTTGCATCAAAATTGCTCAAAGCGTATATTTCATTGAAGTTGTCAAGGTCTCACACAACGAAATACATGGACAAGCCTTACTTTTAGTGACTATTAATAACGTGCGCACTATATTTGTACATTATATATACATAGCCTAATTTTATCGGGGAACACATCTGTCCTGTCCACATTACATAAGACATATGACAAACGCTGTTTATACACATTTAGAATGTCTGCAGATGGTGATATGGCAGCATGGCTCCTCGCCAACGCAACATTCATTTTGCGTTGAAAGTTCGGTTTGTTGAAATTGTAAATAATAAATTATTCTAAAGGCACGACCTGGTGGTGTTAAGAGCAAAAGATCAAACTAATTGTCATGTGCAGTAAAATCAACTTCCTCGCTGAACGGACTTTCAAAAGAAGAAAAGCGCTTTCCTACGCACCAGTTGCGTTTCTGCATTCTAATAATACGTAGATGTGGAAGACTTACACAGAAAGAGCACGAAATGAATGCAACTTAAGCAGAGGCAGACTTATTTAGACACGAGTGGAGCGCAATGAGCTGTATCACTTACCCGCTGAAGGTCAGAAAGTACGAAGTTGGGTCGTGGTGACTGGGATTGAGAGGCGGTCGTGGAGCGAAAGTCTCGACTTGATATCACTTCCCTCGAGGTTCGTCTAGAAACGAAACGGGAAGAGTCTGTAACTTCGCGATAATTTCAGCAGAAGAGTGCGAGTGATGTGCGATTTGTTTTGTCAGTGCGCAGCGCGCGATGTGACAGCTCCATGACCGTCACCTGGAGGCGCTTGTGACAGCCGAATCCGCCAATCACAAGGGAGGAAGTGCATTATGGGAAATGTAGTTTACCTAACAATGCCCTTTCGACGCTCAAAATGTTTTACCACGTTTGAGACTGTAATTAAGGGGTATCAAACTCGCTAAAACTCACTTTAAGAACAGGACAAGCATTTTTGAAACACAACAAAACATTTGAATACATAGTTTTGAACAGGAATATTATTCCAGAATAAACTTTCATAAACGTAATACAGTACTTTTATACTGCCACATTATAGGATACGTAGTTTGTGTGTCCTAAGCGCTTCATAGTGCAGTGCAGACTTTGACACACATTCTGTGAAAAAGTTTACACTTATATAAATTAATAGAAAAATGCTCACAAGTAAAATAATAGAAATGTAAAAAAAAATGCATAAAACAGTATATTATCTTTAGTTAAAAGATTTAATAAAAAAGATTAGAATAATAAACTCTGTTGTTTCAATTCACACCATTAGATGTCACTGCTGATCTGCTGAGAATCACAGACAACGACAGCCTTTCTTCCTTCTTTAATACAGTAAACCAAATCATTGTTTGTTAAGCAACATTTTTTTTTTTTGCTTGGAAACCTACACCAATCAAAAATATGGTTTCTCCATACTGAAATGTGACTGAACCCCCTCCCCCAAAATATACACTTTGGTTTTATTTACCTTTAGATCACAAAATCCTTCCTTCTGCTCAGATTTCTGAATATGCACCAATACAATAAACTGAACCACTGGCACACTAGAAAAAGCATATTTGAACAAACATGCACAGATGTGGATGATGAACTTAAAATAGTCAGAACGACAGGACTGGGCATAATCAGTTTAAAATATACTGGTTTGCCATTTCAAGATGTGATTTAATTCTTGCACAAAAATGTATATATACAGTCCACAACATTTTCCACAACTGTAGTTTTGTTCTGTAGTCTAAAAAACAAACGTTCTCAGGCTTCAGGCTTTTTTGATAGAAATAAATATTGATGTAAGACAACTGAATTCTGTAAAACATTAAGAAATGGCCAATTTTAACTTCAATTAAGCTCAAAAAGTGCAAATCTCAACAGTTGCAATGCACAGAGTAAAACACAAATTCCCCAAAACATGAATGAAATGTCCTGATGTTCAGGTTCTGTTTTCAGCTGTGTGAAGATGTGGGGTACTGAGGATGCCACCAGTCCATAAGGCGCACACTGTGGACCGGGTCCAGCACAACCTGCACCCCCTGCTCACCGCTAAGCTTCTTCCCTCGAACCACTGGTGAATCCTGGAAGTCCAGTCGGACTCTGTGATGCCGCATGTCGGTGCTCACATTAATGGTGAACTGTAAAAGCGAAAAAAAGCAAAAGGTTATTTGAAGCTTTTGTGAATGTTAAATTGCATCATAAAATTTGAATGCTTCCTTAAATACATTAAATAATCCGAAATTAAGCAAACAATCAAAAACTGATCAATTAGAAACTGTCAGGATATGTATATAAAACTGCTTAACTGGATTATTTGAAAGTTTCAACGACTCACCAAGGTCAACGTCATTCCCATTACAACAGAAGTGAAAATGAAATTCAGAGTTGTGACACGCAGCAGATAACAATCTGAATCTGGATTTGTGTGAACATCTTTATACTGCCTGGGCTTTTGGAGCTCAAGGTCAGAACCATTTTTTCCCTTGGTAGGCTGAAAAAAAAAAAAAAGGTAAAATTAAAGAAAAGACTACCACACAATAACCGCTATCATATTTCCACAAAAAAAAACAAGCATTGTGCATACCAGCCTAAACTTGAAATTGAATTCCCACATTTGCTCTGACCTACTTCCAGATACTTTGTTGACCCAAAATAACAAACACTGCAAGGATAAAAAAAAGCTTTAAGGTCATATTCATATTCCACAAGTGCGAAAGTTAAAGTAAAGCTACGTACTTTAGAATTGAAAAGCGTAGTGGGTGTAGAATCGGGAATAGGAGGACTTTTTGACACTCGGAGGGTGAACGGCTCATACAAATGAAAAAGTGAGCGAATGACACGGGCACGAAGACAGAGCATTTTAGAAATGGAGTCAGGTTGAAATCGATCAGGGAGTTCAGCGTCAAGGTTATAATGCCTTTAAAAAAAACAAACAATCAAAATGTATCAGATTACAAACTGGACATAGAAATAAACTTTCCAAATGTTTGGTCACTTTCACTTTACCTTTTATACAATCGTGTCCAGAAAACAGCTGTGCATGTGGCAATCCAAGCATTCCTGCAAATCAGAGCAAATCTGCAGATGTCTTCTGGACGAATATATCCGGCCAGCATAAGCCAAATGTCGACCGGATAATCTTCTCCTTCTGTGCTTTCACTATTTTCTGTGAACAAGTGAAAAATGTAACTGGGTTAAAGTAGTAAAGAAAAAAAAAAACAGGATGGTTTGATGTTCATGCGCTCCTAAAAAAAAATAACCAAGACCAGCAACCATCACACTGCTTTTACACACATTACCTTTACGCCTTTTGTTTTTCTTCTTTTGAACGCCTTTGGTCTCATCACCTTCTTCTGAGTCCAGTTCATCACTGCTCGCGTGGGCTGAATTACTCAGACCAGCAGCAGAAGACAACACCTCTTGCACAGGACCATGTGATGCCTCAAGTCCACAGAGTAGTTTCACTAAAAAAGATATAATGATAGGTTGCAATTATTTAAACTGCAGTGTGTCATTTTAAATACATTACCAGGGCACATATACAGATCAGTTCTTATCAGTTAAAGATTTTGTTCAGTGATTAATCAATCATGCCTGGTAAAGTCCGGGCATCAAAGTCTTCAAGGTCATGTGATATTTACTTCCTGCTACTTGCGTGCTAAACTAAGATCAAACTAAACCAACCAAGAGTTAGAAGTAAACTACAAGTGTATATCACATTAAATGTGTGTCACATTAAATACCTTCTTTTTCAACTGCATTAGCAACAGCCTTTTTAACTCTTCCTGATTTAACAATGGCGGGATCGGCGTTGGCATAGTCAGCCACGGTTACTGCAAGATTAAAAATAAAACATTAAGCATTAAAAATCTGAGATTATTCAGTCTTAATTTAAAATGAAAAAAACTGGTCGAGTCCACATTGACATGACATTACCTGACTCGGAGCAAACATCCTCGGCTTTGAACTTCAGCCGTTTTCTGCTCCCTTTCTTGGGCATGACGACAGCGGGGGTCTATTGCCTTTTATCGAGGGTGTGTGCCCAGCCATTTTTCCAGCAGAGGTAACGAAAAAATGATAAAAAGGAAGGAGAAATTAAAGAAAGTACCTCCAGGATCTTCGGCCATTATGGAACTGACGCGCCCGGTCATCCAATCTTCTCGCGAGAACTGCATCTCCAACGGTCCCACTGCAGTTGTGATTGGTCAGAAAAGTCACATGAGATGAGACACGTCCAATCAGGAGAGTTATATTTATGAAACGTGACTGTGAAAACGTCATCTCAGCTGCTTCCTTAATGGCATTCTGTAGTCCGTGTAATCATTTCAGAACATACCCACGCACACAAACGCAGCTACTATTTATAAAAGAAAACTATAAATGGATAAACGACTGCCTTTTTTGTTGCCAAAGTTAAACTTTACCTCCAATGCGAACGCAGCCGTTAATAATAAAAAAAAACACCATTATTCGCTTGCTAAAGTAATACTGGTATCAAAGAATGAGAGCAACCCAATAATTGCTCATTTTATATCGATGTATTTCATAATCCTATATTTATTTATCGATAAAATTGAATTGGTCTGCGTGTTTAATTTTTAATTTATTTCTGCAGTAAACATGCCTAACAGCAGAGAGCGCTGCGCGTGACACCATTTCTCTCAGTTGGAGTCTCGTGCATGACAGTCATGTAGTCGCGTGGTGCTGATGTGAGAAACTCCTGTTTTCTGCCGTTCGCACGCGACTTGCGGAGCCGCGCCGGTTAGAAAGGATCACTTTGGACTCCGCGTGTCGCCGTTAGCTTTTTTAAGCGTGTCAACGCTCGGCTGTGTTCTTATTTCAAAACATGTTCGAGTATTTGTGGAGATAGCGGACTCGCTGTGTGGCAGCAGGAATGAGCTCGTAGAGGGAGGAGCGCTCGGTTAGGCTCGCCGTGCTTGGAGATGATGATGATGATGGTGGCAGAGGGATCAGGAGGATGCGGCAGACCTTCTTTTTCCGGTTTTTTGAAAGGTTAATGGCAACTGGTGGATGGTAAAGCGCGTATAGCGGAGAGGATTGGGATAAGTAAAATTGGAATATGCATGTGATGAGCACGGCAATGAAATGCTTCGGGCTTCAAGGCAAACTGGGTGGATAGTGTCAGAGCGAAGAAGGCCAACCAGCATGGATCCCAAAGGTCAAGGTGTGTGGAGATTTTAGATAGTTCTATCTAATCACATGGTGAAGTCACAAGAATGCAGGTGCATTTCAAACGGACACGTTTAAGATGCTTGTCAATGTCACTAGTTTTTACCATTGCTTTCAAAATCCGTATTTGACATTGTTAGGGGGAAAAAATCAGTTTTAAATTTGACTTAGACGTCTTAGCGAGCCGAGCAATATGATGTGCGAAGTGATGCCGACCATAAACGAGGGGGACTCGGTGAGTTCTCAGAGAGGCTCTCAGAATGGCACGGACGCCGAGTCCAATTTTGAGCAACTGATGGTGAATATGCTGGATGAACGAGACAAGCTGCTGGAGTCTTTACGGGAGACACAGGAGAACCTGATCCAGGCGCAGACCAAACTCCAGGATGTGCTTCATGAGAGAGATGTTCTTCAGAGGCAGCTCAACTCCGCCCTTCCGCAGGTAATCGCCGTTCTCTCGCTCCGTTATTTGTCATTATAATCGCATGTTATAAATGAGTCTAATGTTTCTGTTGATTCGGTAAGTAATGACAGCTCTAATTAAGGAAAGAATGTGCACTCTGTTTTTAGTATTACTTACAACAATTTTTTTTTTCCAATTTCAAAATTATGGATTAATGGATACAATGCATTGCTTGTTGCGCCTGTTGTCCTGTGTTAAGACGTTTATTTTGTAAAGAAAACTAGAATTGCTTATACAATATCTGAAAATGTAGATTGTTTCATGATAAAGGTTTTGTGTTATTTATGTTAATGCAAAATTTGGGGTTGACATAGAACTGGTTTAATATAAGTAGTTATACAGTTATTTTTAATGCCTACTTTAATTCAAAAAGTGTTTCAAGTTGGAATTCACTATTACATGTATATAATTAGTCTATAAGATGATCTTTAGCATTCACAGCTTTTCATAAATCAACAAAGTCTGAGTTTTTAAATATTTAGCAGTCATGTGGTTTTCTTAAAGTTATTATTGCAGAGAAAATGAGTCTGGGTGTCAAATTATGAGCTTGTTAGTCAGGGAAATAATTATTTGAAGCCTGCTTGTTTTGTACATTTGCCCATTAACAAATAATTGAGAAGTTTGCAATTTAAATGGTGTGTTTATTTAAACAGTTAGAGACATAGTTGAACTAGAAGAAACATGCAATTTAAATAGTTAAAGCCATTATTATTGTATTAAAACTAGTTATATTGTGATAAATAGTGTTTATTGTTTTAGAATTATTTCCCTACCCTAACAGTAAAGCATATGCTGTTATAGATTTCTGCATTAGTTTTCTTTGTGGTTAAATTGTTAAGTGACCACTGATGCACTATTCAATCTGTCTTGCAAATATTTAACACACCAACAAAGCACATTCAAGATTCAGAGCTGTTACTGCAGAAGCTGATCTATTATTCATCTTGATGCTTTCGGTTAAGTAGTTCCTCTGACCCGCACGTTTATCGGGGATTTGTTGAGGTATAGCTGCTGAAAGGTAACGCATATTTGAATTAATATGCATCATTACCATTCATTCTTGTGACCCAAAAATGTCAGTGGTTGGGAATGTGCTTACATCCCAGACAATAATTACAACCTCCCCTACTGTTAGGCCAAAGCGTGCATCTTGGGAAGGTTGTGGATTGATTTTGGTTCAGACTTTTTTTTTTTGATGTGAGCTTTGATACACACAAAAAGAAAGCGCGCTGTAAGAACTTAAAAGTCTCTTGAGAAGAAGACTTTTATGTTACAAATGCAGTTTATGTAATGCTCTCGTGGCTTAATAGATTTCGCCTTAGGTCTTTGACTTTTTTTTCTTGCTCATTGTGACTTAAGAAAAGACTAAATGAGGGTCTACTCAAGAGCTTTGACTTTAAATGTAAAGTCGCCCAATAATATTATATTTCATTTGGAAATCCTGTCTCATGGGTTACTCGTAATGATGTGTTACTCATAATGTTATGGTCTTCATAATGGTGTGTTACTCAAAATGTTGTGGTCCTCATAAATGGTCCTTATACTGTTGAGTTACTCATAATGTTGAGGTCGTCTTAATGTTGTTGTTTTTTGTCTTTCGGCTTTTAATTGTCGAAATTTTAATTAATTCATTTTTGATGGATATAATATTGAATCTCTTTACTTGCTGTTTTGGGACGTCCAGCTCATCTGCACATTGAGGTGGGGTGAGAATTTGCCAGAATTCAGCCATTGTAGTAAGAATTCAGCCATTAGGTAGTAAGTGTTAAAAAGAGTTTCTGGAACGAAGGCCAGCCTTGCCATTGGGAAATCACTTCCTGTTTGTCTCCTGATAAAACTCCTCACTTCCTCTTTCGCTGCACTTAAAATCTAGAGCTCTTCAAAGTAAAATACCTACTTTGATCTGATGCTCTGGGTCATTCAAGGCTGTTGCTAAGAGGGCAATTATTCCAGTTTGATATAATTTCTCTTTCCTTTCTTACAATCACAACCACACACATGGTGATTTTTGTACCAAGGAAACCAGTTAGTAAACCCATTTATTCCAAAGTTTTTTTTTTTCTGTAATGAACCAGAATTGATTTTCGGTTCAATTTGCATATACTATATAATTAAACATTATATATAAATAATAATTTTTTTATTAAAATTTGAAAGCTTAGTGTTATGTTTGATGGTCTGTAAATGCACTTTAGTGTCTCTTGACCCGTTAGCATGTCTGGTGGCTTGTTCTTTTTTCTCTGCCGAGCGAATTGTCAGATCAGGATAGAGGTATTGTTGAGGACGAAGGTGATGCGTTTACACTCCACAGACCTTACACTGCAGTGTGAAGAGCTGAGACCAGCACTGTGTCCGCTGTACTCAAGAGCTTCACCACACTGCAGAGTTTGCATCCTTCTCATCACTCTTGAATTGTCTATCGAGGATGCTGTCTTTTTAGCATCAATGTCAGTCAAATGCGTTTGTACGTTCAGGTGGAACTAGGGAGTGGATGTCGGCTGGTTAACTGGCCCTAGGACCGCTAAATGAGGGAGGATGCCAAGCTGCCGCTGTCTGATGAAGGAAGGGGTTTGTATCCTGCTTATAAATGTGATGTTTAGAGGAAGTGGCATGTGGAGATGGTTCTTGAGTCGAGCAGTTAAATCCTGAGTCATCTGCTCACTCATGCAGATGGCAGAATGGAGGTCAAGTGTTGGATTGTTTCATTTGTCTATTTAGCAGCCGTTTCCAAAAAATTAGCAGTTTTCGAATAGGTTTGCCTCTTTTTTATATTTGTTTGCTTTTTTACTCAAAATAATGGTACTATATTTCTCTAGAACATTTTATTGCAATTATTTATTTTTTCAAACTTATTTATTTTTTCAAATTTTATCATAAACATGTACACACACAAACACACACCCACCACTTACAATGACCTACAGTACGTACTTGACCCTAAACCCACCAATCAAAATATGGTAATGTAATTCCTAATGCACCTCCAAACATGCTTACTAAATGTGTTCGAGATGTATACCCTTCTTTTTCTTGTTTTTTCTACATTTCTTGTAAATATAAGTGATAAAACAGAACTTCGATTCTCTACGTATGGCAGAGTTGACAATAAAGCTGATTTTTGACTTTTGTGAATGTCACTCATATTTAAATGCAAGCCCACTCGGTTTTGAGTTTCTATGGTAAGAAAGAAACATTTTAAACGTCCTGATGTGCATATTTTCATGCCATACTGTTTTTTTATAACGCTTGCTTCACTGACAAAACGAACTCCCATCTTTGAGCCACTCAGCATTCTCCAGCTCTCAGTGATAGATGAGACTGATCAATAGACGCTTTTTTTCTCATCAATGCCTCACCGGAGGAGGTCTCGGTTTGCAGCCGTGGAATATGTGTGCGCTATTGGGAGAGCAGGGTGACCCAGCAGACTGGTTAATTTTAGCCATATGTCTAATATTATACATTGGGATGTTATGCATGCAGAAAGTGACATTGCAGCTACTCGCCGAGAGAATGTTTGTACCACTTCTAGGCTTGAAACACAAAGCCACTGACTTTGGCTTGAGGTTGTGTGGAGATTTTTGTTGATAGTATGAGAAACTGTATTGTCTGTGTTTGCTTCCACTATTTCCGACTGGTATTGAGCCAACACAGGTGTGAAAACACCATCACGTGGCATTTGGCAGCTGCCGTAATCTCGGCGCTGTCGGACCTTCCCGTGGCAGCTGCAGTGATTTATTACTTTAACCTCGGACATACAGGCATTTAACACTTCCCTGGACAAAGCAGCGTTGTCTGACATTTGTAGTGTATTTAATTGTATTTAATTGGAATTTATTAGGCGGCGCGGTGGCATCTTGGGCAGGGCTGTCGCCTTACACGCATTCCAATCAAGTTTGAAGAGTTTGCATGGATTTATGTTTGTGTGGGTTTCCTCCAGGTCTCCGGTGTCCTCTCACAGCACAACATGGGTTTTGGAGAGTCAGTGTGTCAAAATTGTCCTTTGGTGTGAGTGAGAGTATTTAATTGATTCGTAGGTGTGAGTTATGCGATATGTGAGTAATGTGATTGGTCATACAGATTCAGTGTTCAGGTCCAACAATGCTGAGATCCCAGAAATGGATACATTTATTTACAAGACAAACAAATGCATTTAATAGTTTTTTTTGTGTATTTGTGTAAACAGTTTAGGAATTCTGTGTAATTACATTTCAATGAATGAACTGAATTATATTATTGTAACTTTTTGTACTTGATTTATTTGTGATCAGTTGTATTGTTTTTTCAATAAATACATTGAATTTATTTTGTGTTTGTGATCAAACGCCAAAAAATATAATTCAATTGTACAATATTTACCTTTTTTGTTTTATTTCATTTAATTTACATTTTTTTGTGTTTGTTTTAACCGATTGCTGCTTTGGAAGTGGCCGATGGATGATTTTCCATTTGCTCCAAAATTTGTATTTACAAAATGCTTTTAGAAGACCACCCTGATGTCAGAAAATGTCAGGCATTTAACACGAGAAAGCTTTTAGCTCAGCTGTTTCACGGTCTAGATTGTTGACCGATGGAAAGGATCAGCTTCTTCTTGTCATTTTCTTCTTTAAAAGTGCACATATTACTTATTTTTTTTTTTTGCATATAATGAAATTAAAATGGAGCACCCCGAAGCATGTGGCCGGCTTATGTCTGAAGTCATTTGTGCAGTGGAGCTTGTAGCACACAGCTGACTGTACAGAAGTGGCTTGGAAAAGGACAATATTCTCACATGGCCTCTGACAAGACTTTACCATTAAGCTCTTTTTACCATATGGATTTAGAAGTGGAATTGTTTTACTGTATATGATCAGGATAGCATAAAACATTGAAAAAGGTTGATGTGTTAAAGGATTGTATGAGGTTCTCTTCTAGGTAAAAAAAAAACCATACTTATTGTTTTTAATTTTAAATTTAAAATCAATGCCGAGTTCTGTAAGTAGTGTACATGTTCTCCATATGCTTTTGCAGCTTTTCCGTTTTGTGATCGGTTGGTCACTAATCCAGGGGGTGTGTCCAGCATTCATACCCAGAGTTGCTGGGATTGGCAGTAGAAAAGGGGTTTACACGATGGACAAACTAAAGTGTGATTTATAAGCATTGTCCAACAGTTTGGTTATTATAGTGTAAAAATTAAATAAACATTTTTGTAAAGTTTACATGATTTACTTGTAATATTGGTTCCTCTAATAAGATTATATACTGTACCAACAGATTATGTTTCTATGTAATGTCTAAATTATGAAACATATGCATTTATTTATGTTTACACATTTATTTTTTCATTATTTATGCTCCCAACAGTGAAAAGGTTTCTTCTGTCATTTACATCTAGTAAGTGTATAGAAGTGGCAAATTTTAATGCAATGTTTGTGCAAAATTATCCTGTGGTTTTTATAATGCGACGTAGAGTCAAGATGATCAAGAAGTCAATGGCCTGATGGTCCAAACTCATGACGGCCATTCTAGTGTTACTTTGGGAGGCAAAGGAGAATTTCAGGAATTAAATTTGGCTGGTCTCTTTAATCTTTAGTGTGTTTCTCCAGGAATGTTATGAGCATTATGCTACTCAAATGCTGTGGCAGGGGATTAGAAGACGGCTTTAGTGACTTGACAAACAGTGACTGAGTGAGGCAAAGTGAGTGGAAGGGAATCACAGAGTGGGTTTTATATAAGGGATTAGTCTGAAGGCTGTTACGCATGGAGGGGAAAAGTTTGAGACATGTAACATGCAGAAACGTGTTTTTAACGTAGCTCACTGGTCAAAAATCAAAGGTGTGTAGTCAATTAGACACAATTATTAGACACAATTATTGTGGCTCGGTCTAAGATTACCTGCATTTTACAAACTGTACCGTATATCTTCTGTTATTAGCCTGTTTCTTTTGGTAACGGAACCAGATATGTTGTATTAGTGCACACTTAGTCTCTTTTTGACTCCCGTCTTTTATAAACGCCTGGTTTGAACACATTGCGAGCAATTAACGGCCCGTCTCTAATAATCCCACTGATGACAGATATTGAGATAACGGCCGGAGAAATAAGATAAGAGAAGAGATAAGATAATTTTTATTGCCACTGCACAATGGTGCAACACAATTTAAGGTGCAGATACAAGAGATAAGAATAACACCGTCAAAAAAAAAACGTAAAACATAAACAGTTATACATATAGTTACAGTTACACACACACACACACACACACACACACACACACACACACACACTGTTCTTTAGTATATACCAGGGGTACTCAATAGGCGGACTCCGGTCCGCATCCGGACCCAGACGCGATTACATTTGGACCGACGGCAAAACCAACATGCTACGCTTGTGATCAAAATCCAAAGGCGTTTTTTTAGTCGATCACGCAATTTTGACCCAGCAATGTTTATTCACACACACACACACACACACACACACACACACGAACGCAAACAAATATATTTATCAATGTATATAATTTATCTTGAATGATTGTACTCGTTTTAGCTGCGGCATTTGTCCAATCACAGCCGCTGTAAGAGCAACGTGACAACTACGTCATCAGTTTGCGCTCTGGCGGCTTTCAGTTACTTTAGAACACGGCCGCGGCGGCGCGCACAGTCGCTCAGGTCTTCAGGGTAGCCAGAGCCAGGCGAACGGCCGCTCTGTCGTTTGCGTAAATCGAGAGATTTTTTAACCTTAAAGAATATGGCGAGCTCAAAGCTGGCCGTCGATTAGAAAAGAAAAGTTGACTTTGAAAACTGTGAGTTTAACAGTTGAGTAAGTGGACAGAATAATATGCATTCGCGCGAAGCAGAAAACCAATGTGTTTAATCTGCAACGAGTCTGTCGCAATCGTCAAAAGTGATCGTGAAATGCCATTAATAATCCAAGCACGCACAATTTGAACAAATTACCCTCCACACACACACACACACACACACACACACAGAGGAATGAACGTCTCACATGTGTCCTGGGACAACACAAGACACCTTTCTCTAATGCTGAAATAGTCAATGAGTGTGTGACTGCTCCGTTGAAGGGACTCAAAAGGATAATTCACAATTTATGATCTTTCTCAGATTGTTTGATGAAGAAAAGTGAGGTGAACAATATTGTGTCAAATTTATGAAGATGTTTTGGGTCTTACAAACCTCACACAAGGAGGGATTACATTTATGAAGTAGTGACACAGATTCTTAGAGATCGAGAGATTGACCTGAAGCATGTTGTTTCTATACGGATGACGTGCCATTCACATTTGCAACTTGACCAATATTTTTCCGGACCTCGGACTGAACGGAAATTTCGTAAGTGGACCCTTCAAGTTTATAATTGAGGACCCCTGGTATATACTGTACGTATGGTATAAAGATAAATAGCCTTGAGTGTGTGTTTTTTACTGTTTTTTGTTTGTGTTTGTTGGTGTTGTTTGTGATCTAAAGGTTAATGCTTTAGATCATTTACGCGTGATGTACCTGCTAGGTCATGCTGAGCTTTGGCTAGTGTTCACTCCATTGTGCATTCACGTAAAATTGAAGTCTCTTGAAGACTAATGAAATTTATTCGTGAGTGCTTTCACACAGCATGCTTCGTGTCTTCAGCCTCAGTAGGTCTGCCAAACCATCTGCCAACAAAGGCTCTCAACAAGACAACAACTTCTTTTTTCGCTATATTAAAAGAACTTTTCTGTATTTACTTGGTTCATCCAACAACTTTTGGTATTTTTCCGAGTTATTTTTTCTTAATGTGAATAACGCTTCAATAAATCATTTAGTATGGTCGATGTGAAGTCTCACGCTTCGGTGATGGTAAGATGTTTTCTTTTTAAATAACCATCCACTTTTAATCTTGCAGTGTCTGATAAATGTCAAGCCTCATTTTTCGGAAAGTTTAACTCCAATAACCCATAGCTGAAGTAAAAATTGCTATCTGCTTTTCAATTACACATGACTATGGGAAAAAAGCCTGATTTGAGACTGTCTGAGATAGACACAGCATCAATCAAATTCCGGACACTTCTGAGACTCATTGCTCGTAAAAAAAGTCATAGCTGCGCAGCGGCGAGGAATATATGTGTGTGTTGTGTGAGGCATTAGTTGTATAATTGATGAACGCTTGGGTTTCGGTTACAATTCAGAGAACAGTGTTGATAAGCTTGACAAAATGTCTTTCTTTACTTTTAATCTGGTCTAGCTTCTGCTTTTGTCTTTACCATTTATTTATTGCCAGTCTATCTGTTTGTCAAAGCGTTTTTACATTTTTGAATCAAAGGGAGCTGCAGCCAATCCCAACAACTCTGGACAACCAATCAGACACGTCAATTCTGATTAAATTACTTGCAATTGTGAGAAAATATGTTGCAATTTTTTTTACATTTGTAATAATATACAGTATGAGCATTCAAACATTTCCCGGTTGCATTGTTTGTCTGTTAAATCATTTCTTATTGAATTCATGACAGCAATTTCTTTTTCCCCCGCATTTTTGGTTTCATTTAAAAAAAAAATTTTTTTTCATAAAGGCAGCGTCTCACAGACGTGTCTTTCTCCTCTCAATGTGAAATGCCATGTACGACAACTTAGTGTGTACATTCGAGCTAAAATGACAACTTGAAAATCATCAGCTCCCAACCTGACTTTGAAGACACATTATCAGGGGTTGCTTTTAAAATATGAATAGGAATATATAAAGTGTATTACGTATTTTGCATTGATTGTACCATTGTTTCTAAATGGTCCTCATTTACTAGGAATACACCAATACTGGTATCAGGTATCGACCTCGATGCCACATTTTCTAAAGTACTCGTACTCGTTAAAACTCAACAGATACCGGATGTCGATACCTGAAGTGAGAAATGTTTGAGCGGCATATAAAAGGTTTTGTCCAGAGAATTGTCCAGAGGCTCAAAATGTAGCGTATTTAACACAAGTAATTTAATCAAGCATCTAAAATTCCAACACAACTATGAGTACCAAGAGTTTGTGTAAACCAACACAACTCACGCTGAAGCGAACTTGCAACTGATAGTTCATGTTTGTTAATACCCATTGTTCTGTTAATACACATTGTTCTGTGGAAACAAAGTGACAATAAAAACTCAAATTGCACTCTCACTGTGTACATTTTCAGAAATTATTTATTCTGTAATATGTTGCATACAACATACTTTTCATTTTAAATAAATGTTCTTAATTCCAAACCAGCCACTTTTTTAGTTATATGACTGAAGCTGTTACCTGTAAATGTAATGATTTTTTAAAATTGTATATACCTCTGTGTCAGTTTCACCGAGTATTCCCTTGTGCTGCCCTATTGTTTACTGATGCTTGTTTGGGACTCTCATCTTTGTGTTCTGAAGAAGAAGATTGGAATGGTTTTGGTCTTCTAGTCTTCTGTTTTGAATGGCACAAGTCGACAAGTTTGTAGTCTGTTCTTGTCAAATTGCTAAAAAACAAAACATCCAGACTGCTGAAGTTGAGGAACATTACTCTTGCCGGTGACCTTTTTTTTTTTTTT
>CM051493.1:37905447-37969578 GCA_028031935.1 Paedocypris micromegethes
TTTTTTTTTTTTTCGTCAAATGTGATATTATGTAAACCAATGCAAACAACAACAACCTTCACAACCAAATGTTTTGTATAGTGTGTAACTATTAAACAAGAAAAAACTGGCTGACTGAGACACGACACTTGCTGACGTCCTGTTCTTAAATAGTTGTACTTTAACACTGTTTGTGATGATGTAGAAAGTGAAGTCGTGTTTCTATCACAACCCCTCAGCACAGTCTCCAGATCCAAGGCTCCAATGACAAATTCGTCTTTGGCACCACATTGTTTATTACAATATTTATAATAGCGAGATGTTTGTGGTGCTCAGAATATTCCACCTTATGTTCCTTCTCTTCAAGCATCTCTGGAGAGATAAACTGTAATTCACTGATCCTTTTATATGTCCTCCACTGACAAGATGCGCTTTTCTGAATCCTAACATATGTTGTGTTCTGCTGAACAGTAGTTTTGCGAGTAGTTCAGCTTTCTGTTTAGTCTTGGCTGCTGTTGTCGTGCCCATTCAACTTGGTTTTGCTTCAAGAGATATTCAAACATTGGAATTACAGTTGAATCATAATTTGCTAGTGAAACTGAGTACAAAATGTGTAATTGATTATAAAGAAAATGTAATCTACGAAGCATTTTGTGGTTACTAAACACCCACCATGCATTAGCTAAGCGACATTAACAATAGCACCGTTTTCTCGAAGAGTCTAAAAATGGTCTAAAAAACGTTTGTGCCGTTACAAAACTTAACGTTCTTCAGAACATTTTAGAGTGTTGAGAATGATTCCCAGTGGCTTCTATTCTGGATCTGGATTAGTATACAATAGTTCAAGGACAGTGGGTCAAGTGTAGAAACGGATCGATTGTGGATCCCGCACTTTGTTGTGTTTGCGTGTTGCCGGGTTTTGAATGTATATTACAGGTTATTTGTGAGGACGTGTGTGTGATCTGGGCATTTGAAGCTGGCTGCTTCGGCCATTCGGCGGAATAAATGAAAGCGTTGGAGTGCTGACTTGGCTCAGCGATCATGTGGCACTGTTACTATTTTGGATCACGGCCACAGCGAAGATTATGCACTTCTTTTGTTCAGTTGGACTTTGGTTTGCTATTGGTTTTAGTTCAAGACGTGTCATTTTTAACCTGCATACATTTTTTAATACTGTTATTTTTATACTATAGTATGTTCTCTAACTTGTATATTGGTGCATCAGAAAGGCCTTTATTTTACCTTTTTTAGCTAGTTCTTTTTTTTCCTGAGAGGGTTTTCAAAGGCAACAAGCACAAGCTGTTTCATTGACTTTCATGACTTTCACAGGAATAATAATCCATTCGAATCGCTGTGTCTTGGGCACTTTTGTAAATGGTAAACACGTACTTTGGCCTGTAAATGTAGTATTGAAAGTATTTAAAACCATAATACAGTTTAAATATATTATCAAACCTCAATTTATCCTTTCTTAACTTCATTTCCATTTCTGGATCACAAGAAGCCGGAGCCAATCACAGCATCTATCGTCCTGAAGGTGGAACACACACCCTAGACTGGTGGCCAACCAATAACCGAGCGGGATAAGCACACACATTCACATTCAACCCTATGGTCAAATTTTGACCTTTTTTGTAAACTTTCAAGAACATTTTGACAATTTAGAAAACATTTTGTCAAATTCAGACTTGTAAATTGCACTGTAGCAGGACATTGGAGACCTGGAGGAAATGTAACCAAGCACAGAGATCCTGCAATCTCCACACCGAAAAACCCAGACTGTCCTCAAACTTGAATTTCAATTGGGTCTTCTTAGTGTAAGGCAACAGCACGACCCACTACATCACCGCACCGGCACATTTCAGCTTAGGCGGTTATCTATTTAAATAAATTTTACCAAAATGAAAGCAGGAACAAATCTTGAGCCAACAAGACACATCAAGGTGCCAAGATGAACTGAAAAATCAATGGAGAGGAAAACAACCAAGTAAATTTTGCCTCTGTCAGTCTAAATAGGTCATCCACTGAGCCAGGCAGCTCAATTTTAGAATGGCCAAAAGGTAAAGGAAGAAATGAAGAGAACATGACCAGCCTTGGGACAAGCTCTGCTGGGATGAGAGCAATGGCTTGGTTATTTAACATAGCGTTTCAGGGAACCATTATATGAACGTGACGCAAGGAGTGTCGCCCAAGATGCTTGATAATTGATGAATAATTGAATTCTTTATAGCCAAAATGAAGAAGTGAAGTCATGTAGACACAACTTTTAATAAGGCTCTAACTAGGTTAATCATCTCCGTTGAGAGGCAAGACATCAAGGAATGGATAAACTTCGAAAGCGTTTTTTCGAAAGCATTTTATTCAAGAGGCATTGAATATTTGACCTCAAAACCTATTAGCACTCCAACATCGTGAAGTGTCTTCTTGGATTAGACTGTAGTTTTTCAGTCATTTTTTGGCAAGAACTTGTTTCCCCTGCAGCCAAAGCCAGCAACGTGCTGCTGAGCCACTCAAAATTAACCTCTAGTCGTTCTCTGAAGTTACTAGTTTTTCAAAGGTTCTATTACTCTTTATCATTGTTTATCATTGTTTTTCATTCCCTTTTCCATTTTTGTTCAAGTGGAAATGGACACACGCCTAGTAACTGGGCCTGATGGTGGGATGCACATTATGATTTTTGGTGACCAACCAATCACAAAGCGGGACAAAGAGACACACACACACACACACTAGCAATTTTCTAATTTTCATGAACACATGTTGGTTGATATATGGAAAGAACACTGAAGACCTAGAGGAAACCCACACATATGGAAAAAGCACTCTTCATTAAAAAGACCCCGATCAGGTTCTTAATTTGAGTCTTGAACCCATCCTTCTATCTTTATCTTTATTTTATTTTATCTTATTCCAGCATTTATACGGTTCTGCCAAACTCAATGCTCTCCGATGAACAGTCTCTACGAGCTTGTGAGCGCGCATCAGGGAGAAAATCCCTGATTAAAATATGTAACAAAAAAAAAACTTCTGTATTTTGGGGGCCCCTCCTAATTTAATGGTAGCAGAATTACCTGCGCCAAACGAGTTTAAAACAGAGAATTAACAGGGAGAATGAGCGAGGAAACACAACGGTAAAGTAAGTATGTTATCAAATCTGACATTTTAGTACCTGAAAAATTATTTTATTCTATTTATTTCACTCTATTTAAATTTAAAGCAAAGAGTAATACTGTGTGTGTTATTATATTGCTGTTTGACAATCTGATTTTCAGGGTTACATATTTAAAATAAAAAAAAGTGAAATAATCGTGATTTTGAATGGTGAAAAAAAAAATTGTGATTCTCATTTTATCCAGAATCGTGAAGCTCATTAGAACATATTAGAACTATACAATTGAAACTGAAGCATGATCTGTGGTGACATTCTGGTGTTTTGAAGCTTATCCGATGCTTTTGGTAACACCTCGCTCTCGTGTTAGATCTGTTAGTCATCCTCATTAAAGGTCAGACTGTATGATGAAGGCCAATGCCAACCAAGTCAAATGTCTGAAAGTCAAACTGTCAAGAAGACATTGCTTCTAGATGAAGATTTCAGGGGAGAAATGCACACAACCAATCGATTCAACCATTCCCTGTGTCTCAAGAAACGAAAGACATTTTTTTACGACTGTATTATTGATGTGCTACCACTCAGGACTCTCTGAATGTGCACAGCACAGATCTTGTTAACCCAGACCATAAACGTTGAGTCAGGCCAACTGGTGTACTGGGAATTAAATTAGTTGCAATAAACTTGGTTATTTATTTATTTTATAAGGGAAAGCCATCTGCAACCAAAGAAAGTGCATCCGATTTTGGACCTTATATTAGTGCGTGAGTCACATATATTTAGCCAATTGGTTAGTCATGCTTTTTAATTGTGTGAACGTTTTGTTCTGGGATATGAACAATATGGTCAGCCATTTCTAGATTTGCCTATTTTTTTTCCTTCGGGCCTTATTGACCTTTGGGCATGCCCAGATTATCAATGCAAAGTGAATTCACCATGGATGGATGGATGGATGGATAGATAGATGATGTTCAGGAGATCTGAAACAATACCTGTACGTGAGACAATTAAAACTGTGAATAACGCCTTACAAATGCTTAGAACTTAAACTTGAACTTGGTTGGCCATAAATTCAGAGTGTGTGTCACGTCTTCAGGCCCAGAATTTTCCTGGGATTAGCGCCAACTTCCTGTGACACAGAAATGAAAAAGAGGTTAAGAAAATGGATTGATGGAGGTATTCTAGACTTCTTTACTACAGTCTTAAACTCACTGATCTCTTTTTTATTGTTAAAATGGATGTTTCTTTAATGTATTTTAACTTTTCTTCACCTAACTTTTTAAAATCCAACTTCCTCTCTGTCTCTGTCTCAAAACTCTCCCTCTCTCTCTCTCTCTCTCTCTCTCTCTCTCTCTCTCTCTCTCTCTCTCTCTCTCTCTCTCTCTCTCTCTCTCCAACTTTCTCTCTGTATTCTGTATAACTGATTGTGGGTGTGTATCGGTGTGCCAGACGGGGACGGCCCGTAATTAAACCAAGGGGCATGTGTGGCACCACACACCGCTTTGAAACAGCCGCTGGTGTCTGGGGCGATGCTCATTTGGAGTCGATGACAGGGTCATGTCGTTTGTGCCAGTTCTGGAAAATAGAGCAGGGGGTTACAATGACAGCAGTGCTCTTATAAGGTGTGAAGGCCTTCACGAGAGATTCCGCCCGGGAATTCAAAGGCAGGCTGGCGTTAAAAGCTGGAAGCATTGGTTGATTTTCAATTAGGGGTGAAACTAACCATTATTTTGATAACTGACTAATCAGCTGGACTCCGGTTGTTGATGATATTACATACATACTCTGAGATATAAGTTTAGAATTCTGTCTTTATAACTCTCTATTGTTACTTTAACTTGCAATTCTGAGTTGTAAAGTCACAAGTCGGACTAAAACACTCCATTTTTACTTTATAACTCGCAATTCTAAGATCTAAAGTCAGAACTCTGACTTTATAACTTGCAATTTCAAGATATAAATGAATAATTCTGACTTTTTACCCTCCACCAAACAGCTGTGTTATTATTATTATTAATATTATTATTATTATTATTATTATTATTTTGATCTGTTTAAAAGCACTTTTAAAAAATACTTTTAAAATAATGACTAGTGGGAGAATACATTTTGTGGGGCTAATAATTTTGTCCTCATCCGTATACTATATAATTTGATAGGGTCTTTTACTGTAGCTTTAAGTTTTTACTATATCTCAAAGGTTTACAGACAGAGTCATTTGTGGTTTGGCAAGAATCTGAAGTAGATCTTTCTATAAATGTGGAAAATTATAAATGATTGTGTCTCAATTATTTGCATACGTCGTCGAATCTATAACAAAAATCGTAATTGATGACTTCTGTTGTCGATTATCATCGACATTATTGATTCCATTTTGCCGCACTATATTCCACCCCATGGACATTTAGAATACTTTGAGGTTTCTCTGGAGGACAATGTTTTGATGGAAGCGTTGGCCCTTTGGAGCTATTTAAAGCTTTGCAAGAATGGTCGGTGTATTTCAATAGGCACAGTATGTAAACACGACCAGTATAGTTGGTTCACATTGTTGCTAAGTTTAGTCTGGTGCAAATATGAGTACGGTCGTATTGAATAGCTCCAGCTCTTAGCTTCTCTTCACATTTGTCTCTTTTTAAATGGCTTGTGTCCAGGGGCCCTGAAAATCCAGTCTCCTTGGAAACTGCCAGACATAGTGGCAGCTGAAATCAACTTTGCATCTCCCATCTACCCCAAGAGGTGTAAACAGCCAGTGAGTTTCTGTCAAAGACCCTCGTGTACGAGAGACCATTCTACTTTCTAATCCTGAGACACTGTTGTCTGTCAAACAAGTCAAATGGTTGATCTGATTTGTTTCAAAAATGTACACTAGGTGTTATTAAAAACAATGTAACAGTCACTACAACTTCCGAGAATCATGGGTACATGTTACTGATTTAGGTGACACGGTGACGTAGTGTGAAGCGCTGTAAGAGGAAACCGTTTGAGACTCAAGTTCAAGGTCCAGTCGAGTCCTTTTCTCTGTGGAGCTTAAAATGTTCCACCCGTGTTGGTTTCCTTCAAGTTTCCCGTTTAAAAACATGCAGTGAGAGATTTGGAAAACTGGAAAATGTAATTGGTCAGTCACCAATCCAGAGTGTGTATCCACATCCAGGCTCAGATTTAATTTTTTAAATTAAAATTTCCCAGGTTTCCCAGAAATGGAAAACCGAAGAGTCCAGAAAATGGATGGAAATGGAACTATTCTTTTCAGCCCAGGTCACTTACAGTTGCTTGTCAAGCAAATCCATTCAGAATGATGTGACTGATCGAGAATGGACTATAATTAATTCACTAATAATACTGTTCCAACTTTTAATTAAAAAGACATCGCTTTGCTTTCACAGGTTGCACAGTGTGTGGGATTTTATTTTCATTTTAATGTATATTTAATTATGTTCTACATTTTATTTTAATCAAATAATTTATTGGAATCATATAAAACCAACGGCACGCTTACAATTCAATTATTAAGAGAAAAAACACACAGGTACATGTGCTAACTAAAATAGGAAATTACTTTGTTTTGGTCTTAAAGTGGTAAGTCTACAAAAGCCTATCTGCAACTCAATCTCTCATTGGTTTATGGCACTATAAAGCCAGTAGAACAGTTTAGTTCAGACTGGTCCAGTCTTGTTTGACGTGGCAGTGCTATTCGCTCATTTCAGACACAAAGAAACTCTGTCTGCCAACTGCCATGCCAGCTCAGTAGGGGTTGGCATGAGGTTCACCACCACTTTGTCCAGTTCTTTGCCCGGCTGGAGTTGTTCTGTTATCATAATTTGCTCTGATTTATGTAATCCGGTAGATCCAGGATCAGTTAAAAAGGATGTTTACAGATCCTGTAGTTGATCGCTCATGCTTTGACGAGTAAAAGGCCCAAATCATGGAGAGAAGTGCCACACGGCTCCAGAAGCATTACATCATCCCAATGGTAATCCACAGTCTGGCTGAGCTCAGACTCTTCATTATTCATAGAAACGCTAGAGCTGCTCATGTGCTGTTAGTATCACACGTGGCATCAGTCGAACAGAAGCATCAAATACCATCTTACAGAAAAGAACCAAGCAAATGTCTCAAAAAAGCACTTGTTGAAAAGCATAATGCGCGTGAAAGGTGGATTATTCTCACGGTGAGAGAGGATATAATCCCACAGGGTTGAATTATAGGAATTGACAGTTATTCAGTGTTGCGTTATATTTTAAAAGTATTCTTGGTGTTATTAGTTGCGTAAACGGCAAGTTAGGCCTTTATGATTTATTGCAAACTGTATAAATACGTTTTTTTTTTAATTGCAATCTGAGCTCATCCGATTTGTACATTTTCTTTAAATTTGACAGTGTTTATAATTTTTAAGTTAAAAAAAATCCCTGTTGTAAGCATGTTTATTTTAACCAATCAGAGCTCATTAGCACATAGTAGAACTGCACAATTCTGGATAAAATGAGGATCAAATTTGTTTTTTCAAGATCATAATTCTTTCACGATTCTGGACGATTTCTCACGATTTTTTTTTTCTTTTTTATATTTAGCCCTGAAAATCAGGTTGTCAAACAGCAATATAATAACACATATTACTCTTTGCTTTACATTTAAATAAATAGAGTGGAAAAATAATGTAATGTAAAAGTAATGTTGTAAAGAAAAAAAATCACTAAAAATAAACATACCAAGGTACAGTATTATGTATAGTTGAGGACAAAATCATTAGCTCTGTTTAAAAGCACTTTTGAAATGCTTATCAAACAATGATCATTTTGTTGGGGGGCTAATCATTTTGTCCTCAACTGTACATGTTTGCCATCTTCTGGTTTGAAACCGCAGTAAACACACACACACACACACACACACACACACACACACACACACTCTTCAAAATAAAATCCTTTTTCAGGTACTAAAATATCCAAGTTGGAAGCAGACTTACTTTACCGTTGTGTTTCCTCGTTCATTCTTCCTCGAGTTTAATCTCTTTAAATTTTACACTCGACTGGCGCAGGTAATAAGCACACGTGACCGTGCGTCCTGAGTCATCACGCTCACTGGGACAGTGCACTGTTTCCCCTACCATTAAATTTGGAGGGCTCCCCAAAATACGATGGAAGTAATGCCTGATTATTTATAATATTTAAATGATTGTGTACGGTGGATTTCCTCCCCGATGCGCGCACGCACACACATACACACAAGCTGACAAGCTGAGTTTGGTAGAATTTATAAATTCTCAGTTAAGATCGCTAGTGGGGTAGAATCGAGATCGCAATCTTTTAACGATTCAAAGATCGTCCAGCGCTAGCACAGAGTATTTTGCTGCTCTTCCTCAGATCATCCCCATTCAATATATCATAATTTTTGACTATGGGGCGCTGTTACGACCTCTAGGGTGATCGCACAGATCATAATGCAAAAGGTGATTTGAGTTGTGTTTATTATCCCTCTTTCACCACCAAAAAGAGTGCAATGTTTCACCACGAAAAATAACAAACAAAACGAAGCTCTAGAAAAACACTCTAAATTGCCTAATAACAAACAAAAGTGGAAAAACAAAACTACAAAGTTTCTTTCCTAAACTCCCTATCCAAAAACAGATACAAAACGATGAACAAAAGTGTGGCAAAACAATAAACTTAAATCACTCAAACTCACAAAGTATTTCAGATTTTGAATTTCAGATAGCACCAGTCTTTCCTACAGACTTCACACCACACTCTTAGAGTAACTTCCCCTCTTTAAAATACAAAACAGGATATTGCCAACACCTGAACATAATTAGGCCAAACCCATATCAATTAAGCAAAACAAACACAAATTCATAACAGCGCAAGTAAAACCTTAATTTTTTTTTTTCTAAATCACTTGGTGCTTTATAATCGAGAAAACAACGTGTCTTAAATAAATAAAGATTAGGAAATACATATAACTTTATTAATGGTATGTCTTATTTTCCAGTGCACCTTATAGTCTGAATGAAACGGTAATTGGAGATAAAGAATGGTGCCCTGTTCTATTACGTAATCCCATTTTCCGAATCCAGCCGTTTTAGCTTTATGTTTTTGTAGCTATTCAGAATGCTGTTCTGCAGACGACCCTCAAGGTCGAGCCAGTCCGATCTTCATCTGCATAATTTACCCTCCTTCCTCATCCTTGATCTCCACACAGCAAGACCTATAGGATCACTTTGCATGACGCAAAGCCACATGCTTTGACGAACACAGCAATGCATCACAATGCTTTACACACTCCCAGATTTCCCCCCAGCTTTCTGTTCTTGGATTGGCTAGAAAAAGCAGTCACAGAAAGCTGCAGAGTCTTTAAATACAGCTCTGAAGTCATACATCTCAGATGTCTCTGGGTGGCCGTGGTGATGCTGAAGACGTCTCTGTCTCTCTCTCATCCCTCACCCGCCCCCCTTCCTCTCTCCCCCCTTCTTCTCTCAGCTAGCATGTCTGATTTATTTATGAAATGTGATTTTCCTCTTCTGGCCGGGGAACTGAAGCTCCTCGCTGGTTAGAGCTGTTGTCTAATGGCTGTTCATCGTGAAGGCCATTAAATCAAATAGACTGAGGTTTGACTTTGAATTGAGACGCAGCCTGTCTATCCTAAACGTTCTTTGCATTTACAGTGTGATGGAGCGGGTCATATTTACTGATGTATTATCTATCAATAAGATATTTTTATCTGTCTGTCTGTTTGTTAATCTCAATCTACACCTCCATTCATTTATCCAGTCATATATCCATCTATTTGTCAATCTATCTATCTATCTATCTGTCTGTCTGTGTGTCTGTCCGTCCGTCCGTCCGTCCGTCCGTCTGTCCCTGTCTGTCCATCCATCCATCCATCTATATATTGATCCATCTATCCTTCCATGTATCTGTCTACAATGAATTCATTCATCCATCCATCCATCTGTCTATATATCCATCCATTCATCCTTTCATCCATCAACTCAGCTGTCTACACATCCATCCAACCATCCATCGTTCTACATAACCATCAATTTGTCTGTCCGTCTGTCTACATATCCATCTATCCACCTCCAACCATCCATCGTTCTGTCTGTCTACATATCCATCTATCCACCTCCAACCATCCATCCGTCTGTCTGTCTACATATTGTATCAATCTATCCACCTCCAACCATCCATCTGTCTGTCTGTCTACATAGCAAACTATCCACCTCCATCCATCAATCCATCTGTCTACATATCGATCTATCCACACCATCCATTCGTCTGTCCGTCTACATATCGATCTGGGGAGTTGTGGTCCAGTAGTAGGGGACTTGGACTCGTGTCCAAAAGGTTGCCGGTTCGAATCCCCCCTACGACTAGTTCTACAACTAAGTGTCCTTGGGCAAGACACTGAACCCCACATGCCCCCCGGGCGCCGCACTGTGTGGCTGCCCACTGCTCCGAGTTCGTGTCTGATCGGATGGGTTAAATGCAGAGAAAAAATTTCCCCACTGAGGGACTAATAAAGGTTCAATTATTATTATTATTATTATTATTATTATTATTATTATTATCTATCCACATCCATCCATCCGTCTGTCCGTCTACATATAGATCTATCCTCATCCATCCATCCTAATCTGGAGCTGCTTAGCACTATCCTCTTTAACCATTTTAAATAATACACTTTTTATATTATTCTATACGCACTTTACATTTTTAGTGGATGCATTTGTATTCTGTGCATACTGTCACGTGTTCACAGCGCATTCAGTCATGTGCATCTTTTGCAGTTGTATTTCTAAATAGGCCACTTAAATATGCACTTCTGGTTAGATGCTCAGCGCTTTTCTTTGGTTCTGCACATGCAGCGTGGACAATGGCAATAAAGAAGATCTAATCCGACGTGATTATATTATTTTGGAGTAATGTTATTCATATCCAGATTTAGAGGTGAAAGGTGGAACGTTTCATCATTTCTGGATCTGACCGTACACCATCGCCAAGGACAAACCAACTCACAACATTGATGTAATGTTTGACAAAAGGACATGTTTCATCAAAAACGCCATGGTTTAATAACGTTAGGAGACGCTTGAGGAACCGTGGCTGAACTGGTCTCAGGTCAAGGATAATTGTGAGGTGCCGAGTTGTCGCCAGGGTCAGTATGTCAGGAAGGCATTCAGAGTTTAGGAAGTGTAATCTACAATATCCTTCAGCATAGCCGTACAAAAGATGCCATGGAAAGCGATGACTGTGCTACAAGATCCGGAAAATAATCTTCGTTTGGTGTGGCCAATTTGTAATATGTGATACAAATTGCAGAATCATAATCCTCTGTAATCCTCAGAATACTGATGATAACACCAGCGGCTTTTGTTTGATTTTTAATTTGTTTGATTATTTGCATGACATAGTGTGTATCGGTGTCACATCACTGGGAGAATTTCCTGACTCTTTGACTTCTGCAGTTTGCTAATTCTCCTGGGGCTTGCGTGGGTTTTCTCCTGGTCTCCACTTCTCCAAAAACCATGCTAACTCAAATAACTCCAGATAATTGGAGTCTGGAAAATGGACCAAGTGTGAGTGAAAGTGTGAATGTGTGTCTAGCTGTCCCGCTTTGTGATTGGTTAGCAACTAATCCAAAGTTTTTGTCCCGCCTTTAAGCCCAGAGTTGATTGGTATCAGCTCCCCGTGACCCAGAAATAGATAAGTAGTTTTGAAAATGATTGGCTGAATGAATAAAAATGATTTTGGATGTCTGTAAGGATATTATTATTATATAATATTGTGTTAATAGTGGGATTGTGACACTGTTAGTAATTGATATAATTCATGTTTTTTTGTCCTCACAAGAGTGCAAACATCGTAGTGAAATAACTTGTACAGCTCAATAAAGTCTGATTCGGATTTTATTTGTGTGAAGCGTTACAGAAAGCTCCTGGTAAGACTAGAAAGCTAGGAAAAAAATGTAGTGGCAGGAGCTAGGAAAGAAATATATTTACATTGATGCTTTGGTTGACTGTTCTATAGGATGATGTAATGTATTATTAATGTGAGTTGTCTTCTGCAGACAGACAGGAGGAAGGTGAACTGTAGGCCGAGGCGCCACTATAACTTCCTCCTCAGTGACCTTTTCCCTCTTTTCCTTTTTTTAAATCGCCCAGTGCACCAGCAGTGTGTGGTTTCATCACGCCATAGCTCGGGAATTCACACAAACATATGCACGTTCTGCTCTCGGCCCCTGGGACCGTGAGAAGCGACTTTGACCTCCTCCCTCTGTTCATCTATGGAAGATCTATAAACACGCCTATATAAAGACATCACTGCACCCATGCACACTACAGACAAACTATACGCCACTCCCACAGGAAGGGGCGTCTACTCTCTCTTTATCTCTTTATCTCTCTCTCTTTCACTCTTTATCCCTCTCTTGCTCCTTCTCTTTTGTCTCTTTCTCTCTCTCTCTCTCTCTCTCTCTCTCTCTCTCTCTCTCTCTCTCTCTCTTTCTCCATCCTGTTCATCGCTTCCTCCCTCCTCGTCCTCTTCCTTTCCCCTGGTGATTGTGATGCAGGTATCAGATCAAGCTGAGTATCAGATTACACCGCCGAGACTCTTCACTAATGGCACATTCAGATTACATTGGTTGGAACGTTCATTGTTATTAAAGTCTGATTCGCTAATGAAATCGAGTGGCTAGGTAATAAAATGTTTTTACAGTGAAAAGCTCCAACAATAAGCATAATGATCAGCAGGCTGAGCAATGCCGGATCTTTGCAGGAAGATATTAATAACGCTACTGAAAGATTGCAGTACTGTATTATTTTGAGGGATTCAATATTGATAAGGCTAATCAGTGCAGCATCTCTGATTGACTGTGATTTACTCATTTGTGAATGTTTTGTCTCTGATTTAAACATTCAGATTTTGTTGTAATGAAATAAATTTTTCAAAGAAAATGCATTATTTTCGAAAACTACATTTTTGGAGGAAATTGATTGTTTGGGTTTTAATTATGAATTTGTAATTAGATTTTATTAATCTGTAAAATCATTGTTTAAAATGTATAAATGTATAGTGTGTGTGTGTGTGTGTGTGTGTGTGTGTGTGTGTGTGTGTGTGTGTGTGTGTGTGTGTGTGTAAGCGTGATGTTTCGCTTTCAGGCTGTGCTGTTTGTTTTTCCGTAATTGTGGTTTTGACACAATAATGTGAGATTTGACTGTTTGACTAATGAGGAAGGAGTTTGCAGGCGTGCGACTGATGTGCACTTCCACACGCGCGGGAGCTTTAATGACACGGCCGTGCAGATGAAAGGCTTCCGAACAGATGAGTCTGAGCGTGTGGAAAGTGAGGCCGTGCTGGTGAAGGTGTGCAGAAGGTTCAACCCGTCTGATAGCTGACATAAAGGCCAGAAAGGAGGGAATATGCAATTTGATTAGGTTCTTGGTTCTTTTTTCCTAATATAGAAATAAAATGGTGTACCTCAATGTTTAAAAAACGCAGAACAAAATAGATAAAAAGGAACAAAAGTCAGTCTTGGTCAAAATCAAAAGTGCAAAAAAGGGAAAACGCTAATTCACATTCATGTGATAGCATCCAGTACCTTCAGCATCCTGCAGATGGCGATATCGCCTTGTCTGGCCAAGAAATTAAATGCAGACTTGTCGCGCACAATAACAGTGTAACGGTAAATGTCCATTCAAATGTGGTGAAGTAAAGAGTACAGATAATCAATCAAAAATGTTGTCAAATATAGAGTAAAGCGTTAATATAGACTTATATTTTTGATTCACAGTACAAGTAAAAGGTAGCCAAAAGTAGTAAAGTGACTAAATAAGTAAAGTAACAAAATCTATTTATTCAAGCTATGAATAAATTATTCATATCCAACCATTAAATCTCTTCAAACTAAAAATAAAAATTCTTTTTAGAAAGGAAATGAAGCAATTACTCACTGTTGAGTGGATAAATAATTGGTTTCCATTCATATATAGCGTCGTATTTGACCTGTGTGTGAACAGTATCTTTAATCAAATTGAACTTTACAGTCACTTGATTAAAGCTATTGAAAAGATTTGATTCAAAGCAACTCTTGTAGGGAATATTTCTCTAAAAGTGGCCAGAAGGCTATGTCCAATAAAAAGTTGTTCTATATTAGTAGTCATAACTCCAGACGTAGGAGCCACTTTTGACACTAGCTTGTTCGGCATCACTGCTCTAGCCAAAATGTGAAGATTAATTTATATTCCGAGTGATTCATAGATTTGAATTGTTCTCAGTGAAGGATTGATGCTGCATCTTGACCAGCATGTTTGCAGACAGATGTGTCATGCAGGTAGATGAAGAGCTTGCAGTAATCTTGCAGGACGTCTTCTTGCTCTGACTCATGTCAGCCCAAGGGAATCCCAGGGGTGAGCGGGTGTTTGAAGGTTAATCGACCTCAGCAGAAGAGCTTCAGACCTTCCGCCGGAGCAGATCAGGGTGCGGTCACCGTCTCACGCCACACACTGTATGTCCTGATGCTTTGTGTTTGAAACGTTCACGGTTTTGTGCTGACACAAAAAATTGGATGCTGGCTTGCTTGTGCAGTGTATTCCTTCAAAATGGAAAATGGCCTCTTGCTATGTCATCACCAAGTCCAGGATAAAGAGATTATCTAGAGCGGTGCTTTGAGAAATACCACACGGGTTCAGCTATTGCTAGGCAACAGGGAAAATATGGAGTGGATCTGGGAAATAAGGAATGGGCAAAGGTTTCTCATTCCAGTCACTTTTGTGTGTGTTTTTTACGATAAAGCGTAAGAAGAAGAGCTGATGGAGATTGTTGTTAGTAATTTAAGTTGTTGTGTTAATTTAAGCTTGTTGTTAGCAAAATTAAGTATGTATGGCCTTGCTAAGGTTTCCTCTGGAAATCCGGCTTTCCCACAGTACAAAATGCATGTGTTCAGGAAATCTAGAGTCTGGAAAATTGCTCATCAGTGAGCGATTTGAAAAGTAGTGTGTGTGTTCTGCTCTGTGATTGGTTGTCCATCAATTTTGGGTGTGTTACCCGACTTCAGGCCCAGAAATGCTGAGATTGACTCAAAATCTTCATGACTAAGAAATGGAAATGCGGTTCTGAAAAGGAATGTATGAATGAGGCAGCTTTTTTTTTGCTAGTTAAAAGCAGTCATCCACTTCAAAATACTCTTGTATTCATCTTTTGATTCAAAGAGTGTTAAAACAACAATAAAATATACGTTTTAACCGTACTTGTGAAAATTAATTGTTCTGTATTGATAATAAATTGTTAATAGATAACAGTAAATAGCATTTTTTTGTTATTACGCATCCTTATGTCTACTACTTTATTATTATTTTTTTTTTACATAATCTAATAGTATGATGCATTTGAGAAAGCAAAGTTTCCAATTAGATCCATCAGAGCATTACTGGTCCCACAAGGTCAGCACTTGCACCTCCCAGTCACAAGGGGGCCTAGTCTCATTATAAATGATGGAGCGGGTTCCAGCAGTGGCTGAACAGGAGAGATCAGATCCTGTGGGAGATTTTCATTTTTCATGTTTGTCAGTGAGGTCATGGTGATATTCTCGCACGGTTCCTCTGGATGTGCTGTAACTGGAATCTATTCTGCTGACGCCGAACTGTTTTCTGAGAGCCAGGTCTATTCTGTTCTAATACAGTATGGCTTCCAGCCCACAACGTTTTTTTTACAGCTCTCAGACGTGTGCATGGCTAAAAGGTGTGTGGTTAGGAGACTTCATTTAAGTTCTCCTTCACTGACTTCAGTGCCATGTTTAATGGCATCATCAGAGCTCTCCTGTACTACCACTACCTACCGACGTGTAAATGTTGACTACATTTAAAGAATGACTAGAACTAGAAGAGTGTCAGATCAGAAGACATTCCAAGTAAAGTTGAGCAAGTGAGAGATTGTGTCAATATGGGCCCGGAGCAAACCCGGAGCAGTGGGCAGCCTCTGTGTCTGGTCCACGGACACTTTACCGGTATTCAAACCTACCAGATTTGGTCCATATTCCTCATGCTGGACCACAGCTGCCACTGAAAACAACATATAGATCTACTCAAGCATCTGCTCACTCAAGGTGAATTGGTGTCTCAGGTAACCGACAGATTGGCACGTGTCTGCTTTTATGCTCTGCTTTTGTTGTAGTCTCTGCTTTGACTGTGATTTGTAGCATCTCTGCAGGATGGATTCCCATTTGAACCTGTTTGGTATAACCTGTTTCCACAGTTATATTTGTCAATGAACAGCTTCTATGACCTTAATCATACATTATGTTTAAATTATACTATTACATTACGAATTAACAATTGTTTTTTTGTAATTTAATTAGCTATATTGTATGAGAAATAGCAGGGCTGCCATTTAAACTTTTCAGACTATTCATAATCCTCTCCCTTTTTTGCCCTCCTTCTTCTTGCAAGCCTCCATCTCTAACTATTCCTTTGCTCTATTTCCTTCTGTTTCCACTGCACAACAGCCCCCCCGCCCTCTCTCTCTCACCTCACTCCCTCCATCTTTTTTTTCTCCATGTGGGTTTTTCGTTTCCATGTGGGTTTTTGTCGACAGGGTTGTGCACCATTGTCGGCTAAGCAGTGCCGGATTCGGAGATGCTCATTTATTCTCTGGCTTACTGTCATCTATCAGGGATTTTCAGGCAGAGGGAGAGTTCCTCTCTAGCTCTCCCTCCCTTTCTCTCTCCTTCTCTCTCTTCTTGCCTCCCTCCACCAACTCTTCTCCCCTCACTGCGGGGGGCTGGCAGATCCAAACCAGGTTTTGATATGATTCTTGCGAGATGAACCTTCTCTCTTCGAAGATCCAATTACACAATGGGATCTACTTTAGCACATACTTATGTCAGGTAGGGATTGTGTCTTGTCCAGTCATTGGCTGTGGAAAATCCTTGAGGCATGTGCAAGGTGCGGATCAGTGTGGATGGAGGTTTCTGCTTCGTGCCAACAGTCTTGCGATAGTGTGCGATAATTATGAAAGATTTTGAATCAATAATGAATCAATAATGAGCCAAACTGAGAAGAAAATATGATTAATGTGTGAAAACTACAGCATGTGTTGAAGCTAACAGGAGCTGCACTGGTCGAATTGCATTAGAATTGTGTAAATGTGTCTTTTTTTTTAAACATTTTTTTCTCCTATAGTCTTAGTTCTCAGTTTTTAGGTCAATAGCTCAATTTATAAGAAGATAATTTTAAGATATACCCAAATGTGCAGAGTTTCTTTTATTTATTTATTTTATTTTTCTTTAAGCACATTTACATATTCCTCGGTTCTCAGTAGCTGTCGTGTCAACAGTATTGTTGGGCTCAAATGTTAATCTTACATTCTTAAATTCTGAAGATACATGTAATATGCATGTTATGACTTAAGTCTGCCCACTGCTCCGGGTTTGTGTGTGTTAAGTGGATGGTTGAATGCAAAGCACAATTTCGATCTGGCTCCTCCTTCACACACTATGTTTCTGGACGTTTTTTTGGAAAACTGCTCCAACTTCCATTCCTTTCGATGGAAATGATAGAGAGACCAGACACTCTGGCCAAATGTTTTGAGAGCATTTTATTGCTGCTTATGAGTTAATTGGAGTTGAAAAAATGCATCGGTGAACTGATTTTGTTCAAGAAGCATAATATAAAATTCAAAACGCTTTTCAAAATACTTTTCTGTGTCAAACACATGTCAAAAAAACTACTTAAAGCTATGAGTAAACAAAATGGTACATCAGAATTAAATATGCGTACATAGTTTTTCATGTTTTTTTGGTGAGCGTACAATAGAATTTACATTAGTTTCTTCAGAAGACACAAGTTTCTGACAATGGTAAAGTAAAAACTCAAAACTATGGGCAAACGTAACAAAAAAGGACATAATAAAAGAGCAAATTTGCATGGTTTTTTTTACACGATGATACAATGGTATTGAATTTGTTTTTGGGACTTAAAACAATAAGTACACAGTGTGGTTAAGAAATTAAATGTACATAAATAAGCAAATGTGCGATGTTTTTTACGCGGTGATACAATGGTAGGGACACTAGTTTTATCTGAATACACAGACAGACTGCGTAGTTAAGAAATGACTCAAAATGACGAGTAAATAGATGGTTAATTAGATTAGATTAAATTAGACTTTATTAATCCCATGAGGAGGAAATCTCTGTGTTTAACAGCAGCAGAAAAATAAAAAAGAAGCAGTATAACAAATACATTAATAAAGTTAATACATGGAAAAAGTGCAATAGCGGGTCAATTTATTCCGTGAGGATACGACTCGGTTGTTTGTGTTCACCAATATACACAATGACAAATTATCTTTGTATCAGAAATGAAGCTTTGGGTCCGATCAAAAACATGAGCATTTGTAAAGCAGGACACAAAAGTAATCCAGACAATTCTGGTGGTGTAGATGGTGTGGATGGGACTGTTTTTGTGGTCATGTTGCGTCAAATGCTTCAGAATCAAGTTTGCACTCACCATTTTGCTTCCACACCTTCATTTTTTAAGCATAGATGTCGCCTGCCTTCTGGAATTTGACTTTTTAATGCGTGTTTGTGTCGCGTATGAGTCAGCTGTGGCAGTGCTGGACGTTTCCAGCCTTTTGGGTGATGAGAACGACGCGTGTCAACACCTTCACAGCATCTGTCTCCAAGAGAGCGATTGACGTATTCGGTCTGAAATAAGATTGCGCCTCCACACTCTGTAAGACCGTACAAAACAAGAATCAATTTTTTACGTGTAAACTTCTTTTTAGAAGAAATTCCAATTTTCGGCCGTTTAGATGCAAAGACCACCAGAAATGCTGGGAAGAGTAAACTTGTGTTTTCTTTTGTTCTCATCTCCTCTGTCTCTTGTTCTAAGACCATCTAATCTCCGCTTGAGACTGGGGATCAGTGGTGGTGCCACAGAGCCGTGTCCTACAACACACTTCAGTGAATGCGGATCCTGGCACTTTGTCAACTCAGCTTTTGTTGCTTTTGCTTCTAATTAAATTTGTGTAGGGCTGGATCTTGTCGCCGTGGGACAGAACAATCTCCCTTTTTTCAGTTGAGTGTTCTGGCACTTGACAGTCGCGCATGAATCTGTCTCTCTTTTAAACGATTTCATTTATTTGCTCATTTTGGAAATCTCCAGAAGAGCAAAAGTTTTACGAAGTCCAAACTTTGTGAAATCAATTATGGTGACACGGTGGCGTAGTGGGTAGAGAAGGACTCGTTGTGACTCGTGTTATACATCTCAGTTGGTTTTGCTTGTTCTCTCTGTGCTTGTGTGGGTGTCCTCTGGGTTTCCAGTTTCCTCACACAGTCAAATACATGTTTAAGAGAATTGGAGTTGACCACTGGAAAAAAAAACGCCATTGGTGTGAGTGAGAATGTGACCATGTGTGTATGTATGTCCCGTTTTGTGATTGGTTGGCTCAATTGTCACGCTTTCAGGCAAAGAGTTGTTGTCTTATTGTTCTTTGTGCGCTTTGAGACAGTTAAAACTGAATAAAACTAAACACAAAAATAAATTAATTGACAAAAATTGTTGGAGTGATGATTACTAATGCCAAGCTACTTGCACATCTGCATTAAATCTGTTCAACAAGTCACATTTTTTGTAATAATTTGTTTCAACATAATTTTTCTTTAAAGAAAATCACCATTGCAAAGCAATTAATTTTTGTACAGCCTCAAATGTTTAGTATAATACTGGTAACTTCATTAAGCGCATTGATGAATATGACAGTTGAGATTTAGTTGTTGCTCACCAGAACACTGTAGGTTGATGCATCATTGGAAAAGCCACCGTTACCATGGTAGTGTTATAACACCTCACAGAGAGGTGAATCGGCTGTCAGCACTCATCTTCTTTACATTTACATCTTGTTTTGTGATCTGTATACATTTCATTGCATATGTTGAGCGAAGTACATATATAGCACATAGGTCAATTTATACTTTTAGTAAATCTGAGAAGCCTATAGGGAGTGTAGTTGAATTTAATGTAGTGTCGACATTAAGACCACCACTTTACAATAAAACGTCTAAATTGTTGAGAATCTGTATTGAATGAAATGCCTGATTAAGCAAAAAAATATTGTAAAAACGAAAACACAATAGTTGAGCCTTTTCATTGTTGAAAAAGAGATATAAACTGGTTTAGTTTTGACCATTAGGATTAGATCATTTTGCCTCAAAGCTAAACATGAAGTTGTAGCTAATTTGAAATGTGCAAATTTTAGGAGCTCAAGGCTAGAAAACAATGTAAAATAAATAAACAGACTTATACAATGTATAATATTTAGCATTTGGAGAACAATACACAAAATATAAAATATAAATCTGTCAAAAATTCAATAAATCACCAAATTGTATATCCATATTCTGAGAAAAATAAATATATGTTGTGGTGGGTTTCTGGTGAAACTGAAGGAGAAAGTTTATTTAAGGACAGTGTATTTAAAAGTGTGGCAAAAGCCCTTAAGCGTGTGAGCAGTGTGGTGTGATGAAGGCTGCTGTCCGGGTAATTGGAATCTTTGGAGATCATTGGAATTCCTTTAATCATCATAAATTCATCAGTAGACAAAAATCAAGGGGTGCTTATATCTGTGTAATTACGGTAGTATAAACACTGTAGCTCACCAACTGGTGTGAAAGGTCAAGCCGATATCAGTCGTCCCACTTGAGTTTCTCGACTTCCATATACCGTATTTACTCGACTATGAGTCGAGGATTTTCCCTAAAAAATTTGGGCTGAAAGTGGGGGGCTCGACTTATAAGCGCGGTCTACCGCAATCAAAAATATTTTACTCAGAACAGTGCGCAGATATTTCACCCTTTCTCACAAAAATAAACAGCAGAGACACAAGCGCGGTAAATAAATAAACATTTATGACGCAAACTAAATACATCTTTCAAAAAACGGCACAAAAAGGAGCAGCACTCCGCTCGCCGCTGCTCCGCGCTCTCACAGGCACACACGCGCGCGCGCACACAACACGCGCGGTCGCACACTCTTTTGGCTCAGCTCTCTTCTGTCTCTAGTCTCTCTTTGGCGTGGGTCTTCACAAATAAACGAGTCACATGGTGGATTTCGAACGTTGTATTTATTCCCAAAACACGAGTTAGCATTAGCCGTCCGATTCTCAGGAGAACTTCCTTAAAGGGGCAGGGCACTTTTCCCAGAAATCCTTAAAATGATAATGCAACCATACCAATGACAATTTAAACTAAAACATAAATTAACATTTGCTTAAATAGATTAATACCTACATAAACAAACAGGGTTACTTGATTTTTAGGTTGCCTTTACCACCAAAGACGTCTGAATACTTTTATTATTTCTATAGGAAGGATTAAAGAGCATCTGAACAGGTGTTCAATCATTATTTCCCAGTGCCGCTTTAGTGTCTCCGTGGGCCCTAAAATACCAGAATTGACTTTATATGAAACCCAAAATTGGGTTTCTACTCATTTCTATTTATTCACTTTTCTCTCATTTCTTTCCCCCGACTTATAAGGGGGTCTAAACAGATTACCACAATCTCACAGCTGAAGTGGGGGGGTCGACTTATAAGCGGATCTACTTATAAGCGAGTAAATAAATTAAATAAATATTTAATAAATTAAACTTTTTGAGGTTGTTTTCATGTGCAAATTTCATTTTATGTGACACTCAGTAAATTATTATTTTTTATACTAAAACATTAATCAGTGCCGTATAGAATGACTGGTTTTATTTTCATGTTGGTTCCTCCATCAATCCATTGTGCCGCCATCAGTTGATTGAGCACTTGCGTCGCTTCCAGTCCTTCTTTCTTTTCATGATTCAGATTTCCGTTGTGTCATAACTGAGCTGTCATCGGCCTATTTTCCATGAGCCATTGCGCTGAGAGAGAACAGGCAGTTCATTTAGCACAATTGTGTCAATAATAGATTATACTAATTTAAAATCATTCTCCTTTAAAATTGTATTCGTTTCAAGTAAGCATTTCAAATTATGTATTGTAATCATTACTGTACAGAAAGTGCTAAGAATTGTCGCTATTTAAATTGTTTTCATAAACGCTTGTAGACATGCAGAAAGTGCTAGATTAAATATATTTGCTGTTCCTTATTTTATCAGACTATTAGGTGTATGTTCTCATTTTTATGCATTCGCAAGATACAATGTAGCTTTTCTACCCACACACACAGATTGTAGATCCTACTTTATTTATACCGTTTATACTTATTTATCGAATTGACCGCTGGTGTTGAATCTTCACATGCTTGTCGTTCTCTGCATTCTGAAACGCAACACTGGTTCCAGGCCTGAAGCACATGCTGTTCTGATCCCACAAGAGATGCGGTGTTTCAGAGGAGACACTCCATTAGCTGCTAACTGAACATCAGGTTCTGCATGCTTTCCAAATGATCCCAGTGAACCAGGACAAACAAGATGGGCCAGTCAGTACAGCTGTGGTTTAGAATCAACCCACCCCAGACATCGCCAGCCGATGCTCATGCTGTCCTGCTGAGACCATGTGCTTCTCTCATCCAGGATTTTCATCGGACAGTGAACATGTAGCTGTTCTTATGTTTAAAAAAATGAAAACTTATGAGATTTTTGAGATATACGGTATTTTTGAGATATACGGTATTTTGCTGGCAGGCCCTGAGTAGCCACGGTTTAAGATCATAATATTTAAATATAATCTTTAAGGATAAGATTTACATGTTAATACTTTTAATATTAGTTAACTGTATGGTATAATAATACATCTAGCTAAAATACCAGCTTGAAAACTGCCCTAAATACCATCAGTAATTTTAGCTTTTCTCAATTGTTGTTATTACTGAACTTTTTGGCATAACTGTAGTTTTTTTCTATGTACGTATATATTTGATAATTTTTTTGAACCATCATCTAGTTTGTGCAGCAGATTTAGTTGGGTAAATCATTGCAGCCGATGGAAGCTAGAGGCGAGCGCTCCTCGCAACACGTCACGTCTGGCCGTTTAGACGTAAAAAAAAAAAACCTCTGCGAAAATCCATCAGGAAATAAAAAACACTTGGTGCTCTTAGTTGTCCATTTTAGATAATAATAACAATAATAATAATAATAATAATAATAATAATAATAATAATAATAATAATAATAATTGTCACAACAATAATAATAATAATTATTATTATAATCTAAAACGAGAATTATTTATTAATATATATCATATTATTTTCTATATAAATAAATGTATTAATTATTTTATTAATCTATTTTGGAGAAGATTATTATTCCAAGATTATTTAAAATAACACTGAACTGCAAAATAAGTTATAAGATAACATTAAACTCCAAAACAACTCGGAAAATAGCACTAAACTCTAAATCAACACCCGAAACAGTACTAAACCCCAAAGGAATTCAGAAAATAACACTAAACACACGTGCCTGCAGGACTTCCTTCAGGTGGCTTATCCTTCCCATTTTCCACCTTGGTCTCACACTCCAAAGCTTCACGTCACACAAATTGTCCTCACACTTCACCCACCGAACAGGATGAAGATTGAACAGATCTACAGACACGAGCTGTCTGTCTGTACAATGAGCCAGGAAGTCAGTCATCTCTCAGAGAGCTTGAGGTGATTCATTGAAGCTAATAGCATAATAGCAAGTTTTACTTTCATTGAGATTGAGATTGAGAAAAGCATGTTGTCCAACCTGTCAGATCATTTGCTGGTTCTGTGTAAAGTTTTCTCATCGTTCTGGAGCGTGACACCGCAGTCTTTAATTAATGTCTGTGTTGGCATAGCGTTTTATTTTCCTTCCCCGCTTTGACTGTTTAGCATGGCAAACACAGCACTAGCTGTCAAATGCTTTGGACTTCATTACGTTTGCGTTTTTATTTACCAGACGTTGTGAATTTTGACAATTATTTTAAACAGAACAACATGAGATAGTAAATTGTGTCTGCGTACTGTGAGCATTCTTTTTTCTTTCTTTCTTTCTTTCTTTCTTTCTTTCTTTCTTTCTTTCTTTCTTTCTTTCTTTCTTCCTTTCTTTCTTTCTTTCTTTCTTTTTTTCTTTCTTTCTTTATTCCATTATTCATTTTTCACTTTATAAAATATCTTCTGACTTTTTTTTCCTGTCTCCTGTGTTTTGTTTTTTTCTTTTTTTTTTTCTTTTTTGTGCCATGTCATCTTGTCATCTTTGTCCTTTTTGCTCTTTATTTCTTATTTTTTCTTGAATCATTCTGTTTTGTCTTTTTGACAGTTATTTATTTCTGCGTTGTCTCCTTATTGACCTTAACTTTTCCCATTTCTGCATATTGTCTCTTCTTTTCTTTCTTTTTGTTCTTTAAAATAAAAAAAAAAGTTTCCTTTCAATATTGGTTTTGTGACTAAAAATAATAAAATAGAGTCTTGTGTGGACATCGATACACACTACGCCGAGACTCTCTGTAAATGACTCAGTCTTTAGAAATGATTTTATTGAAACTTTTATTTACTGCATACATTTTATAAAGGATAAAAAGATACTTCGCGCATGTCTTTATTGCAGAATGATTGCCACACAGTGATTTTTTTCATTTGCTGTAGTTGACAAGGCAGACATTGAAAAACCTAGAGGCAATCTCTACCGACAAACAGTGAAAGTTTTCAATTCTTCTTCACTTTCCCCATCACTTCTTCGAGCTGGAACCGACTTGAATTGCTTTTTCTGACCCTTTTTTTAGTTCCTGTCTTGGTCTGACGCTTGAGTCGTATCTGATGACTCTAAGGGTCTGCTCCGGTTTTTCTTCAGTGATTGAAAGCGACAACAAGATTCAACATCTGTTTGTGGATCTGAACTTGCCAGTTCCTCCACTTTCGTGAAAAAAGAAGAAGAATTGCATGCACTGACCTATTTTTCTTCCTCTCATTCCCCTCCCGGTCTTTTTTTGCCCCTACTCTTCAGTCAACCAGCGTTATTCAAACAGCAGAAAAACGGCACAGCAACACAATGTCTGACCTGAAAGGTTGTGTTTTGCATGCTGGAGCACATCACATGCTCCACACACATCAGTCCAAGATCCATTCTTCTATATCTATATAAACACTAGCTAATGATAATGGTTTGATTAGGATTTTTTTCATTGTGTTCAGTCGTCTTTAATTTGCATTTTTTTCTGTTTACATATTTAGCTAAATTGATCACTAAGGCTCCTTCTCTCATTTTACACAATTTCTTGATGTAACTATTTGCAAATATTGGTAGTTAGATATACATATTAGAAACTGCATATGGGTTTTTTTTTTTTTTTCACAATGGTCTGATTGGCTGCTCTATATGTCAATCAAAAGACAAACGTTGGCATGTTTGAACAGTGCACTATAAGTTTCCCAAAAGGCCGCATGGAACAGCTGGGTTAACTGGGACTAGTGCCAGCGGAACTGAAGGCCTGTGGCAATGACTGGCAGAAAATCCATTCAAGTCATTACTTTTAGAGTTTTTTTCTCTAAAAAAATGTTTTTGAAATAAAAGAGCAGTTGTTGTTTTAAGAACACCTTTTCATCAAGCGCGCACGCACACACACACACACACACACCAAAAAATGTGCTCTTTGCAAAAAGGCTGTTGAGAGGACAGGACCTATTTCACAGATTGATGCTTCACTAGCCTTCAGACCATTGGGCCATGTAAGGTTGTCATATTAAAAGTGTCTAATAAAAGCGGAAAATGCACATACTGCTGTAATGCATGACTAAATCTTTACACTTCCATGAGTGACTCCCGGAAATGTAAAGAAGAAAAAAAGCTTTTTTATTTTTATGAACAAATGAATCTAATAATTGTGCTTTTCAAAGTTGCGTGTGTTTAAATTGTTTTTGTATGTAATTGTTTTTTGTAATAAAGTGGTGTATTAATCTGTTGCTCTTTGTCTTTTTCTGACAGGAGTTTGCTACCCTGACCAAGGAGCTGAATTTGTGTCGAGAGCAGCTTCTTGAGAAAGAGGAAGAGATATCCGAGCTTAAAGCGGAGAGGAATAACACCAGGGTGAGTGTTTTTTTAAGTCGACCCCAATGTTTTGGCCTGAAATAAAAATGGTGTCCCCAGAGAATATGGGAGTCAAGCAATATGTGTTTTATGAGAATTAAAATGTGTGCTTTTTTTCCGTTATACAATGGTTAAAAGAGAGAAGTTTAGGTTATTGTCAAATGCTGCCTAAAGGGTTTTCTGTTTTTTAGATTTTAACCTAAGGTAAAAAAAAAATTAACATTTAAATGTGTGATTTTTCTTATATATACTTAAATGTATTTAAACATCTATCAAATGGTGTGATTTATAATACGGAACAAGCTTCTTTTTTCCCAGCTTCTTTTGGAGCACCTGGAGTGTCTGGTGTCCCGTCACGAGCGTTCACTGAGGATGACTGTGGTGAAGAGGCAGGCCCCGCCTCCTTCGGGAGTGTCCAGTGAGGTGGAGGTGCTCAAGGCTCTGAAATCGCTTTTTGAGCATCATAAGGCCCTGGATGAAAAAGTGAGGATGCAATTTTATCACCAAATAGATCCATTTTTATTTGCTGTCCACCACAAAAAATTGGTGTTGCTTTTATAGAAAATGTAATGAAATCTAGAGCATTCGAAAAGTCACAAGAACTTTAATTGCATTTATTGGAAGAATCAAAATATCATTTTTTTTTATTTCTGGTGATGAAAATGTTGCAGATATAAAATGTAGCTATAAATAAGACAAATACATGTGAAATAAATAATTTCATTTAATACATATTTTTTATGTATTACAACATGACTGTTAAGGTTGTAACATGACAATGACATTATTATGCATGTGCTTTGTGTGTGTGTGTAAATATAGTTGTGTGTACTTACATTGTTCAGTTTGAGGGTCTTAAAATCACAAAATAGGAAATACATATATATCTGTCCCACACAAGCATCAAAATATTGTACAAACATAAACTTAACAGACAGTGAAACACAATTTCATTTAATTTGCTTTTGAGAATTTTTATTTGTTTTTTTTTATTTACTAAAAAATGTACTGTAAAATAGACCGTGTGTAGTTTCTGAGTGTGTTTGTGAGCATGTTGGTGTGCGTGAACGGACATTGTGCGTGTGTTTGTGTGTGTGTGTTATGGTGGTCATACCAGGCATGAAAAGTAAATTGATTGTTTGACAAATGAAATGTGTTTTTGTGTCCACAGGTGCGTGAAAGGTTACGAGTGGCTCTTGAGCGAGTGACCACATTAGAAGGGCAGCTGTCAGCCGCCACTCAGGAGGTGGGTGTGGTTTATCTCGCTGATGTCATTCACATCTGTCGGCTGATGTCAGGCACCTGCTTCCAGCCATAAATACAGCCAGTTTGTTCCCATCTTTCAACTGCTTCGTGGATTTTAAAGCAATTAAATGTGGCATCAAGCTGAATTACACAGATCAGATCAATAACGCTGACTTTGATGAGCTTTGTTATAAAATTATTGATCTTTCGCTTGTTTCCATTTATTATTTATACAAGGATTTGTATTAGTTGTTGTATTTTCAATTACACATAATAAAAACGTTTAATATTCTTTTTTTATCAGGAATATGTTGTTCTCAATGAACTGCTGTTATTATGTTTTTAAGAATATTTTGAAGGGATCAGATTGGCTTTTTTTATCCCAAAATGGCGAAGTGAAGCAACAAAATAAATGGAAATTGTTAGATGACCATCTAAATCACATAACAGTAAGGAAAGGAATGCTTTATTTTCAAGGATAAGATGCTCGAAAATTATTGGATTATGAAATAATTATTATTTAGAATTGTTTCAAGATAATACCCTTCTGAATGACAATAACCATACCACATTTAAACTATTACAACATTCAAACTGTATGTACAAACATAATACGTATACACAATTATAAACACACGGTATACATGTTGAAGCATATGCATATGCAGTAAAATACACAAAGACTATACTGTATATGTCTAAAAATGAATTTCTTCAAAATTGGTCTGTAAAACGTCACAACACACATTCTGTTAGATTTTCTTTTGGTCAATCATTATAGGTTGACACCTAGCTGAACAAAACAAAAGAACAACTATTTTTAGTAGTGAAGGCTTCATCTGCAGCTGTCCCTGTCAGTACAAGAAGTCATCTCATAGTGTCATGATTTTGCAGAAGCAACGAAAAGAGATTTTGGAAAGAAGTTGTTGAGATACATTAGACACGCTGCAACACTTAACAGAGACAAAATGATACTGGAAGAAGTAAGATTAATCTAAGTATAATATTTATATGGAAAATGTAATAATATACAGTATAATATTTTATATTGCCACAAACAGAGATTATACACCATGACCGCTTAGCTTAGTAGCCGACGTGTCATCACAGAAAGAGTCGAAACAGTCAAAAATGAAGAACCCAGGCAAGGAGGGAAAAAAAGGAATAGACACAATCAAAACGCTCGGGGGCTGCACGGAGGATAATAATTCTTCCTCTTCACACGGCGTTGGATAAACTGAGAGGTTGAAACAGGCCTGAGAGTTTGCACACATTTGCAGAGTCTGACTGGAGCAAAGGATCATGGGTAATGAAGTCCTGACCACTAGAATCGACTTTTTGTTATCTATTATTCAAGTTAAACAATATCAAAATGATACAAGTCTGATGTTAGGTTTGTTAAATAAATAAAATATTGTATTTTTAAGAGAATATTAACGTAATTGAAACAGAAACGTTCATTTAAAAATTATTAATAATATTTTTATTTTGTTCATGGATAATGAGAGAGGTGCTTATATTCACGTAATTACGGTAACAGTTCTCTACTACACAATTCTCAAATGCAAATGAGTGTGTCGTACTTCAATTGTCCCTCCCTGCTATTGCGCCTGATATGCAAAGATTGTTTTATTCACTTGATAATAACATACATAATGATATTCTGATTCTTCAAAATGGGAAATTTGTATAAGCTCATCTTTTCCCAGACTTGACCTTAGTTAAGACGACAGAACCGGCACTCTATTGCTTATTAGAGCAGAGATATTAAAACCTAACACTACAATACAATGTGAAAATCTCCAATTCAAACAGATGCTGTCAGTTTAATTTCAGTGAATGTTGATGTGACAGTGTGTGTTTTTGTTCATGTAGGTGATTGTGTTGAGACAAAGGAAAGATGGACGTCCGGACAGTGACGGTGTGGAAAGGATGGACGGATCTCGGCCTACGTGGAAAGTATGTGGTGTGATTATTTCTGATTTGATCATTTAGTTCTAGTGAAATAACTATAGTTTATAGCTGAAAAAGTGTTTGAAAAAAGATGACTGTGTGCAAGTGTTTCTGTGTGTGTGTGTGTGTGTGTGTGTTTATACATAATTATAAAGAAATTAAATTCATTAAATGGATTAGTTAGAAAAAATATATATGTCTTGTTTCAATCATTATAACCATTACAATACGCTGTGTGTTTATACATAATTATAAAGAAATGAAATTCATTAAATAGATTAGTTAGAAAAAATATATATGTCTTGTTTCAATCATTATAACCATTACAAAACGCTTAAAATGTGCTTAAAATGTGCTTAAAATGAACTTAAAAATGAAATATTTAATGACAGTAAATCCAAAGAAATTATTGCTCAACTGTAAAAAAACTAATCGTTTTAATAGTATTAATTTAAATTGTAATGGTTTTAAAAATATTGGTTTTGTTGCCGTAAATCACAACGAAACATGAGTCTTGATGTATCAAAGTCTCATTTAAAGCACATGACCGAAAAAGTTATTTTAATTGTCTGAAATGACTAGGAACAAAAGTCAAGGACGTTTGAAAGTCATTTCTAGATTGAATGTTTAATTACACCGTGTTCTTCTTCATGTCTGATCTCGCAGGGTTCCCCTCATGCTCCGGTACGGCTCACAGATGGCTTTTCCTAGCAGGCTACTGAGAGATAAACAGCATTGATTATGCGCCAAACACTTTTGCGCTTTGACCTTCACACAGGCTGCTAAATTGTCTCTCGTCTATAAGTGTGACTCACATCTGACAGCAGGCCAGACGACAGGAGTCTTACACATGCTCTTATATCCGTTAGTTTCTGGTTGGTTGGTTGGTTGGATCAATCAGTTACTTCACTAATATACTTTTGTGGTATAGTTGTATTGGAAATATGTTTTGCAAGAAACGCATTTATTTCTCTATCTATCCATCCATCCATCTATCCATCCATCCATCCATCCATCCATCCATCCATCCATCTATCTATCTATCTATCTATCTATCTATCTATCTATCATTTATCAATCAATCAGTCAATCAATCAATCAATCAATCAATAACAACAGAATTGATGTTGTAATAGGATTTAGTTTCTTATTTTCTGAATGGTGTTTTTGTCTTAAACCAGCACAGCCTTCAGATTTACACAGAACTGGATGCAGAAGACGAAACAGAATGTGTGTTAAACTCCCAGACGGGCCCGACTGTTTCAGACAATCTCTCGAGAGCTTACTGATGCCTCCCTGAAGAGATGAAAATGTCTGATCATCCCTGTGGATCAAGGCTCATCAAATAGTTAAAGCACAGCTCCGGCTGTCGGGGGCCGACAGGGGCTTCTCCACAGACTCCCAGCAGACTGACAACTTTTACTATTTAAAGACAGAATTGCCAAACATTTTGCCTGAGGTGCAATTTTTATAGGCTTGTCAGTCTGAAATTGTAAAGAACGTCTGCTCAAAATTTCCATGCATCCATTTGTTTTGAAATCTGAACCACTTCTTTCGTTTCTGGGTCACCACAGCAGAGCCAACCACAACAAAACTAGGCCTGGATACAAATTTTGGGTTGATCGCCAACCAATCACAGAGCAGGACACACACATTCACACTCTCACTCACACGTATGAGCAATATTCCAAACTTCAAATGTTATATGCTCCGAATATACAATATTCCATCTCTTGAAGATGTTTTTGGTATTTGCAAGAACACAGACCCAGAGGAAACCCACATAGTCACAAAAAAACGCAATTGTTTTTAATTTTCTTACATATTGAGCAGGAATAAAAACTTTGCTTTCTTTCAATATATTTTGTCCATTATTTTCACAGAACATGACTTGTGCTCCTAACATATGTCCACAACAAGAGTCTTATCTTATCAATTGACTAGCGTACATGATTCAAGCTAATTCTTATCCTTAATATATATTTTTTAAAGAACCTCATGAAACATCTTCGGCTCAATTTTCCTCCAGCTCCGAACGTGTTGTTTTGAGTTTGAGCAACATATTCATCTTAGCAAGGTTGCATTTTTGCTTCGTGAGTTATAGATGGACGTCCAAAGCCATTTCAGTGCCGGATTTAATTAATTTGACCGTTTAGCAGAGAGTGATGAAAATCCATGACTTGGCCGAATGTGTGAAAGATATTTTTGAATTGCCGTGGCTATAGTTGTGAAGGTGCTAAGCTGGCTGTGCGTGTTCCTCAATTCTGCTTCTTTCTTACTCTAATATTGTTTAAAGTTTGTCTTACATTAAGTTGACTTGTTAGTAAGAGCAGGAAGCCAGTTTTAAGATGTCATTGGTCTTCTAACAATGGTATTGTCTTTATCTGTGTCATGTCAGAGGCTTCCTAATGGATCCATCGATGCCCATGATGACAGCAGCAGGTGTCTGGAGCTTCAGGAGCTGCTGGATAAGGCCAATAAGGAACTGGCTCAGAACCGAGATCGGGTCAGCGGCTTGACCAATCGAATGTCCGAACTGGAGACGGAACTTGCCACTGCCCGCAAAGACCTGCTAAAGAGCGAGGAGCTAAGCGTCAAGCACCAGAGGGACATTCGGGAGGTTAGAATGATTGGGAAGAGAAAAACTGAATGCTACACAATATTTTTAATATTAGATTTTTTTAATAAACGGATTTCTTTTATTTTCTTGTAGAAAGAATTGTGACTGTAAATGTAACATGATTGTAGAAACTAGAACAACATTTGTAAAATACTGATCACTGGGCCAGAAATATTTCTATTGTGAATAGATAGATAGATAGATAGATAGATAGATAGATAGATAGATAGATAGATAGATGATAGATAGATAGATAGATAGATAGATAGATAGATAGATAGATAGATAGATAGATAGATAGATAGATAGATAGATAGATAGATAGATAGATAGATAGATAGATTCAATGTATAATGCAAATTTAAATTTTAAAGCAAATTGCTCAAGATAATTGCATAAATGTAAAAATATTATTTTAGATATGAATCCGATATTGCCTGTGCCGAGGGTTTTGTTTTCTCTTACTATGTGCCTGTTCGACAGGCGATGGCACAGAAGGAAGACATGGAGGAGAGAATTACAACATTAGAGAAGCGTTACCTGGCAGCCCAGAGAGAAACCACCTCCATCCACGATCTGAACGACAAGCTGGAGAATGAACTGGCGAACAAAGAGTCGCTTTACAGACAGGTACGTCAGTCTGAACCCAAAGCTCATCACGGGGCAGGTTTCTTCTGCGTCAGGAGAAAATGTGTCCATGAGTGGCTTGAGAAGGCGTAATTGGTCCCAAAGCATCTGAAGCCTGTTGGTACCCACAATTCCTGCTGAGAGAGTGATGCTGCTGCGGCTTTTGGCTGTTTAAAGTCCAGATCATCAGACACTCAAGGAAAAGGGATTCCCAAATGCTTTTTGAACCACACTTAGAGACAGCATGAGTTTGTGGTTCTGTTCCAGGTAGTCCGACCTACGAGGAACAACTGGGAATGTGTGTCTGTAACTCATGTCAAATGTACTATAGGACATTTTATATTGTCATCGCTGTGTATTCCACACGTGTTTGTGTTGTGTGTGTGTGTGTCCGTACACTGGTGGTTTGTTGTTATGTGCACTTATTATGTATGTGGTGGTTTTTATTTTTACATCAGTGTTGTGCGTCGACCTTGTGTGGATCCTGTCTTGATGTTTGACACATATATTGGATACAGAGCAACTTGTATCGCCATATGTGTTTAAGCGAGTCCGGTTTTTGTTCCGTGTTCTTTCTGTGTTTTGTGTTCACGGAATTGTGCCTCATCTAGAGCCGCTTGTGTGCATACGTACTTTGTTTGTTTTTGTCAGAGCGAGGAGAAACTTCGACATCTTCAGGAATTGCTGGAGTTGGCAGAGCAGCGGCTACAGCAAACAATGAGGAAGGCTGAGACTCTGCCCGAGGTGGAAGCAGAGCTGGCACAGAGAGTGGCCGCACTCACCAAGGCCAGTACACTCACCCTACAACAGAACAGATGGAAAGAAAGACGCAAAAATGTGATTCGTGAAGGAGAACACCCTATTAGATGTTCCTGATGTTGATCGTTACAATTGAACTTCATTTTATTGTTATTTTTGCTCTTTCGCAATCTTAATGAAATTCTAGTCATTTTTAATTAAAAAAATGTAATAGAGAAACAAAATATTACAAAGATGTGCATTTAATAACTGTTCCTTTTGTAGATATTCAATACTGTACTTTTTTACATAATATTTCAAATGCTACTTTCACTTTACTTGTCGGTTACCTGAAATGTTTAGTATAAAAAAAACAGTATTGATGCAAAATTAATACAAATTTATTTGAAGGTAATTAAATTGAATAAACTGAAATATACTTAATTTCTTCCATGCTTTTGAACTATGTATATCAGTATACTTCACAGGAATATTACATTTTTTACATTACAACTCAATATTCTTGCAAATGTTGCTAACATCTGATTTGTGGGTTAAAAATTGAATGTATAGTCATTTTGAATGGAACAAAATGAATACAATAGTTAATAAAATATATTATTCTCTTTATTATTCTATTCGTATTTTTGTTTTCTCAAGCTACTGTGTTAAGTAAAAAATTGAAAGTGTTCAATCCAAATTCAAAACTTCAAACTGAAATTCAAAGCTCAGCTTTCAAAAATTAAAGCCGAGTGTGCACATTTTCTTGTTTCCTGTCTGTATGAATAATTCTCACTTTCTGTTAGCATGCTAAATTAAAGATAAAAGTTTCTTTTTAACGCAATCAAGTGTCTTGTCAGTGGGGTTTATCATCCAGCATCATTAGTGCAGATCATGTTCCTGCGTGTCGGCTGTATCCGTCACACTTCCTGCTGCTAGAAGAATGCTTATTATTCAAGATATTAATGTAAACTGTCTTTATTCATAATATGGAAATGATTGTGTAAGTCAGCTATCATGACTAAAAATCAACAAAAACAATTGTTCAACAACAAATAATTGTTCAGCCTCAAAGCCGTTCATTTAAGTCAATCAACGTTTATCGTGAATCAATCGAGACAGGAAAAATGTCTGCATCTCATGTGTTTTTGCATGTAAACTCTTTCCGGTCCTCACACCACGGCTTAAACTCAACACGGTTGCTCATCAGATTAATGTCAGTGTCTCCTGCAGGCGGAGGAGCGTCACGGCAATGTCGAGGAGCGCTTGCGCCAACTAGAGGGCCAGCTGGAGGAGAAGAACCAGGAGCTGGGCAGGGTGAGGAACGGCTTTAGGGTTTGAGGACCAGGATGTGGTGAAGAAGGTTGTTCCTGGATGAATGAGTGTTGGATTGGGAGAGATGAGATGGAGATTAAAGGGTGGAGGAAGGAAAAGATTGCCTTTGGATTATTATGCTGCATGTGTGTGTGTGTGTCTGTGTGTGTGGGCTTTTGATTCCTGAGTTTTTTTATTTCAAGTGCACATAAGAACGAACGGTTAAATGGGTCACCAGTGATGTTTTCTGCAGAAGAAAGCTATTTTTTTTTCAATTGACTTTTAAGATATGGTATTCTGGAGAATGAGTGATGCTTATTAATGACTTTGTTACTGTTTTTTCTTTGTTGCTGTTTGTTTATTTTTTTACATTTATGCTATTTTGCAGTAATCTGAAACAAAACAGTGATAGAAATCCTCAGTCTTCAAAGATGCAAACGAGTTTAGGATGGAGGAATAAAGATTAACATTGCGTGGATTATAGTGAGATATTGCTGGCTGAACTGTTTCTCAAAATTCTTTTCAACGTCACATTGAAATTTAAATGCCACACAAGCAATGAGCAGCATGAAATTATTACGATAATATCCAAAACTAGACAATTATTTGACAGTGAACATAGCTAAACAATAAAAAAATTGAAATATAACTATGTTTTGACCAAATTTCAAAAATTTTAAATGTGCAAGTAATATGACTGTCATATTGTGTGCTGTGATGGTAACCGTGTGTGTGTGTGTGTGTGTATGTGTGTGTGTGCACGCATTCACGAAGAAAGTAGATCTTGCATAATAGGTCTTGACCAGCATAGCAGGTGGCGTGTTTGAACTCTGGTCACACACACACACACACACACACAACGTAAATCAAGCGTTAGTTCTTTAAGACACAGTCATGGATGAAGCATTTTATCTCATCCTGCCGGAGAATCTGTCCGCCTCTAAAGAAAGCCGAGCTACAATTGGCTGCTATTTTTGGATTTTGAATAATTCATGCATGGTTAATTACCTCATGTGTATGAGCTGATGGTTCAGACTTGAAACAGTCCGAAAGGGCCCGTGTTCGCTTTCAGCCCTAATTAAAACACTGACGCACCTCAGATGGGGGTTGGATTCTCCAATGACTAGCACATTTCCCTGCGACAACTCATTCTGAAAGGTCGCATGCCAACAAAAAAGCAAAAAAAAAAAAAAAAACAAACTACTTAAAAAAACAAAGAGTTTGTTGCCGGGCAACCGAGTGGACTTATCCCATTAGAACTGTTGAAAAGTAATCATCACCCATGCAATCTCTGCAAGGATTGCCATCATTCATTACTAGATACTTACCCCACACCCTGCGAGAGATTAGTATTAAAAGCTGAAGGGAAATGTGAACTGTCAGAGGTAGTTATGTGGTTTACTATCACGGAGCGGACCTTAATATCAGACTTAAATAAAGCAGAAACGGTTATTGTGAGCAGTACTGCCCCCTTGTGGTTGTTCTGTGGATGTGTGTCATTCAAACTAATACGAATTGCTATTTAATTTTTTTGCAATTGTTCACAAGGTTAGGTTTTTTTTTTCATCTGTATCTTTATTATTATGTCATATTTCTGTCTTTTCATTTGCTTCGACTTGCCTTCTTGCCCACATTTAGGCTCGGCAAAGGGAGAAAATGAACGAGGAGCATAACAAACGACTTTCTGACACTGTGGACCGTCTCCTTACCGAGTCTAATGAGCGGCTTCAGCTTCATTTAAAGGAACGCATGGCTGCGCTGGAAGACAAGGTATGACCACAGCCAGTAATATTTAAGCGTATTTTGGAGCAACCAATTAATAATGTAATTTACGTATATCGTATTATTACAGATCATAGTGTATGTAGACCTAATGTAATGTGTTGATCTTTGTAGAATTCACTCATTCATGACCTGGAGAATGCACAAAAACAACTTGAAGAGTTCCATCACGCCAAGGTAAAAGTCTCACACAGGAAACACTGTTGATTCATGGGCATCACATTTATTACTTGAACATTTTTCTAGAACAGTCTAGAGATTCAATTTCCGTACAGTGAGATTTTACTTGCACACTGCAAAAAATGCACATGAAACATTTTGAAAATAAAAAAAAGACTTAAATCAAGTAAAATGATCTGCCAATGGGGTGAGAAAATTTTACTTGGTAAGACCGCTTGAAACAAGACCTTTTTTCTTGAAAGAAGAACATTAATCTTTTACTCTTAATTCCACGCTAGTTAATTTATCTAGTCTAAAAAAATCAAGATTTATTGTGTAAATTCACGATCTTTTGGTTTGTCGAGAATTCGTTTTTTGCAGTGCATGTATGGAAGCCTGTTACCACCACACACAAAAAATAAATATAGCTATTGTAAAGTATTTTTTTTCTCTCTCAGAATTCTACTGTTGTCTGTCAGAATTGCGATTTCTAAAGTCTTTTACAAATTATAGTTTCTAGTTTAAAGTCACATTTCTATGTTATAAGTTAGAAAATCCGAATTCTAACTTGTAACTGACTATAAATCACAATGTAATTTGACAACTTTTTTAAATTAAGTGTGGAAAAGTGCTCCATAATTTTGGGTTCCCTGCAGAATTTATAGCACACATCTGAGTGAAAGCTGAGACCTGACAGTGTCATGGATTGTAATCAGTCTGGAAAGACAAGATGTTACATGCCAAGACCCATTTGACCTTCTCCATATATTTTGACGTTGTTTATACTGAATGAGGTGAAGCTTCTTCAATTTAGTGTCTCATCCACGAACCTGAACCGCGACACCACTTCACTGGACTTACAAGACACTTTGACATCTTGCACTAATACACTTTGCACAATGCTATTCACGACTAAATCGTGGAACTGTTTTTATATACTGAATTTTCTTTTTTTTCATTCTTGCACATTTAAGTATTTTTCTTAATACAGAATACTCACGTCATATTTCATTGTAAATATAATTTATATGTATATCATTTATAATGTAAATATATTGTAAATATAAAGGCTCTTTCATTATATATTTTAGATTATAAATAAAAAAACACAGTTTCTTTGCTTTTCAATACATATACATATCATGATTTGAAAAACTTTAGGTAGAAGAAAAACTAATTGTCCTGCTAAACAGTTAACTACTCACACTAGTTTTCACTAGAGTCAAAACAATTTTACCAGGTATTCTCTTACTTTGCAGGCAAGACTGATTGGAGAGATTGAGAAGTTACGAGCTGAAATTGATCATCTGAAGCGTAGAAGTGCGGCCTATGGAGATGGAACACACCCCAGGTGACTGGCAGTAGAGCTGTATTTAGTCTTCATCACCCTCTGATCAATCTGTGGATCTTAGGTCTCATGTTGGCAGCGCAACAGACCTGCGCTTCTCGGTCGTGGAAGGTCAAGGTGACCATTACTCGTCCACGGGGGTCGTAAGACGGGCTCAGAAGGGTCGACTGGTGGCACTCAGGGATGAACCCACCAAGGTTTCATTTCCTGTTTCTTTTTTATTTATTTATTAAATAATTAATAATGAAATATGGCCATTTAATAGTTAATGTAGTTAAATGACTCATTTAAACAATTCACTGGGTTCCTACGGGTGCTTGAAATCCTTGAAATGCTTGAATTTTAAATGAAGTGCTTGAAAATCGTAAGGCAAAAATTGAGACGCAAATAACATGTAAATGCCCTAATAAGTTCCAAGTCCCAGCAAATTCAGACCGATTTTTTTTTTTTTTAATATGAAAGGATATCGTAATAACTGTAATAATAAAAAAAACACATTACATAACAGTTATTGAATAGAAAAACAAAACATTTAAAATTAGTACTGTGGTACTAAAGTAAAAAAATTGTTGTATTTATATAAAAATCAGTTTATGATTCGTCTTGTTTCCTCTTATTACAGTCAATAAAAAAATACCCAAAACTGAACAATAAAGTGAACAAATCATTTAGTTCATTTACATTTTGTTCATTTGTTTTATATTGACTGTACGTAAACTAATATTGACAGTCGATTGGATAGGCAGTGACACTTATCCAATTGTTTTTTTTTTTGTTTTTGCATATTTCTTTAAATGTAATTAAAATGGCAAAGTTTCATTTTAGTTGTATTTAGGTAGAAATATATAAATATACTTTAAATATATATTTTCCCACAACTGCATGGTGCTGGAAATGCTTGAAAAGAAACTGTAGGAACCCAGAATATGAATTTAAGCTATTCATTAGGTCATTTCGAATGTTTCCCAGATGCTACAACTATGGATTAGATTAGATTAGATTGTGTTAAGAAACTGGCAATGTTTGTTCTTTCAATCATTTTTGTCTGTTTCTCTCGTTTTCGCACCCATGACTGCTTCTATAGTAAGTGCTGCGTAAAATGTAATTTTTACTACTAAAAATGTAATTACGAATACAAAATGTTTAGGTTTAACGTTTGCTTTTTGTGATTTTCTCAGATCCTGCCATTGTGGGATCAGGACTGGGACCGTTCTCAGCCTTCCAGCTTGAGGGCCAGCCGCACGCACCTGATGGGAAGCGATACGGAGTTGTCCGATCTGGACGATGAAGACCGCGAGACTATTTTCAGCTCGGCTGACATGTTGTCTCCCAGTGGACACTCGGACGCCCAGACCCTCGCTCTCATGCTGCAGGAACAGTTAGATGCCATCAACGAGGAGATCAGGTGAAAACTACACTTGAGTTGCTATTTTCTCCTTTAATATTTGTGTTGAGTTCAGGTGGCACTTCTCGTTATAAATGCACAGAAGACGGGCGAGACTGTCCCAAAAACCAGTCAGTGTAACCGCTTCAATCTAGAGTAGTCTGTAGAACCCGAGAGAATGGCCACAATCTGGGCATCCTCATCTGTTCCTGGCCACTGACCTGATCTGACCAAAACCAGAGATAGAGCGAGAAGATCTTCTGCAATCGATTCTATGACTTCCCACCTTTTTCAAGGATGGTTGTTTGCCATTTGACAGATGTGTGGCGTCTGTAGTGTCTCGACAAAATCTGATATTGTTCTAAAATGTCACTCCAGGAACCATTTGTCCTCCTTAAGCCTTAAGGTTGGATGTAGAAGCATCAGAAGCGTGAAACATCAGCTACCCTCAAATATTTTCATTGCATGCATCTCTTCTAATGGAAGACAACCATCTCCTGCAGACTTTAAATATACCAGAGTTTTTGGGTAAAATGGAAAGAAAGAAGCTACATAACCTGCTGCAGCAAGTTCTCATAAAGTGATAACTTAGCTATCAAAAAGATTGTAAAGGTCAGTGCAGAAACCAATAAGTGTGACTCCTTCACTACAAAACAATGTCAATTATGCTAATACCTCACCAGGCTTGATTGTTTCAGAAATGAAAGTTTCATTTTTAGTTTTTGTCAAAAGAAAACTGTTCAAAGCGAATAACATTGGACTCAAATCCTGAAACAATCAAATTGCTCTGTCTACTACACAAAGCAAAACAAAACTGTTCTGATATTTATGTCTAGGAAGGTGGAGTTTTTATAACTAGAATAGATTTTTTTTGCTATTATTCAAGTAATTATTCAAGTATTATTCAATGTCTTTTTCTACTTTCTTTCCCTGTTCCAGAATGATCCAGGTGGAGAGGGAATCTGCTGAGTTGCGGGCGGATGAGATCGAGTGTCGGGTGAACAGTGGCAGCATGGACGGACTAAACGTGACGCTGCGGCCGCGCTCCTCCATCCCCACCTCCGTCACTGCCCTTTCTCTCGCCAGTTCATCCCCTCCGGTCAGTGGCCGGTCTACACCCAAAATGACCTCTGGTTCGACTGCACATGAGTTGGGCATCATGACCTTGGTGAGACTGTAGTGGGTATAGGTGTTTACGTGGCATTTGTAACTTGAGATTCATTCCCTTCTGTTTCTACATTCACTTCCAGCCTAGCGATTTAAGGAAACACCGGCGGAGAGTGGCGGTAAGTGTCCTCAGTATGTTGAAATCACAGTTCCAGATTATGTAACATGCTTGTGAAGACGACAAAAAACAATACAAATACAGAAAATACGTTCTTGACCAGCTAAAAAAATCTTGAAATTAGATAATAAATCTTGCTTTTTTCATCAAAAATAGCTAGCTTTGAATTAAGAGCGAAAGATAATTTAATTGTTTTAAGAAAAAAAAAATTTTGATGATATTTTACACTGAATTGAGACATTTTTCAAAGTATACATTATGTTTTAAGTTGAGTGCAGTTGTAAAGTCCTTTTACAAATACAACTGTCCGATATAAAGCCGAATCACAGAACTTGCTGAAACAAGATGAAATGTCAAGTCAAATTTTCTTATTTGAACACAATGAATCAGAACAAATTATTATTAAGCACAATTAAATTAAGAAACAGCTTCTTTTTTGTGGAACTGAAATGTGGAAATTAATCTTCCGCGTAGCAAGATTTTTAAAATCTTGTTTCAAGCTCTTACCAAGTAAACTTTTCTCACCCCATTGACAGACATTTTTTTTTTTATCATTTTGTCTTTTATTGTATCTCATTTTGTCTTTTATTTTTTTTTCTTATTTTATCATGTGGAGTTTTTGGCAATATAATGGCAGCTTTGTAAAATGATACTATTGATTGAGATGTTAGTTTCATGGCATAATTTTGAGTGTTTTCTCATTCATGTTTTTTTCTCAGTCCCCCGTGGAGGGCCGAGAAGACAAGGCCACCATAAAGTGCGAGACTTCACCTCCTTCTTCACCCCGCAGTCTCAGACTAGACCAAATGAACTACGCTCAGCTGACGGGAAGCCTGGAGGATGGCCGAGGGTAAGAAACACACATCACAAGCAGGGATCCAGGTCTAATGGTTCCCTCTCCAACATTTATCCAGATATTTATTTTAAGACATGTATTTACCCAGCTGCCTCACCTCGGGACAGATGAGACTTTACTACTGACCCCAAAGATGTTTTTATGGGACTATGGGTCTGTAAAGTAATAATTCACTGCCAGCTTTCTCTTTTCCCAGCAAATGCAGCCATCATTCTTTTTGAGCATTTCAGTACAAATTTGTGTGTGTGTGTTTGTTTTGCCAGTCAAAAACAAATTTAATAATTATATTTGAATTATGACAGTTAGCCTTAGGAATTAATCAAAGCCTGATTTCCTCCGTATTTGTGGCTACTACATCACTGGTATGAAGATAAACGGCACGTCAGAACAGCCTGATTCTATTTAGCTTTGATTCTATCTACTAAGGTTTAATTCTTCACGTTTATGCTGATGTCATGGTGGGAGTGATTTGATTTATATTTAATTAGATTTTGTGAGACGAAATGAGTGCAGAAATGTTCTTCCAGTAATGCAGGCCTTTAACAAAGAATAGACTTGTTCTGCTGCTTTCTGCAAATGAATGACCCTGGGATTAGGAATAAAACATTTAAAGTAATGTCAGCTTCATAGTGTGTTTAAATTAGACATACTGTACAGCAATTTCTTTTTCTCTTAGGGGGAACAAAAAGAAGGGCATAAAGTCCTCCATTGGACGGCTTTTTGGAAAGAAGGAGAAAGCTCGTTTAGATCAGCCAATGATCAAGGATGGTCAAATGACTCCACCGATAATTCCAGGTGCTTAAAAATCTCTCACCTATGGAAGACAAAACTGGATCACGAGCCCATTTCTTCTCTCTTTTGTGTGCCGTGACCCTGCAGATTTTGAGATGGGAATTGGCGACACCATGACCTTGAGCAAATTGGGGACGCAGGCCGAGAGAGACCGCCGGATGAAGAAAAAGTAGGTGTTCTGTTACTTTCCCTTTCCTTGTCCTTGTATAGATTTTTGCTCACTGAATTTAAAACGTCAAAAATGAAATTTGAACCAAACAATTGAATTGTATTTTTGCACTTTAAACATTATATTATATTATTAATAATGAATATTATAATATGAAATTTAATGCAATCACTTTACAGAAATCAGGCACATTCTGTAATAATCCAGTGTAAAATCCTAGTATAATGTGTATTTTTAGATAATTTCTTTTTTGTTGTGCACTTGAAATAAATGTCTTGTTATTAAACTGAACTGTAAATGTGTTATGTCAATTAATGTTAAAATGTCTCATTCGTTTACTATTGTGTTTACTGCTTTTGTTGTTGTTGTTTTTGTTGCTGTTGTTGTTGTAAATTTTCACACCTTGTTCTTGTTCAATTGTATGAAAAGAGTTTATTTGTGTTGTTTTTATTATTATTATTATTATTATTTTTTTTTTTTTTTTTTTTTTTTNNTGGAGATATTGTGGGAAATAATGGATCAGGGGCCTTTTTGGTCCTGGTCTTTGCTTGAACACCTCTGCTTTAAAATATTTGAATTTATAAAATAGGTATATTTTATTTATTTGCTTAGTGCAGTTGCTAAACAACTGTTGTCATTCCTGTATTCTTTAGGCATGAGCTGCTGGAGGACGCCAGGAGGAAAGGACTTCCTTTTGCTCAGTGGGATGGTCCGACCGTGGTCTCCTGGCTGGAGGTACAAAGACGTCCATCCGCCTGCATCACACCCACTGTGCAGTAATGAGTACAGCACTCGTGATCTTCTGGATCATAATCACAACAAGGGAGAGAGAAATGAATGGATTAATTACGATAATTAGAGTCCCACACTGATGAGGATGGAATTAGGGAAGATCTTGTTTGACGGTATTCTCTCTGATGTCCTCCAGCTGTGGGTGGGCATGCCAGCGTGGTACGTTGCAGCATGCCGTGCCAACGTGAAGAGCGGTGCCATCATGTCCGCCTTGTCCGACACTGAGATCCAGCGAGAGATCGGCATCAGCAATCCACTTCATCGCTTGAAGCTCCGGCTGGCCATACAAGAGATGGTGTCGCTGACCAGTCCGTCGGCTCCTCTCACCTCACGCACAGTAAGTCCAATTAATATGACCGTCAATTTGGATCCGTGTCCTAATTTTTTCCTTCTGCGCAGTCTTCCGGAAATGTGTGGGTGACTCACGAGGAGATGGAAAACATGGCAACCTCCTCCAAAACGGTTAGTCCATCTGGGAGACTCCCATGTGCCCGCGGTGCCATGCATATGCCACGCTTCCGCAGCCTCACCACCCCCAGAATGCCCCCCACCCCCTCTGCCCTGCAACATGCGCTGAATAGCCCTTTGTGTGATGCATGTTGGCCTCTGAAATGTCCGATGTTAACTGATATATAGTGACCCGTGCTGCCTGTGTGAGTCATATATATTCTGGACGTAATCGGATTGGGTTTTTTAGTATTACTAACATTGTCTTTTATGTGCTCAAACACGCTTTACTCTGCGGTTTAACTATCAGGATAATGATGAAGGAAGCTGGGCTCAGGTGAGAGAAATGACCACGTCTATCTATCAATCAATTAATCTATCTATCTATCTATCTATCTATCTATCTATCTATCTATCTATCTATCTATCGGTCTGTCTGTCTGTCTGTCTGTCTATCCATCTAAATATTCTTATCTGTCTGTTATATCTATGTTATCTGTCTATCTATTCATCCATCTATCTATCAATTTATATAATTATATAATATGATAAATTATATTGTCCCTTTCGTGTTTTTGAAAAATGTTTTTTACATATTTCTTTTATCTTTTTTTATTTTTAAATCTTTCACTAAAATAATTTTTAGTGAAAGATTTTTAGACTTTCACAAAAAAGAAATGAAAGCAATTATGAAAGTTTTTGTTGGGATTAAATGGTTTTTGTTTTGTTACATGGCTGCACACAGTTTACAGAATGACACACCTTAAAAATGTTTTTGTTTGTCTGTTTCTTTTCTCCAGACACTAGCATATGGAGACATGAACCACGAGTGGATTGGAAACGAGTGGCTTCCCAGTCTCGGCCTGCCTCAGTACCGCAGCTACTTTATGGAGTGTTTAGTGGATGCTCGTATGCTGGACCATCTTACCAAGAAAGACCTGCGGGCGCACCTAAAGATGGTGGACAGCTTTCACAGGTAAAAAAAAAAATCAATTTATGTGTTTAAATGCTAGAGTTTGTGTCTGTTACACTCTGTGTTTGTGTGTGTGTGTGTGTGTGTGTGTGTGTGTGTGTGTGTGTGTGTGTGTGTGTGTGTGTGTGTGTTCAAATCTAGAAAACTTCAAATTCGTTTTTAAATAATGTAATTCCCTAATAAATAATGCATTTTTCTCCAACAGAGCGAGTTTGCACTTTGGAATCATGTGCTTAAAGAGGCTAAACTACGACAGGAAAGAGTTAGAGCGGAGGAGAGAGGAATTTCAGCATGATGTCAAAGGTATTCGCTAGAAACAGTGCGTTTATTGTCATGACATAAGAGGCAAACATCCCCCTCTAGTGGTTGTATTGCATATGCACATGTCGCGGCAGGGATTTGTAAGGTCAACAGCTGAGCTTTTTAGTGTCAAATCCATTTAAAGGGACGGCGCCCGGCTGAACTTCAGCATAACACTTGAACTTGACACAGCTGTCACAGCTTTTTAAAATCTTTCATCTGCGTCGCTAAAGACACGCAGCAACTGCTTAAGACACGCACGCACTTAAGTACATTAAGCGCTGAATCCTACAAACAGAAAGCCGTTCTGCCAGCTGTGCACGCTGACCACATATACGGTTACCTAAACACAATATTTCCAGTACAATTGTAAACACAACTTTACAATATGCACTCATTTTTGCTCTATGAACTGCAGTGTGTGTGGCCAAAGCTTTAAAATGCTGGATTTGTACATATAATATCTTACAATCATCAAGACAAATTATTTCAGATATTAAGGTGTTTTATGTTGCATTTATAGTGTACGGAAACAGGCTTGTTCTGAGCAATGCGGAAGAAAACAGTATATTCTTTTTTTTAAAGTTGTCATAGATTTTGTTCTAATTTGGCATATAAATGTGTAGTTTTTAAGCTTTGTACTTATAAAGTATAAATATTCCATATATTGTCAGCTGTATGGTCAACCGAGTTGGGTTGTTAATTGGTTTTAAACCAAGATTTGTTTTCCCACAGTATTCAAAATAAATCCCATAAATGTGTCATAAGTTCTATCTTTTTTCATTTGATTCAGTTTAAGCAAAAATCCTACAGATATAGAAAACAAATACTGTGCCTTTTAAACCATGTTAAGGAGATAAACATAATGTTTGTCAAAGACTTATTGAAGGAAATAAAAAAGTGTTTTTGTCCAGACTAATAATACATTTTAAAGAATAACTTGCCTTATTTGTGTTGACATTACTGTACAAAGGAGGGGGGGGGTAACTACAAGTCTGAAAAAATCCATAAATGAAGGATTTGTTTAATGTTAACTCATTTGAATCTTAAATTGACTTTAGGAGATGGATTTCTGGTTCACACATAAAATCTTGTAAAGTCTGACTTTTTCCTCTTGCTGTTCCAGACACTCTGGTATGGACCAATGATCAGGTGATGCAGTGGATTCAGAACATTGGTCTGAAGGAGTACTGTAATAACCTGCTGGAGAGCGGCGTGCACGGGGCTCTTATTGCCTTAGACGAGACCTTTGACTACAGCAGCTTGGCCCTCATTCTCCAGATCCCCATGCAGAACACCCAGGTGAGACCTGCACTGAAGCCTCAATCACTTGTAGTCTGCAAAAAATGCACATGTAAAAATAAGAAAAAGAATGACAAAAAGAGTAAAAAAAAAACGTCCTGTTTTTTTTTAAACAAGCAAAATAATCGTTCACTTTTAATTCTAAGATAGATAATTTATCTTGTATAGATAGTTGTGTAATTTCAAGATTTTTTTTGGCTTGTCAAAAATTGATTTTTTGCAGTGTAGTCTGATGTTCTAGCTGTTCTAGTCTAGACCTTGTTCAGGTTCCGGTAATCTCAAGGCTGGTAATCTCTGCACTGTCCTTTTAGTAGATCTACATGATGTCACAACACAACTTCTGCAAAACAAAAAAACCCAGAACGCACCTGTCACAATCCTGGGGTTTATCTCCCCCTGGTGGCGGCCCAGGAGAACTAATTGGGACAATCCGTCATCTGCAGCTCATCTCCCTCCGCGACAGGTGTGCCTCATCACCAAAGGATTCTTAAGGAATCGCGGAGGGAGCATGAGCTGCCGATCAAACTTGTTTATGAGTCCTGAGTGGAGCCACATCGGCCTGGCTCACGTTTATGTTTGTATTCCTTTTTGAGTTCTTATTCTTCTTCATCTGGTTCTTTTGGATTTTCATTAAAAACCCTGAGTTCGGATCCTCGCCATCATCTGTGTCTTCAGCAAGCGTAACAGCACCAGAATTAGGATTTCAATAAATCTAAAAGGACACATGTCACTCCACTGCTTGTTTCCTTGCATTGGTTACCAGTTGATGCTAGGATCTGGTTAAAGGCCTTAACTTGGACTTTGAAGGCCATTTACTGTAGTTAGGCCATTTAGGCCACTTTTCGTCATTTTAATCTTACCTCTACTGTCTAAGACAGATTTATTGTTAATCTGGTCATGTACAATCAGAACAAACGCAAGTGGTTCCTTAGCAACAAGCATCTCTTGTGAGAATCTTCTCCCATTTCTGATCTTTTTTTTCTGATCTTTCCCTCAGGCCAGGCAGATTTTGGAGAGGGAGTTCAGTAATATTTTAGCTCTGGGAACAGATCGACGCCTGGAAGAGGTTGGTATATCACAGAGTCAGATAAATGTACAGTAAATTGTACAGTACTGTATTTATATTTTTGTTCAATTTTTTTAATTGCTATGTAAAACAATATTTGTCTTTCTGCTCTGTATATTGCATTTGTCATAACTGAGATGATTGCAGCTAGTAAAACCCCCAAATCCACGTAGAAAATTAGAATATTACATTTGGTCCTCGTTGTTCAGTCTCACGTCTCATATTTCTGTTGGCAGAGCTTCATAGGTTCTCTATTGGGTTTAGAAGTTTCACCTGTTTGTTAAGGAAATAAGTATTTCATTTGTGTAAATACTCAATACTGTGAATGAATAAATGAAAGAAAATTAATATATAACTCTCCATAATAATGTCTGTCCGTATTATGCATCGTCCTACCAAAATGATATCTTACAGTAGGATGGAGGTATCCATGATGCATTTACGGTTCCTCGTCATAATGCTTTATATTTGTCTTTATATGAACAAAATTCACGTGAAAATTGCACGTAGTTATAAAGTTCATTTTTAGCTGGCATTGTGGAAACAAGCTATTTGTCGGCCGGGTACAGCTCATTGTGAAGTTTTGAAGCAGCTGCTTTTTCTGTACAGAGTGATGACAAGTTCCGAAGGTCTCCATCTTGGCGCAAGCGCTTCAGGCCGAGGGACGGCCAGGGCCTGGGTATGATGCCAGGATCCATCGAGACTCTTCCCGCTGGCTTCCGCCTCAACACCATGTCCATTCCTCACTCTCTGACCGCTGTGCCCAGGAAACAGCTGCAACCAGAAGGTAGAAAAGAAAGCCGGGCATTGCCAAGGGTGAAACGGGTTCAGCCATAAGCACGTTGCGCTTCAGTTACCGAACACTGCAAAAATCCACTTGAAAAAACAAATAACAAAAAGAGTGAATAAGAAAATCTTAAAACAAGTAAAATTATCTGCCAATGGGGTGAGAAAAGTTTACTTTGTAAGAGCTTGAAACAAGACTTTTTGTTTGCATTGTACTAACACATGCCTTGATTAACTCTTCTCCGGCGTATAATGTGCTTATCTACTCAATGAAGCATGCAGGGAAATGATCACTAATGTGTATGTTTGTGGCATCCCCTATCTCACGGCATGTTTTGTGTGTGGTTCTACAGCCCCACAGAGACTAGACCCCTCAGCTGTCAGGACTTACTCCTGCTAACTTGCTTTTACTAACCACTGCACGCACAGTAACAGGTAAGTCTCTACGCTCATGCTCTGTAATGGCCTTTCATTTGTAACATTCCGTTAATACAGTAACATTCTTGTGTTTGTCTCTTAAATAACACTTTGATGCTGTTGCCCGTACAGTGTCATTTGTCATGCACGCAATCATACAAAGTATGTTTTTTACAGTTTACAGCTTCATAATATACAAGTACATGAGAACAAAATAAATGGAAAATGTATCATAAAAACAAAGTAATTTGTCATATAAAGTTTAACATTTATATAGAAAGGTGTTAAGAAGTATCAGAAATATCCAAGAAATGTTCACTATAATCTGACCAGAAATTGAGCCAGAAGTAATATAATGAACAATGAACAAATGTTCGTTTTCAAGCAACAATAAACAACAAGCAAGGTTTATTATTATAGGATTATATAATATGTTTTGAAATTAAGCAATATAAAGTCATTTTAGAAATTATAAAAGCATTATGTACATTGATTTTAAATGTACAGTATATAACAATTATTTAGTCATTGTATTATTCATACATTTTTAATGTGCCCAATCTTGGATTTGTGTAGGGACGTTAAGAAAAGCCTAACATAATGATTATAAAAAAAAAAAAAAAAAACATTTTCAGTGTCTCCTTTTCGCCTGTTCTTTTAATGAAAAGATGGCTCTGAAATATTAGAACTACCCAGAAAATCAGTGTTGCCGTTTTTCTTTAAGTGGGTTTCCTCGGGCTCTCCAGGTTCCTCAGACATTCCAAAAACCATGCATTCAGGAGAATTAGAGTCTTAAAATTTTTCCCTAGGTGTGAGTGGAAGTGTGAACGTGTGTGTCCGTCTCTATGATTGGTTGACCACCAATTCATAGGTGTGTCTACAGATTCAAAGTGTTTGAAAAGAGTGGGTATATACAGCATCACCAATACACTGTGGTTTCTTTTTAATGTCCTCCTAATGCAGGATTCTACCTGTCAAGTTTATCAAGCCTGTAGCTCAATACATGTACATCTCTAGTCAATATGTTCTTCATCTTCATGTTCTTTATAACAAAATGACATTTCCTTTCTTCTCCCCGACAGTGCATTCCCACTACCTGTATGGACACATGCTTGCGGCCTTTCGAGAATGATATGCCAAAATCTGGGGACATCTTGAAAATGGGAGGGAGAGATGACATCTTCTCACCCCTTCCCGAGTGAACTTTCCGGAACCGTCTCGGACGTTGTGCAATAGAGGGTAACAGAAGAAGAACTGTGAGCTGGAGGTCTGATCGACCTCTCAGCGGCTGTAAAGGAGATCTCATATCAGTTGTTTTCCCAGTAAACCCAGTTCTACAGTCTTCGTGGTGGTCGTACGTAACTGGTGTTCTTGGCCCTGTAGCGTGTGAGTGCTAGTCTGCTCCTTCAGGTCTGTGGCGTTTTACTCTCTAAGTTCCTTTATGCAAAGTATCCCTGTATATATCCGAAACAGAAGAATATGCTCTTACGTTTTTATATGAAAAAAAAAATATATCAGACTTGTATATGGAGATGAATATATCATTAATATATGAATTTTGGAATCTCAGTCGTGACTGTTCCTGTCGATTCGACAGCCGTGTTACACTCGTAGTCGGTGTCACCGAAAAGCGTGTTTGTGTTGCGCCGTCCTTATCCACGTTCCGTCCGCACTCTTCCACGATGCCAAACGCGGTTTAAAAATACGCTCGCGAAGACTGAGAGGCCTTTAAAAAGCCCAGATGTTAGATATTAGCGCCTTTAGCAATAGCTTCCATTCCCGCTAGAGGCCACGGAGCCTGCGAACACACCACAGGTTTGCTCATTTGCATATTGGCGAGAAAACGACGAGCGTGTGCATCAGTCCGGAGCGTCTTCTTTTTCAATCGACGTGTGTGTGTGGGATATTGTGGTATTGTGGCAGCTACTGTACTGTGTGTAAACGTGTGTATGTGTATTTTAAGTGTCACACAATGCGGACAAATCCTGTTCTTACTTAAGTGCTTCAATTAAAAACAAAAAAAACGATCAAATATTACACACGACTGTTTTCCTTTCCGGAAGCATCGGTCGGTTATCGTTGGTTGTGTCGTTGGCGAGACACCGTTGGCGTTGGAGGGTCCGGAGCATTGCACGCCACTGAACTTGACAATCGCTGTAGCATCGGTTTTCTCGCTCATTCTTCGAAACATCGTAACCACGGATCCAAACACTCTAGCATCAGTCAAACACTTGAACTCCAATCCTGTGGTGTGCTGCTCTTATTTCAAGCCTCTATCTGCCAATTGTGCCTGGCCGCTCACAGCATTTATTTTTTTTTATTATTATTGTTGTTATTATTGTTTTTAACTAATGATACAATTTTGCTGCTTATTAGTGTTTCGTTTTTTGGGCTTTGACAAGGACCAAGCTTTAGAAGAGCGAGGAGATGTTTAGCTGATGGAACGGCTCGGCGGTGATGGCGGATTTCACGCTCATTTGTTTCTCCTGACAGTAATGTGAACTGTGAGACAGGTGCGGGCTCTCGTTCTTTCTCTCCTCCGCTCATCCCCTGTTCACTCGTCTGTATGTGAGCTCGACTGTGGAGTCTTCGGCAGGCGGTTGATGTGAATAATTCTGAACCTTTTAGATTCCACAAGAGCATGTGGTTGAAGTGAGACTTTTTTCCCATGTGTCATTTAAATATTGCTTATTTATTGTTGATTTGTTTTTTCTTTCAATGTAAAAACTGTCACAAATAAATCATATACAGATATATAAAATAAATATTCCTTATATGTTATCCATTTTCATGGAGTTTGTTGGGAAATGTGACGCATGTGAGAGGAATGAACTGGAAAATATGACTTTGTTAAAATATTTTGGAAAAATATTCAGTCGAAAATATCGGATATTATTCTTCTGGTAAAAATTCTGGAAAATATTATGTGAAAACAGATTCTGTAAAATATTGTGGAAATCCTGGGTAATATAATTATGCCAAACATTTTGTCAAGTATTGCTCTGTCAAAAAAATCTAGAAAATATCCTTCTGGCAAAAAAAAAACTTGTAAAATATTGTTGTTAAAAAGTCTGGAAATTATTGTGTAGTCAATAATTGTTTTATGTTTGGAATTTTCAATTTTAAACATTTGATTCAGACATTTTCTGGAAATGTGCAGATGGTTTGCAAGTGTTATATACAAATTCACAACAATCTTTATTTTAATAAAAAAGGGCAAAATAAATTACTTCCATCACACTGGAAAGATATAAAATAAAATAACAAAACCACTCTGTAGAAAATAGGAACATATTTACATAACTGGCATTAGAATTAAATTAAGGAGTAATTGGTCAAAACCATCGAGTACATTTTTGGACCCACAAATAATTGTTGTTGGTAAGCGTAAAGCGCACACACAAACAGAATGAGAAAAACAGAGGAATCAAAATAAACACGTTTGTTCTGCTTTGTCTTAAGTTTAGGCAGAACTTTAGCTGGACTAGAAACTGTTCTTATTCCCACAGAGATAAGAAACATTTGGAAATATATAATGGACCTCAAGGTTTGTCTGGAAAATCAACCTTTTACGGGACTTTTGACGGGTTCTTCATCCCTCAGGAAGGCCAATGCCTTTTATTTGCTAATGTCCACTATGTAGGAGCCTGGATTGACGTCTGCTCCGGTGATGCTGTCCACGATGGAGGTCAGCGAGCTCAGGTTGGTCTGCTCGGGGGATTCGCTGTTCAGGAGATCTGAGGAGAACAGGCCGTTATGGCACACGTCGGGTGTGATTTACGCCTCAGCTGGTCTAGATGTGGTGGTCTTACCCTCGGGGTTGGAGCTGTAAGCTGGAGCGCAGTGTTCGGACGCACTGCTCCACTCTGGACTGCTGCAGCAGGTGCTGCCCGAACCCTGGTCGCTGGAGGAAGACACCTGTCGCACACACACTGATGTCAATCACCACACACTCCAACCAGACCTTCAAGAACCTTCACGTCTGAAGACATCTACTGTAGCTGTGGTAGCAACAAAAACATGACTTGACCACGTAGGTTCAGAAGAAACTAGAAGACACATCTACTGTAGCTGTGGTAGCACCAAACATATGACTTAACCAAGAAGGTTCAAATGACATTAGAAGACACATCTACTGTTGCCGTGGTAGCACCAAAAGTATGGCTTGACCAAGAAGGTTCAGAAACTACATCTACTGTAGCTGTGGTAGAACCAAAAAATATGACTTGACCGAGAAGGTTCAGAAGACATTAGAAGACACATCTACTGTTGACGTGGTAGAAACAAAACTAGGACTTGACCAAGAATGTTCAGAAGACATTCGAAGACCCATCTACAGTTGCTGTGGTAGCACCAAAAATATGACTTGACCAAGTAGTTCTTTCTTGAGGATGTTCTGGTCAGCACTCACCCTGTGAGGAGCCGGAGCTCGGTAATGCAGGCCGTTCTGCTCGTGTTCCTGCTGGTTGAGCGAGCTGACCAGAGCCTGCAACCTCTCGATGTACTGGATGGCACTGCGCAGGATCTCCACCTTGGGCAGCCGCTGGTTGGGATTCATCAGTGTGCTTCGCTTGAGAGCCTCGAAGGCTTCGTTGACTTTCTTCAGCCTCCTCTTCTCTCTCAAGGTGGCTGCTTTTCGCCGATCCATGGTCACAGATTTGCGTTTGCAGACCTTGCAGGCCCAGGGCAAGCACTGGCCCGGACAGTGTTGCTGCTGCTGCTGCTGCTGCTCTTGGTGAGGAGACATGGACAAGCCCAGGCTAGAAGATGGAGATGACTTGTCTTCCAACCCCACTCCTGATGCCAGCATCCTTCCGTCTCCGCACAAGCCCATCACGGAGCTCCTGTCTTGGTATCCTCCTTGGTCATAGCCTCCGGTCATCCTGGAGGGGAAGAAGTTGTCACCAGCTTCGTAGAAACGCTGGTCTGAGAAGAAGTATGGGTTGGTCTCAAAAAGCTCCATGATCAGTGAGGGAATTACGGAGTCGTCCACCAGCTCAGTTGCTCTGAAAACGTATAGGTCCGCTAGAGTCCGTGTGGTGGTGTGTTCAAATCCTGTCCGTGCTCTGAGCTCGTGCCGAAGAAGATCTGTGGACGACAACTGCTCCACACCAACTGCACTGGTGGCATTTAAACTCTCTGCCTAGTGTTAGATCAGAAGGTTAAATATAGCCAGAGCTCGGAGAAACCTGACCCTGCGTTTAGCTGTTGCCACACATCTAAACTTTACATCTCTTTTCATTCCCCAATCTTCTGGGGATTTGGTCTCTGTTTGCTTCAAGAGCGGCATCAGGTCGCTGATGGAACCAGGAACACGATACGGTTCCATTGGACATCACACAGAATGCGGGCGATAATTATCAATATCTTGAGCATGTCTGATGCAGAACAGGCATGTTTCTCCCGTTTAAAAATTCTGATTAGTTTTTTACTGTTTGTGTGGAATTTTTAATTCAGTTTTTATTCATTATTTATTTATTTTTATATTTATTTTTCATTTTAATGGAAAAAAAGTTCATGCACAACAGTATTTTTTGGGTTATATATATATATATATATTTTTGGTAGTAACCCAGATAATCCAGATCAGCCACATTTGTTTTGATTGCAATTATGATACGTACAGTATAGTTTATATACTGTTTTTATTTTTGTCATGTACTGTAGTGCTCCATATTATCTACTGTAAATTCCGGGCTACTTTTGTGCTGCATTCACCCATTTAAATGGTTAAAAATACACTATCCACCTTATTATCCAGAAAAAAAAAATGTGTGTCTGATATGTGGAGAATAAGGAAATAGATGTTTATTAATGATTAGCCTCATAGTCTGTATAATACGATGCATGTTTATTGCTATTTAACTCATTTTATTTTTAACTAATTAGACTATTTAAATAATTAATTATGAAAATAATCATTATATTAAAATATTGATGGTGATGAGTGTTTCTACTCATTTTAAATGCATACTGAAATTCATTGTATTAAAATATTGATGGTAATGAGTAGTTTCTACTTGTTTTAAATGCATAATGCAATTCAAGAAAGTATTTAAGATGGAACAGGAGTAGAAATTATATTTGTTAATTACGATATTTTTATGAAGTATGAAATCCTAACAAGTACTACGTATATTATAGCTAGCTATATTTAAGAAACTACACTTGTTTTATGGTTGTTTGTTGTTTTTGTGGGTTTTCACTATTTATCTCTACAGTACACTAATCAACTGGACAGTGTTTTTGTTGTGTGTTCAAGTAGTGGAAAAAATGTTGGGGGAAAATGATATATTTTCAATAAAAAACACTTCATTACTTGTGGATCCATCAATTGCTGCAATGAAGCTGGATGAACATGTGCTCGATCATGTGCTGGATGAAAAGTTTATTAACAATTAGCCATTAAAACATTTTTAAAAATCAGCATGAATTAGGAATATATAAATGCATGCAGATGTTGTGTATATGGTATAATGTGAGTAATGGTCTGGTTTGGGTTTCCCCTCGGTGGTCTTCATCAGACCTTCATCGTCCCTGACCCTCTCCATGGGTGCATCTCTCCGGACACTGGAAATCCCTAATGGACTTTTCTGGCTCATGGCTCACATGCTAATTCAGAAGAGCTTCCGCTATGTCCCGTAATGAATCCACTGGCTTATTTACAGTCACTGACACACCACAGCTATTCGAGGTCCATGCACGACATGGTGAGGAGTTTTCACCCCAATAGTTCCCCGTTCTCACACTTCAGTCATGTCATTTGCTGAACAAGGACGCTTCTGGAGGTGAGCACAGCATCTGAAGGACGTGCTTCAGCAGATAAAGGTAGACTTTGCTGCTCCTAGAGCTGGTCAGTGATGGGATGCCCCCTTCGTAGTAACCCAACCTTCCCTGGCTGGATTAGATGGCTGCGCATTTGGCTGTCGGGTTAAAATGTGATGGATGATCACTGATGGTTGTGGGAGCACAATGGGACCACTGTGGTTCTTCAGGCTGCAGGGGAGCTGCGTGTCAGAGTCATTCACGCCTGACCTACTGTCAGCATAAAACTAAGAGTGATGGTCACACATACACACACACACACACACACACACACACACACCACCCAGAAACGTGCTGTGGAGGAAACTTCCTTGTCAGCATTTTGGAATAATTTCAGGTTGCCAATTATGTCAAATAAAAATGTGTGGTGTGTGTGTGTGTGTGTGTGTGTGTGTGTGTGTGTGTGTGAGAGCGTGTGAGAGAGAGAGAGAGAGAGAGAGGGAAACATAAAATAGAGACAAATTTTGTCTATTACAATATTAGCATTATTATTTTTTTTTTCTGATTTTTTCAGATCATTTTTTTCTTTTCCATATAAGTAAACTTCTAGCTATACAGATTTAATGAAATCTGGTCAATTTTGACCGAGCAAGTTTTAACGGCGCAACATTTTTTAAGCTGTTCTTGAACTACAAAAAGACTAATTTGATTCAGTGTTGAGATTTCAGTGGGTTTCACTTTTTGATATCTTTTTTTTTTTTTGCTTTTAAAATTACTAAAACAAATACTGAAAATAGATTTGTAATTCAGTTCTGAAAAGGTTGACATCACATTAATGATGGGGTTTGCTCTGAGCCAATTGGATAAGTGATAATAGACATCAGCTGACATCAGCTGGACAAGAGACATCTTATTGATTAAAGAACCAATTAATCATTGATTAAAAGCAAGTGATGTAAAGGAGTAAATGGACTTTGTTTAATTAATAATAACAATAAAAATACAATTTATTTGATGAAAAAACTTAAGGACATCTTACATACATGTAAAAATTGTACAAAAATTAAAATAAATAAAAAAAATAAATAAATAAAAACAGACATATACCACAGAAACAAAGACATTAATAAGCTAAGAGAATATTGTAAAATCATAAATATGCGTTTTAAGATACAGCTTAAAATTTCCCAGACAATTATATTCGCATACGTCTTGTACTTAAGTATTTTTGGATACTACATTTTTGATTTAGTACAGTATCTGCACTCTTTACTCCACCACATTTTAATGGACAATTACCGTTACCTGTTACATTAGGATATATAAATAGATATAGATATTTAAAAGCTAAAGCGGTTGCACTTAATTTGTTTTTATCTAATTTTTGAAATACCTTTTGAATTTCTGACATTTTGAAACACTGAGGTGTTACTTTCATTTTTATATGAGGAAATAAAACCTGAATATATCAATGTACGGTATATACATTTTCCATATATTTTGGTATTTTTGAGTTAACACTCAGTCCAAGTAAAATTCTCATAAAAAAAAAAGTAGAACAAAGTTATTTTAAAATTGGATACTTTACGACTTTCCCAAATCTTCTAGGAATTTGTGACTTGTAATGGTGCAATTTTTACAGTAAGGTATCCATACTTTTACTCGCGTATGGTATTCAGGTACTCTTTACACCTCTACACAGTGGTGCTAATTACCCACCATCAAGGCCATGGGTTCGATTACTCACTAAAACAAAGGAGATCACTTCAGTCTGAAATACTCCATTGTTTGAGCAGCACTCGTGCAAGGCGAGAACATTATCTTTTAAGCATGGAATTGTCATTTTCCTCACATGACGTCTGCTGCTTTAAGTCAAGTTCAAGTGTCCCAGGCTGGACACAGGTTTACCAGTGGGGATTGAGTAGATCCTCATCCAGACAGATGATATCGGCCTATTCGAGTAGGTCTTAGGTGCAAGGCGACATGGTGTGCTGCTCCGTCACTGAAAACACTGAGCCACTTCTCCTCACTGACAAGCAGCAGCACATTGCAGGACAGCTGGAGCAGGGAGGAGGAGATGAGGCCAATTGGCTTCTTGTGAAGAAATGCCCAGAGCGTGGCTGCATTAGCCATGGAATGTTCTCTCTTCACTCATATTTGCTGCTTAAACCCTAGAAAGGTCTGCTTGCCAGCGTTCTTTCTTTCAGGAGCGGCTCGGTTGGAGAGCAGATGCTGGAGGTTCAAAACCGGAGGCTGAAACAGAGGTCATGTGGAGGACGATTTGTTAATTCATCAGTTAAACAAGTTTAAACGTCAATTAAAAAATAATCACTAGTGTCCAATTGTGTCACCATTCATCTGTTCATCTGATGAACTTGACTTCAGTCAAACAAGTTGCAGGTTAAATTCCCAGTTATACACAAGCGTTAATGGTGAGCATCAATGAAATTGATGTACATTGTTTTGAACTATAGTAATGATACATTATTGTATTTATTTAGAAATATATGTTTCTAAACCGTTATTTTTTTTCTAAACCATGTTTTTACGTCATGGTTACACCACATAAATATTAGAAATGTTACTAATCAGCCTGAGACTAGACAAGAATATCTGACAAGAGGAAAGAACAGAAAAAATGGCATTATCATTTCTATTTGTACATAATCTGACAAAATTATGAAGTCAGTACAACCGCCACATTGTTTATGACCTAAATGGTAGTTGGTAAAGATGAAAAATAAAAACTTTATTCATCACGGAGGGTGATTGCTTTACTTAAGGCACAGTTGCTCTGGGGAGGAAAGAAAAGGTGCACACGAGAGATTTTACACTACAGTATGACATTTTGTAATGTATATAGGAAAGAATAAGAGACAATAAAAATGTATATTTTAATTAAAAAAATATTACCTTTATTTTATCAGGACATTCATGATAAAGGATTAAATACATTAATTTACCACGAAATAATATATAACTTCTGAGCTGCACTCAAATTCAAATCAATTCAATTCAAAAAAATTTTTTATACAAAACACTCAATTGACCTCCAAAGTGAAATACAATATCTTTCACAAAGTGCATAGAGATGTCACATACAAGCCCGTTTTACAGTTCCAGTGCTCCCAGTACTGATGTGGAGTGAGAAAGAAACAGTAGTGGACAATACGACAGTCACTGGGCCTTTTTATCAGGTTATAATCCGCTACAACAAACAGAATGGAAAGCATGTGCGTGTGCAGCTGTCGGCGTCTTAGTGCAAGTGGTGTCATGTTAAGTCAGAGGAATGATCCGGGCTCTCTGTGCAGCGTGAAGGCCTCACCCGGCCGAGGCACGCTATACTGACCAGTCCTCTACTGACAAATCTACCTCCACAAAACACACCACATATACTGGGTTTGCTCCTCGTGAAATATAAGAGAAGCTATTATCACAAGCCACTGCGTTCAGATCCTCATTGTTTTAGTTTGACGTCATGGAGATTTACTGCATTACAGGTGTTTTTTAACCACGTACTGTATTATGTAATTCTACTGATCCAGCGTGTACGGACCATTGAGTCAAAAGTTCAGGTCATTCCTGCGATTACACCAATGCCGTTCTTTGGTTTATTTATAATCAGGCTTCTGGCTGAAGTCACTAGCTTAAGGAGGTGTAGAGTACCTGAAAACCATTCTTGAGAAGTGTGAATACCTTATTCTAAAAATTACTCCATTACAAGTTGCCAAATCCAAGAAGACTTGAGTAAGTCGTAAAGCATCCTCATTATTTATGAGGTTTAATTTCATAATATGGATGAAATGGAATGATATGTAACACCTCAATGTTTCAAAATGGCAGAACAAAATAGAAAAAAAGAACAATGTGTAAAATTAAAATGTGCAAAAAAGTGCAACAGATGATTCACAATTCACATGATTTTGTTCATAAATAGCTCAAAATCCAGTACCTTCAGAACCCTGCAGATGGCGATATTGGTTAGTCTGCCCAAGAAATTAATCATGGTAGAAAAAGATGCGGTGCATTTTTGCACAATTACCATGTTTTTGAGCAAATCACAATTTTTGTCCACAATCACAATGTAGCGATGAACAGTAAGTGTACATTTAAATGTAGTGGAAGAAAATGTAGTCAATTAGAGAGTAAAAGTTGCTTATACAGTACTTTTGATACAAGTACAAAGTAACCAAAAATACTTAAGCAAAGTAATAAAGTCCATTTACTCAACTTTAAACCACGGCTACCGTATAGTTGTTTCTCCAGAGACATAACTTAAGGTTGTTTCCCAGAGAAAGAAGTTTGAAGCCAGTTTGTTTGAAATTCCACAGCTTTATAAGTAACAACATTTAGCAAAAATCTGCTAAATACAGTAGCCAAAAAGAACCTCTGAGGTTTGTGCATACTTAAACAGAAGGGCTGTACTTGGTGATGTGGGTGTAGATTAGCCACGTCTACACATGAAAGAAATCCACCTCGATGAGTCTCAACACAGCAAAGTCCTGTTAAAGTTGAACGAAACGTCTACTTCCAGAAGGAGGGTCATAGGGAGCTGCTACCCAAGCATCGCAGGTTCTAATCCCGGTCCGGTGAGTTCCTCGAATCAGTGTCCTTGAGCAAGACACGCACCCCCACAATTTTGATCTTTTGAATTCATCCAAAAGATTTGGGAGAAATCTGGTGAAGCAATCCAAAAACACACGGCCACTTCTTGGGACCCAATCGTTGTTTCAGAACAAGTTCTGGGTGTCTCACTCAAAGCCAAACGCAAGAATATTTGAAACCTGAGCGATTCATGGCATGTTTGATACCGGAATTTTAGGGAAAAATATATGTATCAAAGTGGGATGCGCGCTTACACAGTTACGTACTTACACCAACAATGTGCAATCAACTGCTTGACCAAACAATACATCGGCTTTGTAAATCACAACTGATTCTGGCCACTGGTGGGTCATTTATAATAGACCAGACAAGCTGTTAATGATGCATCACTTCCAGCATCATGGTTGTCTGTGAAGGGAACGAGTGAAAACACCTCTCGACAACAGCTGACAAACCCATTAAATCCCATGATCTACATCGTGGAAAACCAAAGCACCTCTTTAGAACATGGCGCAGACCTACAAGGCCTAAAAGTAGATGACCTTTGACCTCCTCTTTTTATTGCCGCTCAACTGAGATGAATTTCATTGTTGGCCATAACACACTGTACCTGTTTCTTGCCGTTCAGTGGTATTTTTACTGTCACCCTCAGGTCTTCATTGTTGCTTGGGCGGCACAACCGATCCAGTAATAGCATCCTCAAAAACTCTCTAGTTTGTGGGCCTAAATTTATCAGGAGGAATGTGGAATCAAGATTTCAAAGACATTCTGGCTCGCAGAGGACACTTCAATCTCCACTCCAACGTGGATCATTCCGCGATGATGAATGTGTGTAAATCACAACTCTTTTGAGGGTTGGGAAAGGGCGGCATTCCAATGTTTCTGCCGGAAACTATTCCAGCAATGAATTTGTTTGTCTGGATTCCATCTGCGACGTCAAGGAAAGCTGAACCCCCAGCGGCTTTATTGGTAAGTAAAAATGGCCTCGGAGCGTCTCTGCTTGTCTCTTACTGTTTATATCGGACTTAGGGCTCCGGTGACCTTCTCCCATGTCATCAGAGATACAAATTTAGCACTTTGGTTTCTGGAGCGACCAAATAGTTAGACAACATAGAAGACAAGGTGAGAATGTCTGTGATGATGATACGGTTGCTCTTGCTGGAAGGGACAGAAACGGAAGTCGTGTAAACATCTCTCTGTCTTCTGCCCACGTGGAATGCAAATCTATGAAAGTGACACAGATTCCGCACATATTCCGGACGGATGGAGCCGAGTCCTCTTCCAGGACCGGTCACTCTCAACGTAGCAGTGGCGTGAAATGGTTTCTGCTGGAATGGCTTTTTGAGTCACTAGGATGGAATCTTGCCGGGTGTTTTTGTGGGGCGTTGCATTGACTCAGAATGACTGTTATGCTGTAGTTGCGCTGACATGCCCGAGCCACGTTTGTGCCAGAAGTGACATCTGACTAAACTACTGCGGTCTGTGTCTCATACTATAGTATGTAGCATTGACATTTACTAAGTGTATATTTACACTTATAATTGTAATCATTGATATATTAAGTATACAGAAAGTCTATTATCTGTCTGTCTGTCTGTCTGTCTGTCTATCTATCTATCTATCTATCTATCTATCTGTATGTCTGTCTGTCTGTCTACCTCTCTCTCTTACTCTCTCTCCATCCATCCATCTATCTATCTGGCCATTTACTCGTCCATCTGTTTGTTTATCTATCTATCTGTCTGTCTGTCTGTCGGTCTGTCTTTCTATTTATCTATATATATATATATATATATATATATATATATATATATATATATATATATATATATATATATATATATACTGTATATATACTGTATATATATATATATTCATCTGTCTATCTATCTATCTATCTATCTATCTATCTATCTCTTTCCATCCATTCTTATTTTTATTTGCCTATTGTACAGTTTGGCAGAAAGTAGATTTTTTTCTTTTCTTTCACTTGACTCTGTAAATTGTTTTCTAATCTGCTACAGCTCTTTTTTTCCTGGAGATTGATCTGAGGTGGTCTGAAGAGAGAGTTTGTGACCGTAGTTGGAGAATAGAAGGCAGGTGGCCAGGCAAGGCTTGTCGTGAGGAAGACTGGAGCGGACAGCTGCTCCTGTCAAACAATGACTTATTCTTTAATAATATCCTCTGCTCAGCACTGTAAATCTGCTCTCAAATATACACACTTTGAAATGTGTTTATGTGCATTCTGTGGACTTAGATTATTACTTTTTTGTATTCCGACACTGGTGTCTCATCTTATTGGTGGAAGAATTGTATGTTACACGTAAAAATACGTTGAAAGACGTTGGGTTAGACACTGACGAGATGTATTATTCCTACAAAACTGCACTATACAAAGCCGCAAAATTGCTAAAACTTCAAAATCACGGCCATAAGGAATAAAAAATATAATATAATATAAATTATTTACAATGAATCATTATTCATAATAATTAATTTGGGAGGGGGGTGCGGAAGTATTGGATATTGGATAAATACAAACTATTAAATATTAATCACTATTGGACATTATTAAGAAATACGTAATTTTGTAAATATCCCAATTGTAAGCCGTTGAACGACCCAGCAAAATAGTGGCTGTTTTACCTCCAGAGCAGCAGGTGGCAATGATGAACGCACGTCTCGGTGAAAACGCCTGTAAAAACAATAGACGATCTGACGAGAAAAGGAAGTGTAAACATTTCATGAATTTGCGTCTTGTGGGATTTTATCAATTCGCTATGTCTAAACTACAGAACTTGAGCGTTTTTCTGACAGACCGGTTAACGTTAGCCGCCCAGGAGATATTTAAAGCAGTGGAAGACGTTTTCTTGGAGTATAATGACGAGATTTGCCGTTCTAAAGTGGAGATAGAGCTACTGAAGAAAAGACTACTACAGGCTGGAATTGAGATCGGTTAGTGTGTTATCAACATCATCTATTAAACTAAAAACCATTACCACCATTCATAGGTTTTATTATAAACCGATTGTTCTTGTATTTTAGATTAGCACTGAGCTGAGCTTATTACGTGTTCATATCAATAATGACGTAATGTTTCCCGTCGCCACTCGTGTAATGTTATTGTAAATCTGTGTTGTTTTAAAAAGAAGAATAGGGAAATTATTCTTTTTACAGAACCTCAGGCCGGCTCCTCCGAGAACCCGGACCAGAATTACACACAGATGCTTTCGGGAGAATGGACATCGGAACCGAGCGAGAACGAAACCGAGATTCACACGAAAATAGAAGTCTACACACACGACGGGAACGTGCAAATGCCCGGATGCGAGGACCTCGCGTCATCACATGCATCACGTGACGACATTTGTACCCAGGGTTACAAAAACCTCGAAAGCCTAACTCCAGAAAACAGCTGGAATTCTTCATTTATTAACCACAATGTTCATATAAAAAACGAACCCGAGAGCGATATAGAAACCAGCACCACGTGTCAGATGCAGCTTTTCACAAGTCACGATTCCAGGAGCAGAGAACAATTCGGAGACATCAACGAAATCAAAATCAACCACACTGGCTTCACTCGAGTAAGAAAACCTCAGATTCACAACTTTATTGCTCTTCACACAGTGTTGTAATGAACTAACGGATCATTGTTTTACAGCTTCCTTTTATGAATGAAGAGCTGTTGATGCAGCAGGCGGCACATCTGGCTCCAATAAGCGAAAGGTGATTTCTGTAATTATTGATGTTTTCTTGTTGTAAGTTGATGTTTCTTTTGTAAGAAACTGATCTATTTTTGTAGCTTTATCTTTCATTTAACAAACCACTATCATGTGTTCTGTTCGTTTGTTCAGATTTTCTTTCCTCGTCAATTTGCAAGATTAGTGAAACGAAAATGCAAAAAAAACGTTTGACCTTTAGTTTTAATCTTTTGTTGTTATACATCTGATAGATTCAGAAATTGTCCAGCAGAACTCGGTACCAGTTCAGTTTTTTTTTTGTAATGAAATATTTTTTAGGTGTGTGTCTGTGTGTGTGATAGTTAGAAGTGTGTAACTTTTTCGTCTGCTTTGGGTACATGATGTGTGTGTGTGTGTGTGTATGTGAGTGAAAATGTGTGTATTAAGTGTCAAATCGTTTGAGTGTGTGAAATGATTTGTTTTGAGTGTGTATGAGTTTTGGTGTTAAGTGTGTATCTGTAAGTGTGTGCGAGGGAGAATGCCAGTTGTGGTCCAGTGCTAAGGAGTTCAAATTCTGGTTCTTTCACTGTGTGTGTGTGTGTGTGTGTG
>CM051493.1:37969597-38053355 GCA_028031935.1 Paedocypris micromegethes
GTGTGTGTGTGTGTGTGTGTGTGTGTGTGTCACTTCACTGATTGGTCAAATGCAGAGAACTATTTTGACACGTCCCTTGTGGCTTTTTTGACAAACCTTACTAAAAAAATTGAGTGCTTTTAAGTTTGTGTGAGTGTGTGTATTTTAAATGTGTGAAATTTTGAGTGTTTGACATTGTGTGTGTACAAACTGGAAATCTGAAATTGATGCAGAATCTGGATTACAAGATTTAAGATAGGATCGAGTTTGCACCTTATTGCTTTCTTTTAATTTAATTAGTCAATTAGTTTTTTGCTTTCTAGTTCTTCCAATATCGAGCCAAAGAAGTCTTCAGCACGAGCCCGATCCCAAAAGCACAGGCTGAAGGTCAGCAGGAACCCGGAGCTTCTGGAGATGTACAGGAGGCGCGAGAGAGAAAGGTGAGCAGACATCTTGAGGATAATGTCAGCGCTGAGGTGTTCCAGCGACATCGCAGCTCTTAGAATCACAGATTAGGAGATTTAAGAATAGACCTTTCTACAATACGTCCCCCTCTGTGCTACTCCCTTATCAGAGGATTTTTGCCTGAGGATTTTTAATCTTTTTTAATTGGCTTTACACTGACTCGGATATTTCTCATTTTTGTAGATATCAAAGACGAAAATCTCAAGGGAAAGTGAGATCCGCTAAAGACATGAGCCCGCTAGAATTGAGATTGCAACAGAAAAAATGGAGGGAGAATTCTGCCGCATACAGGAGAAAGAAATCGTTTCCCAAGTTTGTAGGCAACGTTAAGGAAGAAGTTAATGAAGTCGCCACAGACTCGATACCCGCCGACACCTCGCACCACTACACGTGTTTCAGTCTCAACTAAACAGCAGAACACGCACTTCTATTTGACCGCTTTTAACACATTCAGCGCTGGGATTAAATGCTGGATTAGAATGACATGCAGCGTCTGTTCAACTGTGTCCCGGACGTATGGTGGCAGCTCGGTGTGCGAGTGTGTCGGGTACGAGCATCTTTGGGATCGTGCTCGGTGATTAGAGGAATGGGGTGTAATGATATTTCGTGTTAGAAAAACATTACATTTGCGATTCATCTTTAATTTTGCGTTTCGTGAAAAAAACGTCAGTTATTACTGTGGTTTTACACATTTTTTTGCCGCTCTAACGTCCCAGAATATGGACAGTTGTGAAGTAGAACAGATGCTTGCAACCACAAGGTCATGGGTTCGAATCTCGGTCTGACTGGTTCCTCAACTGAAGTAACCTTGAGCAAGACACTTGAGCAAGACAACTTGATCCGCTTCCTGGAGGTCACGGCTTAAGGCTGCCCACTGCTCCAGGAACACTACACAATCTCCTAGTGCTCATCTGGCCGCCTTCCTCACTTTCATTTATACATTTTTTTTATGATTAAAACAACAGCTAAAAAGCGTAATAAAGTTATATAGCAGCATCACTGCCATGCACTTTGTTCCAAATCACATAGTGTGTCATGACACTCACATTATGCATTAGGTGTATCGTTACACCCCAGTGAAATGTGTAGAACATTTTCCTCCACGCGAAATAGACCATGTGCATCTTGTTGCAGACGTGTCAATATTGCGATAATTCCGAGAGTTGAGATCGTAACAATGACGTGAGCAATAATACAGCCTTTCTATGTTGATTTTTGTTGTCGTGAATGTGTGTGTGTTTGTTTTAAAAAACGCTAAAAGAACATGTTTTTTGTTTACGTGCTTGACTAGTCTTGTATGGCCTTGCTTTTTAAAAAAACATTGCATTTTTTAGATGCATTTCTAGCGTTGAACCATCGAAAATACTGAACCTGTGGGTGTGTGGAAGGCATTTTTGTGTGAATTCACGTTGTCTTATGACAATTTTTTTAGTGTCTACTCAAAGTTTACTCAAAGCTGATTTACTTGTTCCCAGAACAAATGAAACCCGTAAACCGAGGTGTTGCTGTACTGTCAAGCGCATACGCTAATTATTAAAAATGTATTTTCTTTGAAATAAACTTAATTTAAAAAAAAAACTTACATTTTGTGATCTTGTTTTGATGTATAAATAATATGTATAAATGAATGCCATACTTTTTTTTTTTTTTTTACCATGATAATGTTCAACAATGTAACGTGCCGTCATTTGAAAGAAGTAATTTTATATTGAAAGAAGTAAAGCTACTGAAACAATTTGTATTTGATGTTTTTTAACGTCTAAGGCAGCTTATGATTTTGTTCCTCTTCATTGTTTTATTCGATATTCTTTTATTTCCACAAGTAAATTGCAATCAGTGCGGGAAAGAATGAGGAAGCGTAAAGGGCAAAATGAGGAGATGCTCAGAGAAAAGAAAACCAGACAAACTGAAGCGTTCCAACAAACAAGTAAGTCTTTTAAACAACCGGACCCTCCGGAATCACAGATGCCTGTAACACGGAATCTATTGATTTCACACAGATCAGGCTGACGGAACGGAAGGATTTCCTTGTGTCGTCTGCCATCGAAAGTTCAACACGCCGGCGTTGCGTAAGGTTCACCTGAGAGTTCACTCCGGAGAGAAGCCCTACCATTGTCGCTTCTGCGGGAAAAACTTCAGACAGTCCAGTCACTTGAAGACGCACGTGAGGATCCACACCGGAGAAAGACCCCACACCTGCAAGACCTGCGGGAAGACCTTTGTGGACTCCAGTGGGAGAAACAGGCACGTGAGGAAATGTTCCTTGCAGCGGACGTAGAACTGCAGTCGTTTTACTCACATGTGTCAAACTCGCGGCCCGCGGGCCACATCCGCCCCGCCATGTCAGCTGTTGACCTCTGCATGAGACCACGACGTCGGGACAAGATGTTTTTTTACTGATGCGGTGGAGAAGTTCGTAAGTGAAAATGAATTAGTCATGAAGTTTAGGGATTTTGGGATTCAGTTAAGGAGTATTTACATTTATTTTACATTACAATCGATTACATTTAGTTATAGGTGTGCGAATGTGAAAAGAGTTTGGTTGTGCCACGGATTTTGCAATATTGTGGATACCGTCCGTCACACATTCATGAATTGAATTTTTATACACGTATATACGTACTTTAATACACTATATCACACTTGTTTCGTTACAACTTTTTATGACGACACGCGAGCGCAAGAACCGAACTCCGATGTGGAACCGAAATCCGAGAGACGTGCGGCAGCGCTGATTCTGCTTGTTTTATATGTTTTTTTGATCAAAGTCGTTTTTAAACGGTTTCACACGAAGTGAATCAAAGATTTGCGCACCGCCGCCCGCCCGCGAGAGAGAGAGAGGGAGAGAAAGTGTGACCCGCGACTCACTCTCTCTGTATCTCTCTCTCTCTCTCTATCCCTCTATCACTCACACACACACACTCTCTCTCTCTCTCTCTCTCTCTCTGTTTTGCTCTCTTTGTGTATCTCTCAATCTCTCTCTTTCTGTGTATCCCTCTTATCACTCACACTCTCTCTCTTTCTCTCCCCCCTGTCTCTCTGCGTATCCCTCTCACTCACTCACTCACTCACCCACACTGTTTTTCTCTGTGTATCTATCACTCTTTCTGCCTCTTTCTCTCTGTGTAGCTCTCTATCACTCTCTCTCCCTCTCTCTCTCTCTGCGTAGCCCTCTCACTCACTCACTTACCCACACTGTTTCTCTCTGTGTATCTCTATCACTCTCTCTTTCTGCCCCTTTCTCTCTGTGTAGCTTTCTATCACTCTCCCTCCCTCTCTCTCTCTCTCTCTCTCTCTCTCTCTCTCTCTCTCTCTCTGCGTATCCCACTCACTCACTCACCCACACTGTTTCTCTCTGTGTATCTCTCTATCACTCTCTCTTTCTGCCTCTTTCTGTCTGTGTAGCTCTCTTTCACTCACACACACTCTCTCTGTTTCTCTCTGTGCACCACTCTCTCTGTCTCTTTCTCTCTGTGTAACACTCTATCTCTCTCTTATCCAGATTAATCATGCGTCTAATTTCTTACTTTAAATAAAGTTAGAAAACATTTTGTGTACAAATAATGTCGTTAAGGTCTACTAAAATGTAATCTCGACACGCCCTCCCCCACACCGTCCATCCCTGTTTAGTTACATTTATAAGTTACATCCGGCCCTTTGAGGACCGCCATTATGCTGATGTGGCCCTCGGTGAAAATGAGTTTGACAAGTTTTACTCCTTCACAAAGTCAAATTCGGCTACTTTTGTTAAGTCATTGCACTCACAAATGTTTTAATCACCTCCTCATCGTCCTGAAACTCCTGCTTATTTTTTTCTACATTATTTTTTAGATTTTATGTACAAGTGAACCTTTTTTAATAAAAAAAAAATACCTGCACAAACCTTTTTTTTTTGTTTCCTCATGTGTATATAATTGTATTTAGCTAGACGTACATTTATTTTATTGAAGTTAAATACATTATTCTGAAGATGTTTCTACAACCTTGTTTTCATTTTGTGTAAAACGTATTGTAATGTATGACTAGGAACTTGTTTTTTTTTATTATTTTTGAGATATTCTGTATGATATTGATGACAACATTTACAGTATGTGTTCAGTCTGGAACACAGCACGGTAATCTTTGAACGTTATGGCTAATTGCATGACCATTTGTTTTAAAAGTATCCCATTTGAACAAGAAAGCTTAATGGGAGTTGTAAGCATTTTAAAACTAATTTAAGAAAAAGCACCAACTTGTTTGGCTTTTCTTGCGATTGCTGCTGTACTTCACTCGGACTCAAGGGGGAGCCAGCGATTCACTCTCAAACGACTTGAAAAGTATCTACGGAAAATATCCTGAACTAAATTACATTTTGAATTTTAACACGAACATTTTCACTTGAAATTCAATCGCAAGCTATGCATTGCAACAATGCAGTAAAATCAGTCGCGTGTCATTTATTAGTCGCCTCACGCTTCGTCGCCTCGACACGAGACCTTCAACAAATGAAAAGCAGCCGCGGCCGGAACAATACTACAAACAATTTGTGTAACACATTTACATTCGCGGCCCTTATGTCAATACGTGAGTCGATAGAAATCTACATTTTGATTAGCCTTTCTAACCCACACACTTCCTCGCGCTGTAACGACGCAGTAGTTCAGGAGTCGCGGTGTGTGTGTTTACTGAGTAATGAATCTGAGAAGCGGCTCCAGCTCAAAAGAGAATTCAACACAACTCCAGCTGCGAGGTTTGTAGAATACATCTCGTCTTTTTTTACAGTAAAGTTACGCTTTTCTCTTTTTTTGTGTGCATGGCTTTCTTTTTTCGCCTGGGCTAAAGACGCAGTTTAATAGAATTGAAATGGCTGAACGGATTTGGCTCAGGGGACGAGAGTCTGACTCTGACCCCAAAATATTTTTCTTTATATTGCATTTTTTTTACCTGCACAAGGTGAAAAGCATGAATCTGCTAAACCAATTTGTTTAAAAAAACAAGCTCCCTTAATATAACTTTAACCAACTTGTCATCCCTCTCTCTTGCTTTCACACACACACACGCACGCACGCACGCACGCACGCACACGTTTGATTTTTTTCCCCACTTTATTTTTCTTCTCTCTATTTCGACTGTCTTTCTTTCCTTCACCCCCCCCCATCTTTTCCTTTACTCTCTCGTTTGACTCGTTCTCTTCTCTCTATTTTATGTACTGTAAGTGTGAATGTAAATAACTTTACTCCATTCTTCTCGTCTCCTTCGACACTCTCACCCTCTTTTTTTCTGATGCTCAACTGTTGCCATTTACCAACCTCATTCACTCCGTCTCTTCTTCTATCATCCTTCCGTCTTATCAATTCCTCACTCTCTTTGTTTTTCTTATCACTCTCTGCCTGTTTTTTTCTCTCTTTTTATCCCCCTCTTTCTCCAATTCTCTCAATCTATTTCTCTCTCAGGCTCTCTACTTTTTCATTTCTTTCCTTTCTTTCCCTTTCCTGGTTTGTCTCTCCTTCTACTCTCATCTTTTTGCTCTCTTTCCTCAGCATCCTGCTAAGCATCCCACCCCCCTCCCCCTCCATCTCTCAAACTATTTTCTCATTGGTATTTTCAGTCTGCTCTCGGCTGTGAATCGCCTGAAGCACAAAAACACATTAAAGGACTCGTAAGGGAACTTTCTGAATGCTATATTTGTTTCTTCTCGTTGGGCTGAAAAGCATTGAAATATTATCTACATTGTCAAATGGCGTCTTCGGCGTTTCGCTACAGTGGAGAACGTTCAGTCACAGGAATTCCTGCCGTTTGAAGGGCAGAAATATTCCCAAGCTATTATTTATTTACACCACTTGCTCTCTTTGTTAATCAAGTAATGCAGGGTGAGGAAGATTGAGGCGATCGCCATCAGTCTGAAGAACTTCATTTAACACGGTGTTGTGGTTTAATTCTAAGCTTTTCCTCTAATTCCACAGATTTCTCTGGTCATTTTGCCCCACAGTAAAATCCTTTAGGCCGCTCGCACACGTCCTTTCACTCATTCTTGGTTTCCATGACAACGTTGGCTCTTTCGAACTGGATGTAATTTTTCTCACAATTAGGAGTTGAACTGCTTTAAATTCTTAGTCATAATAGCAAGAAACAATGAGCATATGTGTGTGTGTGTGTGTGTGTATATGTGTGTGTGTGTGCGCATTATAAGTTCAAGTTCTGAGCATTTGTAAGGCGCTTTTCACAGTTTTAACTGTCTCAAAGCGCACAAACATTATAAGGTGATGTTTGGTCAGTAAGTGCGCATGTTTATTGTTAGCCAATCAGAAGCAAGGTAGAATGGCTCTTCAATAGTGTGCTAAGTTCAGGATTATCTGCCTTTTTTACATTTTCGTCAACATTAGACAAAACTATTTCACTCTCTTTGATGTTTAAGTTTCTTGTTACTTTTTCCAAGGCAGAAAGTGAAAATAATTCATGTTTAATGTATCTCTAAACAAAGTCCCATGCTTCTCAACCTAGTGTTAAATAGTTGTTTCAATGTAACAGTGCATGCATTTCTTATTAAACAGTTACGTTTGTGAGAAAAAAATTTGACATACAAAGTGTAACAAAGTAACAACCAACAACAAAGTATGAGATTATTATAAATGATTAAAATTCTACTTAATTCTTCAAGAGTATTAGTTTGAATAAATATGTGTTAAATATCTCAGTGTTACTGCACACTTTATAAAATACATTTACATGTACGTACATGTAAAAATACATAGATTTGAATGTGGCCAATTTTTCTAATTCTCACTCATGTTCTTTGTCCCATGTACGCAGAATATATGTCCCAAATAAGTGAACAATTTTAGACATATGTAATCAGATTACTTTTGTAACCTTAAATTTTGGTCCTAAGCATTTTGTTCAATAATCGGAATCTGCATTTGACATGATATGTTTGTAATTCTCATACAAGAAGGAGAGTTATATTAAGAAATGAATGCTCCATTCAAGTCCGGAGTTTAGCAATTACTGATCAAATTTGAATCGGTTTTAAATCCTGCTGGCCACAGCCTCGCGCTAGACTCAGCTGTTGAGTCCTGAGCAGTCGCAGCCATCTGTGCTCGCACTCTGACTCACTCTGTACTTTAAATGGCTTGTGAGTGACATGACTTTTCACTCGAGCGGCTCATTTATTCTGTCTCGTGCACAGAAGAGCATCTGTGCTTTCACTCCCACACTGGCATGTTTGGAAGACTTTTGCACATGTCACTAGCACGGCGTGCGTTTCTAGGCTACGGCGCTTAATGGCGTTGAAGGGAGGCGTTGACCTCTGAACTCTTCTGACACTTCCTTAAGAGAGCGTTTGGCGTATGTTACTATCAAACCAGGCAGTGGTAACTCTGGTACTTGGCTGGGTAGGACGTCAGATGACCACGGATGAGCGGTCAACATCTGGTCCAAATCGGCACATAGTGTGTTCCCTTCTACAAGTTTATTAGCTAGGCTGGTCAGTTAGCTAGGGTGAGAGTGAATGAATGACTACTCAGTTAGTACTACTCAGTTAGGTGAGAGTGAGTAACTAATTAGTTAGCTAGTGAGAGGGACTACTCAGTGACCAGGGTGAGAAGTTAGTAATTCAGGGTGGCTGAGTGAGTGTGTAAGTGACTAATCAGATAGCCAGTGTAAGGGAGTAAGCGAATGTGTGAGTAGATGAGTAAGTGACTACCAAGCTAGCGTGGGTGAGTATGTGATTAGTCTGTTAGCCAGAGTGAGTGAGTGAGTATTTGAAACTATGAAAAATCAAATGAAAGCACACTTCTTTACTTTACTTTACTTTAGTTTACAGTCATTTGGCAGACGCTTTTATCCAAAGCGACTTACAAAAAAAGAGGAGCAAGTAAAGCAATGTGTCTACAATAGGCTACAGTAGATGTCTACACAGGCTATATAAGGAAACTTACTAGACAGAACAGCATGACAGTCAGTGAACACAAGACAAAGATTTTATTTAATCTGTGTTAAGGTGCTGGTGAAAGAGCTCAGTTTTTAGTGTTTTTTTAAACGTTGAGAGAAGGTTGCAGATTTTCTCACAGGAATAGGTAAATTGTTCCACCAGACATTTTTGAGTTTCTGCTGATCATGCTGTACATAACAAACTGGCCAGGGGGCGCTCAAGTTCATTTTATTAAATCAACAAACGTTTGAATATGCTGCATTCAATTGCTTAGCGTTCATTTATTTTTTATACCGTTACATCACTCTGGTTTCATAGGCAGTTAAGTTAGAGTCTTGACTTATCCCATTCTGAGGTGGAACTACACCACTACGCCGCCAGAAACCTGCAACGAATATTTCTCGCCACCACGCAACAATTTACAAGATCTGGTTCTGCTGTTGGATTGCGAGTTGCGGCCGAGTCACCTGCAAAAAGATGTTCTGCAATCGCCATGGAAACGTCCTGAAAAGATGCAGTGGCAATAATACCTGTTGCCATTTCTCCTCCCGCCTACACCTACATCCACGGATCAGCCTCCGATGGGCAGAAATAAACCAGCAGGCAGCTGCTGCACGCCAAGCCGAGGTTACACTTGTTCTATATGCATATGTGAGGGGGTGGCACACGGTTTGGGTTGATAAACAAACAAACGAATCCGCTCCGATGGTGGTGGTTTTGAGTCATGCTGGTAAATCCAATAAATGTCCCTAATAGGGAAAACAAGTAAATTGTGTTATCCACTTGAAATCGGGAGCTGGGAAAATGACTTCCAAACGCGTTGCCCGCTGCACAAACACGTAATAGATCTGCTGTGGCATTCAGCCACTTCTTTAGAATATATAGTGGAGGGCTGGTGCGCCTCATCTCCCTAATAATGTGACACATTAATCTTATGCTAAAGTGAGAATTAGACTTGCTTCCTACTACTCGCGCGCACACGCTGGACAGATTATGCTTGGTAGATCAATATTCAGGATTTTTGAGATATCTTTTAGCTCTTCCAGTGTTATTTAGCCACTGCTAAATGTTGCTGTGTGGATAAGGTTTTTTTTTTTTTTTTTTTTTAAATTGTTATTGATATATTTTTTATTCGGTTGCATGTGAGGTACCATAGCTTAATAATTGCTATTGTTATACATTATTATTATTTGTATTTTTTAGAAAAAGCCAGCAAGACTTATGATGTTTTTTTGTGGTGACACTTCTTAGCTTGTGATCTTCCCACATCTTGTCTTGAGGGACGAGAAGTCGACAAATCTTTTTTCAGAGAATTTGTGCAAAACAAAATAGTACATTCATTTATTTGTTCAAAGAAGCGTTTTAACCCACATTGCCTTCATTCTGTGTCGGAAGTGCTAATCGCTGCAATTGTTAAAATTAGCTTGTGGTTTGGGGCTTTTTAAGAGATGAACAAAAGTGTTAAAATGTGCTCAAGTGTTTTTTTCCTCGCTGGAGTGTAGTTTCACTGCTCTGAATAGCAATGTCTGTCTATCTCATTATCTGTCTCAAAATCTCTACATCCATCCACAACTAACTTTATCAATTTGACTATCTACCCGAGTCTCTGTCCCCATGGTTCTATCAATCTGTTTTTCTGTCTGCTAGTCGGTCCATCTGTCAGTCTGTCCATCCATCCGTCTGTCCGTCCATCCATCTGCCCATCCATCCGTCCTTCTATCTCTGTTTTCAAATAGACATGTCTATCTATCTATCTACCTGCCTGTCTATATGTCTAATCTTTCCATCATTGGCTGTCTGTCTATCCATGAATCTGTCTTTGTCGATCAGTTGTCTATGCCAACCTGAATAAACTTTTCTTTTCTTCAAAACGTTGGTCCAGACTTTTGACCCCAATAGTGCATGATGGTAAACAAAGAGTAAAAGATAAGGGCATCTAGTGTAGGAGCCACTTCAGTGTCTCACATCTCTTTCACTCAGACAGAGCAGACGTCGCTCTGCGCTTCGCTTTAAAGCGTCGAGATAGAAAAGGGCCATTTGAAGCCGATGCATGTTCCTCTTGTGGGAACGCCACCCTTTTGCAATTTAGGCGAGAAAAAAAAGAAAGCGAGTGGAATAGCAGTACAAAAAGCTGAATACCATTTCATTTAATCTGTCGATATAGTCTTCTCTCCAGGGAGCCTTTGATCCGAGATGCAAAGCTTCATTTGACTGTCAGTAGGTAGAGCATGGCACTGTCTGAATAGTCTGCAGACAGATTCAGATTCAGACAGGAGACAAGCACCGACCACAGTTCACAAAGATGTGAGCAACTAAAACTTTGTTCAAAAGCCATACGGTAGAGTCCTTTGACTTTGTCGCTAGCTCTAATAATATTTTATGGAAAAAAACATAAGTCTGTGATGTTTGATCATCAACCAGTGAGACCGAAATAGCGTACATTTCAACAAGTCTGTGATGTGTTTATCTAGATTATATTGGGATTATGAAACACTCAAAATAATCCCGCAAACATTGCTCCAGATAACAATAGGCCCCGCAATAAGGCACTTTGAGATGATATGTGACGAATATTTGGCCCTTTTTAAGAGTATATATATCCCACATTAGGGTCAGAGTCACTGGATTGGCAACTGCTCCTCGTGGCCCAGAAATAGAAAAGCGTCTCAGCAAATGGATGGACCAATAATCAGATAGATATTTGGAAATCAAAAAAACATAGAACTGGGGATACGTTTCTAGTCTGTAGATAGAATCTCAGATTGTGGATGTTGTTTGTTATCTGTTAATCCATTATCCATCGAGGTGCTGGTGATTGAACTTTTGGAGCTCACCCAATAAGACCCATTGCAAATTCCATCAAAAGCGTAAATTGTAAAAGCGTAAAAGCGGGACCCGGAGTGTGTTATTTGGGAATGAAACATCTTCCTCAGTAATCCTTGCAGACACTTGGAAATTGAATCGTAAATTAAGAAGAAAGTTCAGAGGTCTACAGATTTCCGATGCATGTTGGAAACAAACATCTTTTCCAACGTAACCGTAATCTTTCTAAAAATAGTTTTGCACCGAATAAACCCCACGTGTCTAATACGTTTTCTAGATTTCTTCACCCTTATTATAGACAGAAACTAAGAGTTCTACTGGAATGAATTTGTGATGTCTTCTTGTTGCACTGTGAAAAGTCCTCGCTAAACTCTGAGAGGGTTTTTTAAGGATAACTAACGAAGTGGTTCTAATGTTAGTCATACAGTAATTCATGCAGTAAATTACATCGTAAGTGCTGCTCCTCCGTGACATGATTGCAGTGAAAACCTGTTTTTTTTGGTATGAAATATGAGAAATGGCTTTCACTTGCTAAACTTTGCTATAATGTTACGTAAACGTTTATGTTGTTGTTTTGTTCAAACTCATAGCAGTTTCGCTGTTTACGTTACAATAATGAGATTAATACATCTTAAATTAATTAACATTTAATGAACCTAAAGGATTTATCGTAACAACAAACATGTCTAACATGATATAGTTTTGGGGCATATAATACATAAATTATTATATTTTTACCTCCGGTATCTTTTTGTCTCACGTTGTTGTTGTTGTTTCACAGCTTTAAATATATGTATTAAAATAATGAATTAAATAATCAAGACTTGTTTTACATCATATGTGTTAAATCCAAAGGCCCGAGGGTCACTTCTGGCCTTCACTTTTCATTTGTAGCATTTACTTTCCTTAATTTCTCACTTGACGCAGTAACCACTGCGAGCACGTGTAATATATGTGCTACTGTTGCATGTTTCATAGCGAGCCACTTTTTTATTATTTAAATATTTATGTTAATAACTATAATTCATCTTTGTTCCTTCTTATTACAGTTACACAAAATATTTTAAGTTTGAGTCAGACCACATACGGTGCAAACATGGCCATTAAAGCTGATTTGGAATCTGATTCTTGTATATTTTTGACACTAAAGTATTTTTATGAATAATTCCTCTTTTAGTTAATTTGGTGTTTATTCTGTTTTTATCAATGTTACGTTTAAATATGTGTAGTTTTGGTGTGTTTTGTTTATGAAATTGTTGTTTTGTATGTTTTTGTTGTATGTCTATGTTCTTATCGTTTTTTTTATGTCCTATGTTTATATTGTTTATACTACATTTTAGCACCTCGTGCAAGTACAAAAATCAAGTGCATGTTATTGAACCAATAAAATAATGTATACATATAAAATGGCTTTTGATTTGGTTTTAACACAGGCACTGAGAGTCTGGCTTAGTCTATTTCAGAAAAGCAGTGTGACATATCTCTGTTCCAGGAATGGCTAGTCTACTGCAGACATGATAATTGTAAGCTCTAGTCTGGTCTTGAAATTAACGGACCCCAACAGACAAATCCAGCCGCTATAACTATGTCTTTACGCTCAGTGCGGAGAGTCAAATTAGCATCAAGCTGAGGCATCCACAGTGACTGTAACCTGTACTGTTATTACTGGAGCTCACAATTCATAATTACGTATCTCAAGTAAGGTTTTACGCCTTTTTATTAAATCAAAAAGTTTACGAAGGTTTAGTAATTGACAATCAAGTTTTGTGGCTCTGCCAAATTTCATCAATAAAGCTCAAACTGAATCTGATTTGCCATAAATGCATCAAGTTTATAAATTATCTTGGGATTACATTCAGCAAAGAGTGAATTTCTTGTTTTATAATAAATTGAATTTACCAGAATTTACCATTTAAGGAAATCTACCAGAATTACCTTAAGTTGAATTGAATCTATATTTAAATGAATATAACATATATTATGTGAAAAAGGACTTTCAGTGGAAATCTGTGTTTTTTACGTGTGTTCACGTCCCACGCAACCTGCAGTTATTCCTGCATCTGCATTTGTATTCCGTGGCTGTCTGTTTATGATGGCGTATCCTGGCAACCGTGGGCCAGTTGGCACCAGGAGAACCGTGTGCTGGCAGCGGCAGCTCAACTGCAACCACGGCAGTGAGGAAATAACTAGCTTTACGACAGCCTCCGGGTTAAAGATGCTAAAGCGTGGAAGTCCACCCAACAGGGGGCTTTGTTTGCACATGGGTTTGTTTCGTGCATTGCCACAGAAAGGTGGCACAGAAACAGCAGGCACTGTAAAAACAGGCTGATATTTCCTGCCGAACCATCAAGAGACAATATGTAAATCGAAAATGTGTAGTTAAAACCACTAATATTTTTATCAGCCAATGTATATTTATTTGGCATAATTGAAAATTGAAACCAACACTTTGCTAAAACGAGGTTCACATAAAAATGTCTTTTTTTTTTTTACACTTCTACTCATACACGTGGCACCAGATTGGCATTGCAGAAGAGATGCCCACTTTTTGACAAGCCAAGGAATGGGCCAAAAATCCACGAACAAGAACTGGCAAAGAAGATCCTGATTTTTAGTGATCATGTAAGCTTTTTTGAAGGATAATTTGATGAAAAAAAAAATAGAATCATAGTTTATTATTTTCAAAAAAGAGAGAAAGAAATAGTTTAAAGGTAATTGTATTACAAAGATTTTAATCATGAAATCTGCTTTTGTTCTTAATCTGCTATTAATCCTAAAATACATGTTTTATAATAAAATTATAATTTACCTGTACATTGAATTGAACATCGCACCACAGTTATGCTAAATAATGCAATATTCTACAATATTTGCTTAACAAAATAATTGAAACAAACAAGTTAAACATTTTGAGATGAGATAAAGGCGAAAAGTCAAAAGAAAGACTTTTACGCTTTTTCAGTAGCAAATATTTAGTATTTTTCTGTATGCATAATTAGTATTCAGTATCGCATCTCTTCATTACTTAAATATTTATTTAAAACAGTTTTTCTCCTTTTCATTAATGAAATATTTATTTAAAACAGTACTGTATTTCTCATCTTCATTTAAATATTAATAAAACATATCAATACACACACACATTTGTGTATCTATACAATGATTAGCATAAATACACAAGTAATAAAAATGTGAGTTTGTTGCTGGAATTGGCAAATCAAAATAAATTCAACAACTAATGTCCGTTTTCTTCACTTTTGTAGCCTTTCTCATCTCTAGTCCTACAGAAAGCTGCATTAGATGAAGTATTTTGAGGTGAAGAGCTCTGCAGTCATACGTTTCCTTAATTGATGTTACGCAACAGCCAGCGATGAAGCTGCTTTGTGTCTGTCTACCAAATCCCTGCTGGCTCTGTATTATAACCCAAATAGAAGTTGTAATTGAAGCGGGTTCACGGAGCCTGTGGGCACAGATGTCTTTAAGAGAAAGCACTGTCCTCCACGGCTTCAGACTCCACCGCAGAGGTAACTAAGAATCGCATCTAGACGGTGTCGCAATGTAAATGCACATATCATTAGATATAGTCGCACGTTGCATCATCACAGCAGAAAGAATTACATAAGGTCAAATCTTGTGGAATAATATATATGCTTACTGTTTATTATTGTGATTGCCTTTCTCTCTCATGTCCTCTCTTCCTATCACTCTTGCGTCCTCTCTCCTCTCTTGTTTTTGACTTCCTGCTGCCTCCTCTTTCCTCTCTCTCTTGTATCCTCACTTCTCACTCTTCCCCTTTTTTATTCCCCTTACTCATCTTTTCACTCTTGATCTCTGACTTTCTTCCCTTACTCTTGCTCTCACTCCTGCCCCCCCCCCTTAACTAGTTTTTCCTCTTGTTCTCTCTCTCCTCCCTCTCACTTTTCATCTGACTCCTGCTCTCTACCTCTTACTCTTTCTCTCACTCTCTCTCTCTCTCACTCATCCTCCCACATTTAATTTGACTCCAGCTCTCTCACTCATCCTCTCACTTTTCTTCTCACTCCAGCTCTCTCGCTCTTGCTCTCTCTCATCCTCTCACTATTCTTCTGATTTCAGATCTGTCACTCTTCCTCTCACACTTGCTCTCTCATCCTCTCACTTTTCATCTAACTCCTTCCCTCTCACACTTGCTCTCTCATCCTCCCACTCTTGCTCTCTCTCATCCTCTCACTTTTCCTTTGACTCCAGCTCTTTTCCCTCTTCCTCTCACTCTTGCCCTCTCTCTCTCTCTCGCTCATCCTCTCACTTTTCATCCGACTCCTGCTCTCTCAATCTCACTCAATCTTGCTCTATCTCTCACTCCCTCACTTTTCAGCTCTCTCGCTTCTACGCTCTCAAACATTATTGAGCATTAAAAGAGATTTCACTTCAATATAAAATTTATGTAAACAGGGAGAAAAAAAGATTAGTTTTCTTTTGCCTAAACGAAATAAAAAGAACATACATATTTAAAGAAGTCATTCAAACATACATTTATACATGGTGTGTATGTATATGTATAATTAATAATGTTTTTAGCGTTTGCTGTTTGTATACTGAATCCCATCCAGAAGCAAAAAAGCCAATTGTTAAACCTTTATTCTGCTTCAAGACAGACACAATTTTTACATTTTAATAAACTTGATCGGAAAGAAATTGGCAGGTTTTTTAGTGTCAAATGTTTTGCCAGAATCCAGCTTATGTTTTCACAGTCCTTCAGCACAGTCCTCAGATTGTTCTCTCATTACATTGAGGAACATTCTCAATGGCTTAAAATACATGCACTTCAAACCCTAATATACATAATTTAGTTAATAATAATGAAACGGCACTACACTAAAAATATCAATTTAAAGATTTAGTTTTATAGTAGCAAACCTTTTGTTTGTTGAATTTACATTTGAATTTACAACAAAAATATTTGATGTTGCATTTACATTCTATTAATAGGCAATACAATGGCATATATATCATTGTAATTAATTAATAATTTAATGTTTACTGTTGTGTCAGTGCAAATTATTCTCTAGTTTTAATCCAGTGTAGACCAGTGTGGAGTTTCACCAGTCTTCCTTCAAACAGGCACAATGCAATAATTTGCAGTTAAAAATGTAGGTTTGTAGTTTGTGAGTCTTTTGCCACGCGTCCGTTCTTCTTCATCTTCCCCCGTGTCATTTTCCATGAGCACATGTATTATGTTCTTTTCTACTCAGCCTCCCAAAACTGCAACGGGAACCTAGCAACCCGTTGCTATTAGCTACTGCTGGGCCAGTCGCCATGGCAGCAGAGTCTCACTCATTTTCCTTTTCTTTGCAGTGTAAGCCCTTGCTCTCTCTACTATGACATGAAAAATGAACTTGAGTGTGTATGTGTGTGAAACGGGGATATTCTCTGAAATCATGTGGGCTTTTGGTGGAAAAATACTGACATTCAGCATGTGGATAATGAAGCACTGTGATGCACAAGCCCACACAACGCCGTGATATTGCAGCGTGGGACTGTGGATCTCAGATAATCTCTGTAGCCTCTTCTTTTCCAAAACGCCACATATGGCTGGGAATCCAATGATGGCAAATAACAGACACATACAAAAAATGTTTAAAAAAACCCAAGACACCTACTGTAGAAATGTGCTGACTTTTATAAAAACATCTACAGTATATTTATGTTGTTTCTCTTCTAGCAATAATCAGTTTTCTGGCAGGATTATAGCGCCACATAAGAGTTTAAAGAGTTTATCTAGTGGTAGTAAGGATATTTAGTGGTTTTTTTGTTTCAAAAAAATGTCAAACGAATTTTTTGTCCGTTTTTTTTTTCCCACCAAATTAGAGACAACTAACAGCTGAACATTTCTGAATGTTGAAATTGTGACTCATAACATGAGTGTTTGCATTGTTTGACTTTTGCATTATTCTAAACTAGTCGGACATGTGCTGTAAGTTATGTTTTCAAAAACAAACCAAATAACAATTAAAAAAAATTAACATAAGATAAATATATATTTAGATATACTGTATATATAACACACTTCATACATCAACGTCCCCAGAGAAATTCTATACAATGCCTGAATTCACACATTAGTGGTAACACAAAAACACACACAGGTATAGATATATTTACCAAACAGAATTGGTTTAACAGTAACTTGATTTCCAACTCTAGCCATTACAGCGTAGACAATAAACGTTAGTAATCAAGTATTAGCGTACAGTTTTTTTCTGTACTGGCTTAAATCATCCGATCCGCAAAGAACGAAATCAATATCTAAACAGATTGATTTACTTTTATGTTGCATAGGATATTTCTCAGAGCAAATAAAATAATAGCATGATAATGATGACTTTAAAATGTTTTTTCTTCTCTCACCAACAGCTGGTTGGAAACCTTGTCTGTACGTTTCATTGCTCTCCGTTCCCCGTTTTGGAACAAGGTCTTGCGGCGACAGCAGTTGACAGGTTTGACTCGCTGTCAATCTGAGTGAAGGTCAGAAGCGCAGCCCTCTGCTCCTGCAGGTGAGGCTTCATGAGACATGACTGGCAGGGTTCAGAGACAGGCCACACGGCTCCTGTAGACTACACACACATTTAAAAACATCATATTAAAATACAAATTACTATATGTTAATCTCAATTAAGCTATTGAGTACTTAAAAACTGTTAGTTTCACAAGTTTTAAGCCTCACTGTAAGAGCTCCACAACAGGAGAAGGTTCTCTTTCACTTTCAGTGTAGCGCGAGTGACACCAGGGATGAAAGAAGCTTCACAGATCTTTCTTCTAATTTTATCCTAATTGGATTGGTTTTCTGAGCTGGGTTAGAAATCAACTCCTCTGGCACCAGCAAACCTTTGTCTGCATCTCAAATGCACATCTAAGTCTAACTTTCATCTTTCAGTCTCGTTCTCTGGTGAGAACTTGTCAGTTGCTTTCTCATCCTGCATCTTTTATTGTTCATCTAGGATTTATAGAGCACTGGACCTTCTCACTTTATTCCTGTTTCTCAGGCTGAGGTTTCACTAAAATTCATCTTTTGCAGCTTTAGTGATACAATACAATCCATTTACATATTAAACATAAAGGGCATCAACTATATCTCATGAATGGCATCTTCACTTTGCATCGTGTTTAAAGTTTAATTTACATAAAGTTTAATTGAATTGGCTTTTTGATATTGATTTTTTTAAACGCATATTTGGTGTGTGTGTGTGTGTGTGTGTGTGTGTGTGTGTGTTTGGTGCATGGTGGTATATAACACAAGCAGAAGATCAGGATTGAGGCCCAAAAAGTGAGTTTGAAGGCCGGCTTGGATCTTTCTGTGTTGAGTGCATATTCTCACCGTGCTGGCATTGGAAAAGTGAGTGTATATGCATGTGTGTATGTGCGTGTGTGTGTGTACACGCAAATGTATGATATTTTTATAAAAACATCAACGATTACAGAACGTGATGGAAAATAAAAACGATCTGCTTTATAAAATCCCACTCTGATTGAAAAAGCCGGGATTCTTCTCAAATCATATCAGAAACCGATTATGTTGTTGTTCCGTGTACCTGATGTGAAAAACAATCCCAGCAGCGCCGAGGAGCAGAACGAGAGTCACGTCGTCGGGATCCCGCTTGCTTGCACTGCATGTTAGGATCCAATGTGAACCAGATCAAAACATCAGAAATGATTTAGCATGAACAAAGCGGCTTCATCGCCAGTAAATGCATTTGGGAGTCTGTATCGGCTCGTATCTTCCAAAACAAAGCAAGAAGAAATGTTTTTTCTCACTTTTAACATATACACAACTCTTCTTCAGTAAAGGCTTCCAATAACGGTCCACTGAGTGTGTCAGCATCATATTAGATCTACTGCCTTTATCTCTCTTTTCCTTTGGAGTGGAAGTGCTTGGAGCCATTGGGAGAATGGGAACGGAGCATCGTGGCAGTGTTACCCAGAAAGACGAGCTTCAGATCTTTCTCTTTTCATGCTTCCTGTGGCAATGTCTCCTGTTACACAACTGAGTTGTCGCGGGCCTTTCACTCTTTTCACTATATCCCAGTCAGAAAGTCATCCGACTTCAAAGACACCCCATCACTTTTCCTCAAATCGAACTTCCTTGACAGTTACAGCCTCAATCCTCACAGCAAAGTCGCAGAGTTCACCGCTTTGGATGGTGGAATCGTATGTGGATGTGTGTATCTGGGAAGATTTGGCGCTATGGAGAAACTGAAATGTCAGGTTGAGAGTAAACCTTCAGGTTTATGCCAAATGGTCAGGACAAAGTGACTGTTTGTGAGATATGTCAACATCAGCTCACCGGGTCATTGAAGAATCTCAGCCAGTCCAGTGGAATGACAAGTGAACGGTGACACTTGTGCTTTAAAAACTGGGCATTCTGTTTCTTTTCTGAAAGGTCAAATGTTTTGGCCCCGTCAATTCAGTGAGATAAGGGCACAACATGTCTGCTGAAAAACAAGCTCCTATCTCAAAATCAAGATTATCTCGATCATTTTTCTCCCATATATGACTGGTCCGACCGAAGCGGACATACCTCATGTCTGGTGCCATAAGACTGCTTCATCCCTGAGGTTCGGTTAGTTTGGTCTGGACCAAGTGCAACAAAAGACACATTGTGGCGCTTGTCTGCTGCCTCAATCTGGCTTTTCATGGTGGCGTTGAAACTCGTTGTTGGATACAATTGCCTAAATACAATTTAGGCCTGATAAAGTTCCACATTTCCATCATCATTATTACTTTCAATCAGAAGGAGACACGAGACACTCTTTTTTGCTCCTTTAAAGAAGAATTTGGGTTGAAATGCAATTTTGCTTGCATGGTTTGGTCTTTCAGATTTGATCCGAGTAAGTGGCTAGTTTCATTACCAGTTACCAGTTCATTACCAATTAAGCGAAATTCACTGTATCTGCAAGCCACAAAAACTTTGTTATAACAACTAGTTGCCTAGTTGCTAGTTAATGTAGGCAATTCAATTAAAACAAAAAACAAACCCATGACAACCTGATCACCATTGACACCATTTTGATTTTAACAATATTGGAAAAAGTGAAATTAAAAAATCTTCCTATATATCTATATACTTGTTGATTCATTGATCTTAAAGTTCCTTTTGATCTAACTAAAAATATCAGCAATCTATTTCAAAAACTTCCGTTTTAATGCTCTGAATGGATAAAATGGAATTAGCAATGTCTTGAACACTAAGTGCCCAATATTCAGAGAGACAAGGGGTTGGCCAGAAACACAGCCGAGAGGAAGTGAAGAGGAAATGGAGATAACTCGTTTGAAAAAGAAGTACTTCCCTAGTGTTGCCATGACAACGTGTCCTCTCAGATGCTCGTCAACATGCTGGTTCTTGGCCTTGGCATTTTTTTAGCCTTCAGGATCGGTGTTGGTAAGAGTGGGGGCAATGCCATCCTGATGAATCAGGCTAATGAAGGAGAAACCTATTAGAGACACACAATGCAGAACAGAAGTCAGTCTCCTGGTGCTTGTTGCCTCGGGAACAACAGACATTCAGCAAAAATGATTCACAGTGGATGCTTGAGCAGGAGCCAGGTGGCTCATCTGCAGGATGACCAAGAGCATTAGCACATGACCTGTTTTTGATGTTTGAACGGCTTCCTTTTTAGTTACACAAAATGTTAGCATGTACGTATGTATATACTTACTGGCCACTTTAATGGTTACACCTTACTAGTACCTGGATGGATCCATCTTCAGAACTGCCTAAATTCTTACTGGCACAGATTCAAAGAACTGGAATCATTCTGCAGAGATTTCGATTAATAGGGATGGTCCTACCATCCTAATGTCGCAGCGGAAATTGAGACTCATCCAAGCATGCAAAATTTTTTCAATCTTCTATTGTGTAACTTTGGTGAGACAGTAGCCTCAGTTTCCTGTTCTTAGCTGACAGGGGTGGCACCTGGTGTGGTCTTCTGCTGCTGTAGCCCATTCACCTCATAGTTGTGGCGTTTTTAGTGATGCTCTGCCAGCCTCAGTTGCAACATGTACTTATTTAAGTTACTGTTGCCTTTCTCTTGGCTCAAAATAATCTGGCCATTCTCATCTGGCGTTGGGCATCTGGCCATGCATTTGTGCCCACAGAACAGCCACTCAGCATTTTCTATAATACTTATATTATACCAACAATAATGCCAAGCTCAAAGTTATTTAAATCACCTTCCTTCCGTTTAATGACACGTTTTGCCCAACTAAACACATCCCAGATCGGATCATTCCATTAAGATTTCATAAAGTAAAGCAAAGATCTCTCTTTTGTTGTCAACATACACCATACACACACACGCACCTGTCACGCAATCAAATTCACTTGTAACTCATGGATATGTCAGTATTTCAGTAAATATTTGGACACACTAATTGACACAAAAAAAAATACGTAAGTATTTTTACCCATATAAAGTACGTTTTGCAATTGGAAAATTGACGTCAATGTACGTTGTATTTATTAAATATGAATTATATTAATTTTATGAAAAACAAATATATTTTTTTTTTCAAATTAATATTTTATTCTGAAGACTGAAACACTTCAGACAAGTTTATGAGTTTCATAAACAGGAACAAATTATCACATTATAACCATATAACCAACTAACCTTTCCATCACTGAACTGCATTCTGTGTGGGTGTGGGTGTGTGTGTGTATGTACTGTATATATAATCCTTTAAATACATCTTTTCTCAGTACAAACCATCCTCAATTAGTTTATGTCTTGTCTTGCTATTTGTCTCATTCAAACATATTTACGTATCAGTGTATTTCAATGAGTAAAATCAGACAAAATTATACACTGACATCAAAATGCCCAGTAATAACAATAGCTCATAAAAAGCAGCAATAATGTATCACAAATCACTCTGCTTCACACACACAAATAATGCAAAAGCGGATTTGCGCGCCTTGTTCATTCCTCATACTCTGTCCTCAAACTGTTCTAAAAATAAAATAAAAAAAAAAACAAACAAAAACTTTTGCAGCGCCTGTGTATTTTTGTCCTATTTGGATGTTGCCTTGAAATGCTAATGCATTGACAGAACGTGTTTGATATTGAACACACTGCTATATTAAGAGACTTTTATTTGAGCCTTTACAATCTTGTGTTTTCATTTGGGACAAGGAACAAACATTTTACAGCTCAATTATATTTAATCAAGATCAGTTTCTGTTACACAAGCAGTGACTTTGCTGAAATTACGAAACCCAAAACCACAAATACATAATGTTTTTGTTGCTAAAGTCTTAAATAATAATAATAAAAAAAAGATAAATATACTTGCCAAAATGTATTGATTTGCTACCATGTGATTGACTGATTGAAAACTAGCAATAAGTTAGACAAGTCTACACACACACACACACACACACACACACACACGCATATATATATATATATATATATATANNNNACACACACACACACACACACACACACACACACACACACACACACACATATATATATATATATTATATGAAGAAAAAGTAGTAAAATTCTACTCTAAGGAAGGATCTTTTTATTTGATTCATCCTTAACTGATTTTTTGCCTTTTTTGAGCACTTTTGCTGTTATATTTCCTCCAGGGCAAATTGAAGTACCAGGGGCTGTGAACCTTTCAATAGGGGTCAGACACCTCTGAAATGGGAATCAGAACCGCTCCATGGTTCATAAAATGGAGCATAAAGCACAAATGGATGGTGAAAACAGCAAGCGGACAAGAAAAAGTGATAGAGAACCATGTGAGATATGTATCACCGGCTGAATCGGATTTAATGGTGAGATAGAGAAAGCGAACAAACCTTTCAGATGGAAATGAGGGCACACCATACAAACTAAGGCCAAGCCTGTGAGTTGTCACCATGGCAATCTGCTCAGAAACACAGAGAGAGACCTGTAAAATAAGACCACAGAGGATCTCTGAGGGCAAGTCTCATCACATGAATCCTAAAAGTCATTTTTCTTATTCAGAATCTGAAAGCAGTGTGGGAGTTATAGAGATAATTTAGCTTAGCCGTATGTAAATACGGTTTGCGGAATCATCTCTCTTGACTTTATTCACTCTATCCTTGATTTTTATTAGGTCACAGGGCTCGAAATAAAGATACCTGTCGTTTTAAGACACATCAAATATTTTACTTCTTCTCCAGTGAATTCAAGCATTGAGAGACACTGGAGGGGATGGAATTCTGAATAGATGGCGTGTCTATTTCCTGTGCTAATGCACATCATTCCTTCACCGTCCCCTCTTTTTCCTGCTTTGCAATGTACCACCGAGTTCAGTGACCCTAAAGAGAAATCAATATGCTTTCATGTCATGCCACAAAACCATCTCCTCTGGTGCTGTTTTCTCTTCCTTTCCTGTTCTTCTTTTCACACACTTGGATGTATAGTCTATAATGAAGAAAAAAATGGAAATGGTAGACTTGTGGTTTCAATATTTGTAAATACGTTGCTTCACTAAACCAACCTTACAAACTACACTTCTTCATCTATACCTTATACCTTTATCAAACTACGTATTCTTTTTCAAACTTTTTGATTGATTGATTGATTGATTCATTCATTCATTCATTCATTATGCCTGCATAACATGTGCCAATACGATTCTACCTACTCTGGTTGTGTTTATTTCACTCATCGTCAGTAACAAAGATGTATTTATTCAGTCATTTAACTTACTCAACACTACCTGCAAAATGAATATAAAATGAGCCAAAAGGTCAAATCAATTCGTGTGGTAGAGAAATAAAACTGTAGGACTGTTTATAAATTCATGAATGTGATAACTAAAGTACAGAACATTCCTTAAAAGTCCTATTAAAGAACAGAAATTAAATGAATTTTTACACCATTATTTTGTAATATAATCCGATAGAGTAGCTACAGATTCAAGTTATCCACATGGTTGTATAGGTTTCCTTCAAGTTCAGTCCAAAAACTTGCTCAGGTGAATTGGAGTCTGGAAAATTGGCCATAGGTGTGAGAGTGTGAATGTGTGTCTGTCTGTGTCCCACTCTGTGATTGGTTGGCCACTCCGAGATGTGATTCCCACATTCCATCAGCTCCCCATGATGCAGAAATGGAAGTGGACCCACCAAACCACATTATTTCCAACACTACAGTAACTCAACCCTCTACTATCACACCTCTGCTGTGCCTTGTAGAAAAAACAAAAAAATGTGCTTCGCTCTCCCTTGTTTTGAAGAATTACTCTGACCCCATGTTTTCCTTGACGTTTCTGCATCGCTTTTTCCTCGGTTCCTTGGTGGTTCCTCAATCTTCTATTTTTTATCAGACTCCTTTACCCCATCAATATCTGACACTCTCATACCGTTCCATTGTAATTTGCTCAATGTATGTGAACTAATCTACTCTACTTCTGTCAAAGATGGCATATCCATGACAATTAAATCACGATGGCAGGTTTAGTACCTCAACCACAGTGGGATCCTGACGCCAACCAGCAGGGAAACGTAAGTAGATGCACGTCTCATCCTGTGATGTTTGGCTGTATTGGAATTGCTGTTAATTTCTATGTGCTGCTGAGTTTGCGTCGACTCTTCAACGGGGAACAAACAGAAAGAGAGAAAGTTTGTGCATTTCATTAGTTCAGAAGACTGTCAACAATGGCTTGCGAATGTCTGGGAGCATAAACATACAGAACACATGGAGATCCCAGGGGTTGTCAGAGCTCGACTTCAAACAGACGAACAACAGAAAGAGAAAATCTCTGGGAACAAAGTGAACGCTACAGCCTCCGTGTGGAGCAGAAGCAGGTAGTGCTGTCAGTCACCGCCAAGTGACACGGAAATGTTCGCGGTGGTGCAGACACAAACCGCTCAAATAGCTGAGATTCAGTAGTGCGCTCCTGGCTACTGCGTGGATAGCTCAAGACCTCCAGTGGGCATCTCTCTGGCATGATGAGAAGGTGGAGTAAGTCATCGATTCCACTGTAGGAAACACAACATGGAAAATCGATTAAAAGTCATCGCAGCAGATCCAACTAAACTGTTCTGCTGGGCTGATATTGGAATTTCAAAATGCATTTATTAAAACGTCAGTTGACTTTGACTGACAACAGTTTGCTAGAGAGTGGCAGCATATTGCCCAAATTCCATCAGTTGTAGCTCTGAGTTCAGATTCGGGTGAAAAGCCCACTGAAGATGGTGGATGGGAATAAAGACCTGGTCTGGAGAAGTTAGGAATGGGATTGGACTAATGAATAGCGAATAAAGATTAAGATGGTTAGAATATCATGTCTAGTCTGGACTGCTAGTTATTCCTGCACAAATACAACAAAGCTGCCAAATGCATTTTCAAAACCCTTTGTTGTGTTGGGTGAATGGAGTTAATTATCATCTCTTGTTGGAAATCACTGCTTAAGACGGCAAAAACAGAATCCCGGAAGAAGAATATTTCACATGTAAATGAGCGACGCTAAAAGAGAACTGTTAAAGTTGAGCAGTATTTTTCCCTCCCTCTAATAATGTCAGCGCTGTTATAGTTAAGCAGGTTTGTCATGCCGCATATAAAAGGTGCTTGAAGCTGAACGCAAGCTATCGCCTGGAGTTAAGCGCAATTAATTAGTGACAGAATTATACATGCATGTGAATTTATGCTTCCAAGACCTGTCTAGTGATTCAGATTGCCAGAGGAAGTGGAATCCAGGGCAATCTAACAGCCACTCCAATGAGCTGCATATGTTTGGGAAAAGCATCGCGATTATGGCGACAGGAAGTTCGTTGTGCTGAAATTACTCCACTTACATTACAGAATCTTTCTCATCAGGGGTCGTCACAGCAGGGCATCTTCGGACAATTCACTTGGTTGTTTTGGCATGTTTTACACCTGATGCCGTAGCCTTGTCTACGTATCCGGGAATTACATTAAAGTTACATGACACATTAAAATCTTTAAAGTTACATTAAAGGTTTCTACATTTTCTCCACATTGCACAAAGGAATTTGAATTACTTTTTACTTATACTTTTATATGCCTTCATGTCCCTAATTCAAACAACGCATTTACTGAAAAGGCCTTTCTTTTTTCTCTCCATCCATCCATCCATCCATCCATCCATCTCTGTATGTCTATTCACATTTAAAATAAGTTCAGCTTTATTTTCAAAACTAAAAACGTATTTTCCCAGAGTCTAATTACTTCTCATATTGGTCATAACACAGATTAGTATGTGGAAAAAAAACCCCATTGCTGACCTTCAAGACTGAAATCAAGACAAAACCGAGGTCAAGGATTCTTGAGTCCTCCTTGTAGATCCTCAGGTCCACTTAGAAACTCTGGGCAAGAAGTGGAGGAGTTACTGAGCTGCTTGCTAAAATAGGAAAGACTGGATTAAAGCTCCAGAGATGATCCTTTGGCTTAATTCTCCTCTAATTCCTAAAAGTTGAGAATTTGTGTGGCTCCTGGTGCTGAGCTTGGCACTGGCAGCTGAGGGCTGGCATTTGGAACGTCAGTTGGTTCCAGACGTAGGCGTGTCACTTGTACATATTGGAGATCAAAGTATAGCGCGCATGCTGACAGTGTTCTCAAAGCATCTTAATTAGGAAGCAATGCACACTGGGATGCCGGGTAACTCACACCAACGCAGTGTTCTCCAGAACGCCAAAGAAAATAATAATAATCATTTAGAAAAAAAAGATCCTAGAGTGTTTCTTTTGAGTTTTCCATATTTATGATAAAGGAAGAACAGAGGGGTTCGTGTTTGGCTCCTGAGAGAAGATATTAAAACATAGCAAGCATGGGGAAAATTTTTCTCTGGTTTGAAGGGTTTTGTTTTCCCCGTGTAAACTGTATTTTTTTTACACTGAAGTTTTTAACTAAGCATGTTATTATTGGAGGTAATATATTTTCTGATTTGACAGCTAATCATCAACAGCAATTATAGCAATAATATTTCAGAATTAATTGAAAGTGAACTAAATGAACTTTTTTATAATTCACAGTGACGCGAATACCATATAAAAATGAAGACAAATACAAGAATGAAATGTGTTACATTTTTTACATTCATGTGGTACAAGAAACAACTTTTATATAAATAATTTTGAATTCTATTCACTTAATTATAATTAAAATCGTTAGGTTTAGTTTATTTGAATACAATTAGTTTTACATTGATTTTTTTTTTCTAAATTAAAAGATTATATTAAAATGTATTATTTTATTATTGAAAAAAACAAACAACAAACATCTGACTAACCTGACCTAAGACTAGGCTCTGCTCAAAAAATGAAAAATAGAAGTATTCCACAGTTTGAGTAGATAAGACAAATGTAAAAAAAAAAATCGTAAATCCATAACTTTCCCATTTTAAAACTTGCGGGAAAAATCCCACTGCCATAACAGCAGCATTAGAGACAGCGATCCGCGCTGAGCCGTGTAACAAAAGACAGCAGCCGAGCGGATATTCAGACGTGTCAAACGAGTCTGTTAACGGAATCAAAATTAATCTTTTACTCTTTTCAGTTTCCTGGGTTTGGGCTAATCCCGCTGTTGTGCATACATGGATTTAGTTTCACTGCATTTTTGAAAAATGCAGACTTAAACATCATCATCTGTTATGATACGCTAAGCTAAAGGAGGCATGGAATCAGGAACATTCACACACATGTACTTACACTGGAGATCTGCTGATGTCTCAAACACGCGCCGCAAGTCAAGCTAGTTTATATTCATCTCGAATGACTGACTTTTCTTGTCTATTAACAAGCAGCGTAAATTGCAGCATTTCAGCTAGTGGCAACAAGCTTTTCATTACCGCCATGATTAAAAAAAAAATAGAGTGCATTTTATAATCTCAGCAATAAACCGTGGAACACACACACACACACACACACACACACACACAACAATACTTACGCAAGTTAAATGTTAAAAAAATCTTACATTGTATTTTGTACCATTGAATTTTGTTATATTTCTGTAATATAATGTATACATTTGATTTCATTCATATATATTCATTACCTAACATTTTTTTTACAATTTGAACTGTTTTTCATTTAATTCATTTTTTTTGAAACTAAAAATTTGAAAAGTTTTACAGTTAATTTAAAGTTATTTAGTTTTTAATAGATTAGTAGATAGATATATTCATTATTTAAAATTTTTAGCACAATTTGATTGGTCTTGCCAAGCCGAATAATATTCATAATATAATAAAACGTCAACATGCTTTTTCCTTCAGATTAACCGGACTGTCAAATGTTTTGAACAAATAAATGAAACTGTCACACGTTCAGTTGACATCATCATGGATTCCTCAGAATAATTTCTTCTCTTTATCTCTCCACAGTCCTTTCATTTTAATCCCAGACCTTCACTGACAATTAGGAGGAAGCGGAGGCAGAGCGACAGAACAGAAAACCCTCTGAAGTAAGAGCAGGGATTATCAGTGTAAGACCCTAAAAATGAGAGTGAGGATTATTTCACCTTCTCATGGAGGAATCCATTATTCATGAGCTCGGAGATCCTCGCCGTACAAGTCACTTCTTCCCTCGTCTGCTCGGTAGCGCCATTCCTTCTGGACCAGCGTGATGGTTCTTCTCGCTTTCCCAGTTAAAACCTCTCACATTATCTGTCTGCAAGGGACGTTTTAATGTCTGTTGAGCGTGTATTCCCACCACTGGCCATCAGCTCATCTGTCTTCCCTGCTCCAGTTTCACTGCTGCTCCTTCTGGAAACCTCAGTGTAACCTCAGAACATCCTTCTTATTTCCCTCTCGCTCTTTCTATTAAAACCAAAAAAAGTCTTCTGTGTCGGATGCTCTGCATTGTGGGAAATGTCTTAAAATGTGCTTTGCGCAGTGCGAGTGTAAAATAATACAGGTATAGGTTGTCGTACAGGCTCCTGTACTGTCTATTTGTCTGTCATTTTATTTTTTTATTTTTGTTCCTATCTATGAAAAAACAAATGTTCTTTTTTTCTTTCCATGTGTTGGTCCTTTTCTACATTATTTTTATAACTATATACATCGGTCTCTCTGTCTGACTAGCTATTTCAGAAAAGCTATTTTAGACGTTTTCTTTCTACTTCCTACTCTTTTTAATATTTCACCTGTTTGTCCATTTCTTTCTTTTTTGTTCTTTCTTTCTACATATCTACCCATCTGTCTGTCCGTTCGTGTACTTTATTTTATTCTTTGTTTTTTTTTTTCCATATTTTATTTGTTTGTCACTTTCTTCTTTTTTTTCTTTCTTTCATCTACGCATCTGTCTGTCCATCATTTTGTTCCTTTATTCCATGTGTTGATCCCTTTTTACATTATTTTTCTACTTTATATATATATGTGTGTGTGTGTGTGTGTGTGTGTGTGTGTGTGTGTGTGTGTATGCATGTCAATCTATCTACTAAAACAAAATCCCCTTTCATACACAAACTACTTTTTAATGTCAGTTTCCAATACGTAGATCTTTAAATGCTATGTACGTATAAGGTATGCTAATCTCTTCATCCAGTTTTAAAGCAGTAAAACTGCATTGAAGTGATTAAACAAATACTGTAAACATGTTTATCCCTTCTCTTACCGTATGTTGTCTGACATTTCTCAAGCCGCACTCTCCGAGACTAACCTCTAGTCATCTCGCCAGCTTCAAAACACCAAGGAAAATGAAACATTTACGTCTCTGTTCTGCACTAAACTTCAAATACAAGTCAAAATGCATTAATGTTTATTCTCTAAAGCACAAACACTTCAGTCTTTCTTTAGCAGTTTGTAGAAAATCTGAATTCATGACCCAATTCGGGCAAAAAAATGATACTTGTCTACACAATTGTTTGGCATTTTTCTAAAAGTGTAATATCTACTGAACTCAGGGAGCGAAATAAAATTTGTCACACGCCTGGTGTAAATGAGAAAGCAGAGCAGACAGTGAAAGAATGAACAGGAGAACGTATCCTGTGGACATAACTGATCTTCAAACGCAGAGGGATTCATTTGAAATTCTGATTTGTCTTCTATTTTTAGGCCGGACTGTGTTGTGCAGCGAATCATGGCCAAATCAGCTGTTGAGTTGTTTTATACCATCTTTACATAATCAGTTTTTACTTCTGATCTCTGAATCTAGAAGTTTTAATGATAAGTCAGACTCCTCACTTCCAGACACGAATTGGAGTTTGTCCAGAGAATTAATTATTACTCAGTGGACTTTTAATAATGATTTGGATCAGGTATTTATAGGGGTAAAATGCTTATTTTATATATCCGTCCTCTTTCTTTCTTTCTTTCTTTCTTTCTTACTTTCCTTCCTTCCTTCCTTCCTTCCTTCCATCCATCTATCAGTCTGTCCGTTTTTCTTACCCTCCGCCCTTCTGTCTGTTCATCTATGCACTTTCCATCCATGAGTGGAGTGGAGAATAGAAAAAAATAGAACAGAACAGAACAGGGTTTGTTTCTTCCACAGCTGCTTGGTTTGATTTTCCAACATGAAAACTTTCACACCCTTCAGCAAAAGCACAAACTTGTTCATAAATAAAATAAAGGCGACCTTGGCAGTGCATCTGTTATTTGCACTGATTCTCTTGCACTTCTTTTGCTAGTGATGCTGTGAGAAGTGGGGCGTTATGTCAGTCAGAATCCTTCTTTATTATTCGAGTAGTAATACAACTCAGAAAGACCCCAACCCAATAGAACACTGAAAAACCACATTTGTTAAATGTAGTCTTCACAGTTAAAGTCTGAGTCCATGGGTTTGAGCGCTCTGACATCATATAAGCCAGATCTGACAGATCTTCACCAATTAAGAGGTAGGAGGTGGGATGTGTGGGAGAACCGGATGATGGAAAGGGTGGGATTGGGAAAGCCAAGGCTATGAAATTACACTCATTAGTCTAGCCGGCAGGTCAACAGGGAAAGGTCTTCTTCAAGGGAATTTAAACTGCAGAGGAAAAGCTGAAGAAGGGAATTCACACGGGCTTTCAGCATCCGGAACACTGCGAGTTCAGCCAAAGTCTGCTCGCTTGGATTAGATTTTACTTAATTTTAGATCCCAAACTGCGGCGGGTTTGGACATGTTGTATGTGGGATGTTGGTTTAATTGTGTTCGGAAAGGAAGTCCTGTATGTTTTAACCTCTGAAAACACACCTTAAGCTTTATTTCTGTTATGCATCGTGTTAGGTGGAAAAGTCTGGTCACCAAATAGTTGCTGTTAATTGTTCATTTAAATTTTGTTGAAGTAAATGAACAAAAAAAATTATAAAAAAATAAAATCAATTTTTCAGCACTTCTGTTCCGTGGTCACTACTAGGATTGAAAATGTTTCATGCCTATGCAGGTGCAATATAAATTCAAAATAAATGATTCATTTTGACCTTCAAATCAGACCTTTTGCTAATAAATCCTGTATAAAAAAAAAATCCAGGTGTTGTGTTAGTTGCTTCATTTGTTCAGTTTATTTTTTAGGGAATATAAAGTTCATCTGAACACAATGATCGGTCACTGTTTGAGTGGAAATATAATTTAACTAACAATTGCGTTATAATATTCAATAATATATGTTTGTGTAATCAAATGCCAGTTTCTTGTGGTGCTGAAGTATAAAAAGTCAAATTCATCTGCAATAAAACCAGCACGTCAGAGCATTCAGAGATCGATCTCTTTCAAGAACAGAGAGTTCTACTTCACTCTATGATCAAGTGTCAGTGGCCATAACCCAAGATGTTCAGCTCCAAAAGACGGAAATTCAATCTCAGTTGGGCCGAGAGTAAGATGAGACAGCTCTTTTATCTTAGTCACAAAACCAAACTGGTACCACAACCCGACATCAGTCAACCCAGCATTCCATCTGGGAAAAAAACCTCAGTCACTCACAATCTGATGCACCAGGACTGTCAAAATGGAATCAGAATGTATCAGAGCGAGCAGACACGTTTAAAGTAATTTCATGCAGTTCAAACACACACACACACGCACACACACATACACGAAGGCGCATACAAAATCAAATGTTTCGGTGGTGATATACTGATTATATTATAAAAAAAAACATCACTTAATATAATTAAAAAATATTAATAATAATTACACATATATAATGGGTGTGGACTCATGACGTGATGAGATTGGCCAGTGAGCTTTGACATCTTGACACGCCAACCTGGTGATTTCACACTGGTGATATTTATGCCATGTAAGCATTCAAATTTTCATAAAAGTTTAACAATTAAACTTACCATTTGACAACGTTTTTTATGTAGTATCAAACTCCCTTCAGATTTATTTCTTAACTCTTAAAAATGTTTCCAAATTGTTTACTTTTCAAATTTTATTTTACTGTATGCTTGTGGCCTAATTACTGCTAAATGTATTGGTTTTATTATATTTTTTAAATAGATGTGGCGTGGATGTGTATGGAAAAAAATTACATTTGTGCAAAACTATAAAAAGTGAGTTTAGTTCACATATTTCTTTTTTTTCTCAATTCAAGTGTTCTTTAGAGTCGCAAAACTGTCTTAAAGCAGCTGTGTAAAATACAAAGAACAATACATAGTATGTCAAAATGTAAAAACTATAATGCGACTGTGGCTAGGAAAAAAATCTCTCACGGATGGTGAGAGGAAAAACCATCAAGTCAAAACCAGCTCCCTGGTGCCAGTCTCCTCTGCCATCTTACCGTCACAGAGTCTTTGTTCCGGAAGCTGAATGAACCTTGTCTCTCTTGAAGCGACTCCATCCATCTGACAAATGGCACAGAACGACACCAAATCTTCCCAACGGTCGGGAGCGAGGCAATCTCTTATCAGACGCTACCGAGGACAACCTACTTCCTTCCAGTGGTCCAGAGCAACGACATCTCCATCCTGACTCTCCTTTATTTAAATGTTTTGCTTACAAAAGAAAAGTAACAAGGTTTTCATTCCTTAATAGTGCTGGATTGTACAACTCAAGTGTAAAAACACACAGTGACATGAGCACACACAAACCTGGAGCAGTGGGCAGCCTTAAGATCTTAAGTGTCTTGGTCAAGGACACTCAGTGGTGGTAGTAATCTTGATCCTGAATTTGAACAAAAAAAAATTGAACTTTGGACCTTGAACTGTGGATTTGAACTTTGGGAATGGGTCCAGCTCCCTAACACTACTCCACAGTTACAGTAAATCTCATTCGGGTATTTAAACCGTAAATCTTCTTTAAATAGCGGAGTAAAAAGAACTAATTCGATTCTAATGCATGCAGTCTGAAGCGTACAGATGAATAATTGCAACACATTATCAATGCCAATAAAATGTGAGATTTACTATACAGGGACAATACTTGTATTCTCACATTATATAATAAAAACACGTTAAAGTGTTTGCAAAACCAAATGTTATTGAATATTTCTTCAGAAAGTCGTCTTAAAAATCGGCAATATATACATTTTGACATTTTTTAATAGATTTCAATTCATTAGAACACTTGGGTGCCCCAGAACTTGATGTGTATGTATAGTTGACATATTGCTTTAAGAACAAACGAATGATTTAACAGTCTACAAGCCTGCTTTAAATACAGGACTTACAGAACTTTGTTACCACAAGTTACATGAAAATATTTATGGCAAGCTATTAAATATTTCACACAAAATAGTACCAATCTGGCACTAAAACTTCTGTAGACAAGCATTTGATAATTATTTTTTGAAAGGCTTCACTGAGAGAGCTAGAACATATTATCCGTGCTTCCTTTTATGTCATGTCAGCTCGTTCCCCATGTGAACGAAAGGTCAAGTCAACTATTAAGCCTTCCAAACTATTTACGCTCCATTGTTGATTATCTGTCCAAAACCGGATTTCTTTCCTCTTGGCTCCTTTGACTCCCATTTAACATTTTGCACCGCTTTTGACTTGCCGCTGTCCTTACAACTTGTAAAAAAGAAAAGCCATTTTGTTGGTCGCTTTATTCGGTTAAAGAGCCGAAAATGGCCAAAATTGAAGCCTCGTCTGCTGTTTGTGCCATGTCCGTAAAGGCTTTGATTACTCGGCCCATTTCGCTGCTTTGAAAATACCTTTCCGAGATGGCATTGGAATCGTGACACCAATTGAAAACAACATTTTTGATTTTAGGTTCTCTGCAAATCCCTGATTCACTTGATCAATAATGTACACCCCCAATTGGTTTATTACCGCTTTATTACTCCCAGTGGCCCAATCAACAGGTGAACGTGTGGTAGTAAAGGCGCCATGGGTTACAGATCAGAACCTGGCACTGAGATTTACATCATCAAACCCAAAGCTCCTCTGTCTTCAGACTCGCACTCACTCTTGAAATTACATTCTCCGCCAACCTCTTTTCTTTTCTTAGCTTGCCTCCTTTCATCCATTCAAATAGACATCAGAATAATGATGGCAAGGCATGGGTTATCGATCAAACACTCAAGCTCAAACCAGCACAGGACAAATTATCTTGCCAGTTTGGCCACAAAAAGCCGCTTAGTGAACTGCAATTCCTTTTGCGCTCTGATCTAAATCCATGCCCCCCTCCAACCCCCTACCCGGGCACTGTGTCCTGACAGAAAAGAGTGTTTGGCTGCTGCACACAGCCCTGAGCTGTAAGGCTGTTTAATTGATGTCAAAGCTGGTCGTGTGAGCATTTTCCACAGAGCGAATCCAAGCATCCTGTCACGAAGTGCATAATGGATATTCCTGTAGACATGCCGTAGACGCGTCCATTTATCATGCCAGAGATGGCAATAGAAAATTCATTGTTGGAAGAAAACTTGTGAAATGCGGCTAAACTGAAAAGCGATCCACACTTTTAGTGATCTCATAGAAATGTACTCAAGCAGCTTTGGATCAAACGTTAAACGCCAGTGACTGTGCTGATCACCTCGAGCTACATATTGGGTAAATTCACCATTCACCTTGTGCCAATGATGATGTGATGGCTGTGTTTACCCAGATTGTGTTTCCGTGCACTTGTTTGTTTTGATGGGTAGAACATAAACTGAGCCTAAACGTTTATTCAGATGTCTCTCATTTCCCAAGCTGTTTTGTCCATTTCTGTGTCACAGGGAGCAAGAGATAAATCCAGACGAATAAATGAACCTTCTGTTCAAGTGCCATCACAACGTTGGTTGAAACACTCACACAATATTTGATTATTTTTTCGAGCATTGAGTGAAACCAAGCCAATTCAACACAGACAGCTCAGAACTACGCAAATTACACGATTTCTTGCAACAGTTTCTTACTATCAGCTCATTACCCAGATGCGTGCGCTCTAGACTATACGACTATGCTCTAACCGTCGGCATTAATAAGCATGTTCTCGCTCATCTACATTAGTCCGAAATTAAGTGGCTCGGTTTTTGACCTACGGTAAAAAAAAATACTGTCAACTCATGGCTTAAAAAATGACCCATATTTGCTTTGGATCCAACTGTGATGCTGAACCTGAACAACATTTCAAGTCCTGAAAACTCACTTTACTATAGAGTTTTCCAGATGATTGATGTTTCTTGGGTTTTGAGCCTATAACCGTAATATTGTTAACAGCAGCTCTACTGATTCAGCCATTGAGAAGATTACAAACGACAACTCAGTCTGTAAAAGTAAAACCTGGACGTGATTGTCAACTTGTAAAAAATTGTTGAAAATGTCCTTAGCTGAGCCACATTTTACATCGAATCTAATCCGTGCCATGACATCATAAATTCAGACAAATCTTTTCATAAACTATAAATTATTGGTAATAAATGTAAACACATGCTAAATAGCAGTTGTTTAGTTTGCCCTTTGGTAAATATTTATAAATATACAGTATATAACACATGAACATTTACCGCCATCTTTAAATTACATAATGCAAATCCCTGAGATTTCCTTGGGGAAAGATAACTTGTTCGTTATCTAGGACATTCGTAAATCGGGGTACCACAGTACATACATTTTCTGCATACACTTGAGATTAACTCAATTTTAACGGTAATGAAAAAATGTACAGGGCTAACTCTGGATTTAAAAAAAGACAAAAGTGTTGAATCCCTGTCTGGTGGAATTCCCAACTGAGTGTCCTTGGGCTGACACCACGGCCTAAGGCTGCCCACTACTCCGGGTTTGTGTATGTCACGTAAGTGTAAGTAAATTCACTGGATGGTTAAAAACATAGTAGAATGTCAATATTGTCCCTAGCGGCCATATTGACAAAAAACACAATTTACCATCTGCCAATCTGTACCAATAACAGTTTTTGAATGGTGGAACCACAAATGGTCATTGAACCACTTACTGTAGGACAAGAATCCTCTGAGCAATATGATGCTCTTCTGAAGAGCGTAACCAAACAGGACCTGTCATGTCATCCACACAAACGAACTTTTGCAGGCGAACGCATTATGTAGTTATTGTAGCGGTGATGAGGCAAGCAACAGTGGAGTAGCGGGATTCATTGTCCTATGCTGAATGTGAAAACCAAAGCGAGCAGGGGGAAAATGGAGCAGAGCTTGAGGAGGCAGGGTACAACACAGGGAGACTTTTGAACAGAGGAGGCGGGGCTAAAGAGAGAGAGAGACAGAGCAATCCCTCCATCTCTCTCACTCAAGAACTAACCACCGAGAGCAACAGCCACACACAGAGTGAGTGAGAGAGAGAGAGAACACACAGATCGATGCTGTGTAGATCGCAAACACAGAGTCAGAAATAGCCCTTGCTTCTCAAGAAGATGCCTCCAAAGTGTCAAAACCTTGGTGTGCTGTGAGAGAACGGATACCGACCGGATGACTAAGTGAAGAAGAGAGACGTGAGCCGACATGGTCTTACCACGGTAAGGAACTTTATACAGTCTTGGCACTTGCTCTGGGTGCCAAAACAATTGTAAAAGACTCCAGCTTTGACGAATATGGCGAAGACATGTACCAAATCGACTAACTTGAATCTAATTTGACGTCTAACCGATGTGATTTTGAAGGTTCAAAAGGATGGAGGAAAATCTGTCTGGTTCTCGTGTCCGTAGAGCTCAAGTTGACTTCTCACGATGCATGGCAGTTTGGTCAGCATGCAGAGCACATAGAGCTAGAGTAGAACTGACTCACACATCCGACGAACGAGAGAGCGGGAGAAAAAAAAAAAAAGAGAAATATGAAATGTCGCATTGAGAGGAGCAAACCTGAGCTTTGTGTGGGGATGGTGGGACTGTGTGCGAGGCTGCGGGAGACGTGTCTGCTATTTCATCTAAGTGATAAGCCTTCTCTCTTCCTCACTCTCTTTCTCCTCCTCTTCGCTGTTGCTATCTGTGTTTGCTTTGCACTGCTGTTCCACTGTCGCAGTTAAATGTGCTGAATCCTGTGTGCTTCTTCACAGCGAGAGCATTGTTGTTGTCTTCCTCCACACTTCCCTCAGCACACTGTGCTAATCCTGCCTCTTCATGTGTGGGGAGGAAGTGTGCGCGTGTGTGTGTGGGTGTCGTGCTGGAAGACTGGACACACACGTGAGAGTGTTGGCAGGTGTCCGGTGCATAATGCGGTCGAGAGAGGAAACGAAAGAGAGAGAGAGTTAGAGTTTGTCTGCGTTTAATGAGAGAGAGGAAGCTTTTTAATGAGGTAATTTTATGTGTGATTAATACGTTAAAGAACATTCATGTATATTTTAACAAAGTCGAATGGTCTGGATGATGTTGAGCATAACTACACTTTACTAGCGAGCGAGACTACTGTTCATTGCAGTAACATTTAATTATATATTCACTGTAACCCAAATCAGACTCAATTGGATATGTAATATTCTCATCCAAACTATATCGACTATATATATATATATATATATATATATATATATATATATATATATATATATATATATATATATATATAGTATATGTCATTAAATAAAAAAAAAATCAAAAAAGCTCTATGAGAGGTAGCCTTAAATATAGGATTTCCCATGTGTATAAAGTATATACGGTATTTCATTTATTTAAAGGGACCCGAATTTGAGACTTTCTTTAAAGCTTTCTTTTCATCTAAATGACATCAATGTCCCCGCACATGTGAGTAAATGTGTTATTGTGTTTGTACAGACAAACATGCTGGGATTGGCTCAACGTCCCTGGGACTCAGAAAGGGACATGGTGGGTCCAAATTTTGACAAATGAATGCGGTCCTTAAAATTCATAAAAAGCAGCTTTGAGTCACAACAAGTGATGAAATGGTTGACTTGCTCTGAATGCTAAACGAGAAAATGGCAGTTTGTACACAGCACTGTTGATTAGCGCTCAGCGGCGCTTTAGCATGATTCTTGATTATAAATATACACCACTTGCATAATTTAGCTCTACGTTTTTGACAATAACAAACTGTTGTTTTTACAGATAAACATCATTAACTGCTTATGCAGTCAGAGTCTTAAGTATGACTAAGCTAAACACCTTCGGTATAGAAGAATCTCATAGAGCAAAAGAAACGTTACTACTTAGAAGTAAAATATACAATACATCAAAGCTGGGAATCTCAGACATGTTAACTTCACGAAGCAGACAGCTATTGTGCTACGCTCTAAATCCTCCCATATCGTTCATCAAGTCTCATTTACTGAAGATCCAGAGGCGATCAGAATGAGAAACAGTTTCGTTTGCCACTCAGAAGAGAATCGTTTCAATATCTCTAATTTCCATATGTGAGAGAAAGAAAGAGAGATTTAAAAACATGGATGGGTGTATAGATGGACGCTGTGTGGATAAATAGAAAGATGGATGGATGGATGGATGGATGGATCGATAAATAGGATAATGGATAGATGGATGGTTAGATAGAAAGATTGATGGATGTAAAGAAGAACGAATGAAGGGCTGGATAAATAGAAAGATGGATGGATGGATGTATGGATGGATGGATGGATGGATCGATAAATAGGATGATGGATGGATGGATAGATGGATGCTTAGATAGAAAGATGTATGGATGTAAAGACAAAAGAATGAATGGCTGGATAAATAGAAACAAACGGATGGATGATGGAATACACAGATGGGTGGATAGATAGATAGATAGATAGATGGAAGGATGAATTAGTTAATAGATGAATGGATGTATAGGTAGATGGATGTATGGCTGAATAGATAGAAAGATGGACAGGTGTATAGGTAGATGGACGAATGGATGGCTATATAAATAGAAGAATCGATGGATGGATGGATGGATGGATAAAAAGATAGACAGACAGACATATAGATAGATATACAGATAGATGAAAAACCATGTCAAGAATTTGTAAAGCTGCATTTGTCGCACCACTGAAAAGAGAAATACACTTGGAATTGATGTTCACTGAATCTCCTCTACAGGAAATAGCTCCTGATCAGTGACGTTGGCGAATAATTGCCTTTAAAAATCACAATTCAATGCTTTCCAAAGAAGCCAACGGGACACGTATCAGCCCACACGGCATTGTCAAACACTCCATGATGTGGAGCTGCATAACAAGAACCCACTGAAGGACAAAACACTGCTGCGCTGCCGCTTTCTAAAAATAAAAACACTCTGGCCTGACAGAAAAGAGGGAAACTATTATTAAAAGTTGCCTCGGAATACGCACTGCAGCCTTTCAGATGCTGAGACGGAGTGTGTGTGTGTGTGTGTGTGTGTGTGTGTGTGTGTGTGTAGAACTTTTAATGTCTTCATCCTGCAGGTAAGTGCCCGTGTGTGTATGCAGACCTGAGCTGGTGTGTCATAAACATCTGTTAAGTCTTCCTCACGTTAGCATCGCTAATGATGCGGAGGGTGTGACGGAACAGATGCCTCCGAGTGCGAAAGAGAGAGACGGATATACTGTGAAAGAAACGGAAGGAATGAAAAGAGATGCGGAGGAGAAGGTATACATCACGCCACAGTGATGCCAGATGTTGCTATGATTAAGAAGTGGAGGGAGCTGCTTAGCAGACACATCCGCTGTTGCGCAGACATGCTCATTTGACTATAACAGGAGGGTCGATGATGTTTATTGATCTGCTGAGGAGGAAACTGCATCTCCTGTTATTTACCAAATGCAAACGGCTCTCTGGTTTTCAGCGGGTTGACAACGTCTGTAACTCTGCGTGAAATACGACTTTTCTCCAATAAACCTTGTGATATTGTAGCGGCTGAAAAGCTAAATGGCTAATTAGTTAAAAAAGCTAGAATTGTTTACTTAAACTTAGAGTGAAAAATAGAAGAGAAAAGAAAGATAGATCAACCACCTATAATCATTATTTGTCTGTCTATCTATCTATCTATCCATCCATCCTTCCATCTGTCTATCTATCTGTCTATCTGCCTGTCTCTAACCATCTAATTTGTTTTGCAACAGAAATTATGATAATTACCAGAATCTATCCAAACATTTGTTAATTGTATATTAACACATTGTTATGCATAACAAAGATGCTAAATTAAGGCAACACTGTTTTCTTGGAAAAGAAACAAAATTTTAAGAAAATACCATCGTATTAATGGGTATTTATGGATAAAGTTGCATTCTTTGCTCTAAGCGTATATTTCACTAGCTGTGAAATCCAGTGCCACTACGAACAAAACTAACAAAATACCATTTTAATATAATTTTCAATTTATATTATTCAGATTTATGTAATACATTTTAACACGTGTATTTTACCTTCACTTCAAGAGTGCAAAAATAAACAACAAAAAATGATTTACTGTAAATGTAATATTCAGAGATGATTCATATACTGAATTACATTTATTTTCATATGTACTTCAATCTACATTAAAAAAAGCAGCATAAAATTCTACCAAAGTGGACAAAATAAAAGGCGAACTGTGACTTAAAACACACCATTCAAATCTACGTATGTAGATCATTCACCAGTGAAATTCCCTGTAATCCTACACATTTATATGACGCTCTTCTTCATCCTGGAAACTTCAAACACAAAGATATTTTAAATGACTCCTAAAGAACCGCACGCGCCTCGCCTGTGCTTATGTTCAATGCCGGCGGCTTCTATTGGTGAACCTTGCGTTATTACAAGCGTTTATGACAGAAAGCCAAGCGGTCAATGCTAGACACCCACTTACGCCTGCATTTCGTATTCACGCTCACATTTATGTCCCATTCCTTTCTCTGTTCAAGCCAAGCTTGGCTCAGACATCAGGCTGAATCTCGGCTGCTAGGAAACAGCCGCGCAGCCAATGAGCTGTGAGTCTGTATAGATGGGCTAAAATATGGGTGAGCGATTCCGTAATGTGGTCAAAAGCGCTGCGGGGTTTTACCTTTTGCACTCGCTGAAGAGAGTTGAACTCAGGGCAGAGTTTCCAGAAGATTCTGTGTTACACACTCAAAATAATTGCACTTTCTCCAGACTGATTATGTATGCAAAGCCCGGTCCTTATCCTCTATTTATTCAACCACATATTCCGACTAATTAGCGACAGGAGCTAGAAAGTAAAAACATAATCAGAGAGCTAGCGTGCTATGTGAGGTCAGCTGGGATGAGAGTCCGAGGCGGTGGGAGGTTTTAGGCTGTTTTCATCGCCATCAAATGTAAAGATAATAAACTGCAGCGAGTGGTACTGCACGAGGAGGTGAGACACTGATTCCCCTCAAGGGCAGATCTCAGAAGAAGCAAACACATCAGTCTGCCATTTTGCAGCACGATGACGAGCACAAACAGTGACAGTGGAACAACTCAAACAGATTCATCAAGCAGTCGGCCATTAACATTTCATTTTCTAGAACGACGCAACTTTCCCACAAGCGACTAACTGTAGATCAGACACTTGACAAAAAAACAACGTTCTCTGGTTCGGCTCGATGGATGGGAGGATATAAAGGGGGAATGATTAGAGTGTATAGAGAGATGACTGTTATTTTCTTTTTTATTCTTCTACTAAAAAAAAAACTAAAAATTTCAACAGTGTAAAATACGTGCATCATATACGCACACTGCAGCCTAAGAGCATTTAGAGCAGCTCATTAAAAACTCTCTCTATCTCTCTTACACTGGTTTTCTTTTTGCCTCACTCTCTTTTTCTTATCCGCTTACATTTTTCCTTTCCCTTTTTCTATATCTTTGTTGTTTTCTCCTGGATCCACACAATCTGTTCTCTCTCTCTTTCAGTTTCTCCCTCTTTTCTCTTTATCTCTTTCCTGCTCTTTCTTAGTACTTCTTATCTCCTGTCTTTTTCTGTTTTTCTACCTTTTCTATTGTTCCTTTGAGAGGCATTCTTTAGAGTAATGTGAAGTACTAGTCATAACATCAATCGTTAACTTCACTATTCTAAATGAAAACAATTATTAAAAAACATTGAACATTGGGTTTTGAGTTGATGTGACTATTTATCTCCAGAATAACTTATTGCTTGCAATTTTGCAAGTTTTTTTTTGTTCCAAGTTTCAGTAACTGCTACTTTGGAAAAGATCATTCGTTTTTATATGCACGTAAATTCAAAATATATGAAGCCACAAAATTTGTTATAGTCATATCGTTAATTTGTTTGTATTACCATGTAAATTGTATGACATTGAAAAAGAAAGAAAAAAGGAAGGATAAATAACAAAAAATAAACAAAAAAAATTAGAGTAAAAAATGGGCAAATGAGAAGGAAAGAGTACAAATTATTTCTAAACAGAGAACGAACATAAATGTGTCCATTTCTATAAATAAATCTACTTCAGATAAATGCAGCAATTATATATAATGAAATGTAAAGGCATGAAAGGGGCTTCACCAGCTCAGATTTTTCAAAGGGGGATTGCGTTCTTAAAAATACAATATGCAGAGCACAAAATGTTTACTGCATTTTTACATTTTGCCACATGCGGGTATTCCAAAGATGCTCTTTTAGCCAATTTCTTGCTCAAGAAATGTTCCTCAAGCGTAACATTCGCATTTCCTCCCATTCGCTAGTCAAAGAAGTAAACACGCGTGCGACTTCATTCAGACGTGGCCCTGCCCACTCACAGGAAGGCAATTATTCTACAAACCAAGGCCATTTAAGTCACGATGGTCACACCAATATCCATAAATTTGATGCTCAGTTCACTTCGGTCCAAGTTTGCATTTCCATTATCCCGTTAATCATGTCATGGCAACTTTATTAGTACATCCAAACGGTTTCCATTGTTGTGTACCGAATCATTTCTTCTCTTAATTTCCAAACAATTCTGATAAGAAACATTGTGACATTTAATGGCTATTTTTTTCCATAACCAGGACCTTTGTGGGTGACATTTAGCAGTCGATTTGGTCCCAAGGAAAGTAATTGCAAGACTATTTTCACAATTCTCATGAACAACAACCGACGAGGACAGGATTTATATGAAGGCTGTATAAAGGAGACTATATAAAGACTCAAAATGTGCTTCATTCGCACTTTCCAACACACAAAAGAACCGTCCTCTTTAGTTTACTAGACCGACGTTGAATCGGCCATCAGATTTAATGCGCGCGACATTTAGATAAAGCTGGAGACTGGATATCGTCTTTAAGCAATGAAGTCACAACAGTCCACTAGCCAAATGGAAACTGGCAGCCTAGCTAAACAGTCTGCAGGTACGCTCTCCGAACCAATAAACCACACGCACGCAATCTCGCTTCACCAACATGACATCTCCTTGATTTAAGGCTGACACTTCTTTCCGTGAACGACATGGATCTTTCTTGGAAAAGCAAGTAGCTCTCTATTATTCCGTCCGAGAGCTCAGTGTGACCCTCTGCAAAGTGTCAGTGGGAATAAAAGGCCTAATGAGTGACACAAATTGAATGTTGTTGCTCTGGAAGCAGGAAGGTGGAGAAAATGGAGACAAACCTAATGAGCAGTCCGTTCCCCACAGCGACACCTGACAGCAATGGCTGGTGGCAGGGAAGGGCAGGGAGGGAATACCTTGCCCCACTTTCACCCATTGCCTTGTGATATGATCCGTCCTGCCATGGGCCATCTGCGCCCAGTACGAGACTAAGTGGCACTCCAGCCTTTCTTCTCCGACTCCCCCAAAGGAATGGAAGCGTTTAATCACTGCCATCAACATGGGCACACGCAGCCCTCCATCCCCTGTGGTCAAATCAGGGCTAAAAAGCACAAGGATGGGTGGCTGCACATCCTGCGCGAGAACGAGGAGTCGCAGTTGTTTGTTATCCTCGTCGGATGTCAACAGCGTGTCCATTAGGCTTCTGGGGAAGTGGGTAAACAAACTTACGTAACTCTGTTTGAACATGATTCGACGAGCACAGATTTGTACTTTCCATGGGAAGGGAAATATCCGCAATTAAATTTTCATCAAACGTTGCTGTGAATTACCCAACTTGAACCCAACTGATCACAGATCAGATCATGAAACTAGTTCATAGTCATAGTAACCATAAAAAATGCATTATGTACACATACACAAGCACATGCAAAATATATATCTAGGGGTGTGGGGTTGGGGGGTTGAAGGGGTTTTATACCCCAAATACAATTGTGTACGGATCTCGCTCAAGATCATGTTCCAATTCTTATACATCTCCATACACTGGACCATTTGTCTCTATTGTTTATGTATTTGTTTACACAATACTATTATAATATGCCTAATATACTATTATAATGAGCCTACAGGGCTCCCATTGTAGTTTTACGGTATTGGTTTTTAAAGGTGTTTTTTGCGTGCTAGTATAAACACACATCCAAGCTGTCCAGTGCCGCCTCACAATATAAGATTTGATTATTGTATTTACTACAGTACCTCACTTTTGTTTTCATCACCTTTGCTGCCTTTTTTCCTTTGATTTAATCAGACTTTGTTCATTTCTATGAAGCCGACAAATAAACAAGTTATATAATATATATATATATATGCAATATTTGCAATATTTGTTGTAAATGACCCAAACAGAACTTAACCAACAGAGCAAGCCAACCAGAAATAAACACAGGTATAAATGTGTATCTTTCTGTCTTGACCTGTCTGCATGTATTTGTAGAGACTCTTCCAGAACGAATTGAGGTAGAGAAAGAGAGACGGAGCAAGGGATGATGGGTGATGAAGAGCAGTACGGATAATGCACGGTCAGGATGGTGTCGACAGGTTGCACGATGTCTCAAATGACATGCCTCTGTTTTGCTCTCCCTGCTTCCTCCACTTACATTTAATGGATTGTGCCATCTCTTGCCTTCAAGCGTTCTACTTTTATCTGATTCATTGGGCCATTTAAAGTCTAAATTAAATTATTTACTTCAATACGCTTCTTTGACTAAGAAAAAAGGCAAAAGCCAGGCATTTATTACAAGTTATTTTCTGATTTTAAAGACGAATTCGCGAATAAAATGCAATCAATTATACTTATTTTAATTTAAATTAAAACGTATTTTACTTTAATGCGTAGAATTATACACAACTTAGCAAACATATCAGCAATAAGTCTGATTTTAGACTGAAGCAATTGGGGAGATCGGGATGAATCCACACACTAATGCAAACTAATTTGACGTTTGGGGATTTGCTAAGATAATTTTCCAACTTCCCCAATTAGAAAGATAGAAAACATTCTGATTGCAGAAGTTAGGATTAGAGAAAGAAGAAACATGAATGTTAGTTTCTCCAATTGTTTATAAGACGTGGCCATCATCGGAAATGTGACAACATGGAGATCTCATTGGAGAGTCTGTATGAAATGTTCATAATGTGACCACTTCATTAATGAGAAAAGTGTTTTACTCTCTCAAATAAACCGCCTCTTGGTTCACTGCAGGAAGAAAATGAGCAGATAAGCTGAGCTTTAAGAATCCCAAGCTGCATCTTAATGAGCGGATGCATGGAAACAGTTTACTTTGCCCAAAAAACACAGAGAGAACGCGACCACCAGCTGCAGTTGTGTGTCTTCATCATTCTGACTGAATTGGGGGATTTTCATTTAAATGTTCATGAAATATGGAGCAGATTATGTTAAGACTGCGAGACAACACAAACGAGTGATTCCGTTCATCAACATTGACGTGCCGCGTATTTTGCTTTGACGAACAAATAGTCACAGAGCATTTTGTTCGGTTTTACTGGCTTCTTGTTGCAAAGTTAGTTGACAAAAGAATAGATTTTGAACATGAAGTAAAATACATTAGCATAAAAAAAGACAGTGCCTTATAAAAAAGCAATTTAGAAAGCAACTGTCTGTATAGATAAGACAAACTAGGATGTAAAGTGTAACAAAAGTATAAAAGAAAAAAAAAACATTAGCATATTTATGTATTGCTATGGCAACAGGATGATTGGCACAGACTGTTCCAGAAATTATGTCATCTTTGCATCAGCAATATTTAGTTACAATTTTCTATTTTGAGACCTAGTAAATCAAGAATATTCATTCTCAGATGAAAAAATGGAAGGAAGCAAGAAAAGAGGGAGGGCAAGGAATGAAGGATGGCAAAATAAAATTAGTCAACATTACATAAAAAACATTACAATGTTTTTATTTCACTCCTAAAATACCTTATAGGATTACAGAGTACATTATATCATGATGTTCACGATTAATTAACAAATTTTGCAAAATACAAGATAACATTTTTTTTATTTTAATTGCCACTTACAGAAAAATACAGTAAACGTCTCCACTCGGTGCATGTCCTTCATGTTTTGAAGGTATTCTCTAGGGTTCTAGCATTGCGTGACTTTTCTTTTATTCGCATTTAAAGCTGCTCCCTCGGGCACACTAATGGCGGTTTAGGCTTGTGCCGTGCCATATTTACCCAGAAACTGAAAAGACAACATCCATGTACGTCTCCTTAAGCCTCCGGGATGAGAAAGGAACACCTGGCATACATCACATGCTAATCCGGCTTCTTTCTCCCATTCCTGCTATAGGATTTGTTTAAAAATGTAGAGTAAGCATGAATGCACATGCATATAAAGAAAAAAAAAACCCACCAGGGTGAATCCTATTCATACTCTCATTCTAGTATTTTTGAAAAGACTGCCGAAAAAAATCATGTTCAATATGTATATATGCGCCAAGCATTGGCAAAAATGACGTCGACAAAAGATTATTTTAATCTTGCTGAATATGTGTTTTTTTATAGCTCGGTTACTATTTTTTTTACTTTTACTTTTTACGTGGAAATTCCAACTATAGCAAATTTATAAGAAAGCTTTAATCAAAAGTGTTATGAAATGCAGAACTGTCTTAACTGTCGACCATAAATTCAACATGTCTGAACTAAACAAAATCAAAAAGATAAGCAAATAAACACAATGAATGCTGAAAGAGAAAAAAAAAAAAAAAACTTCGTCCTTGAGATTGTGTCTAATTTATTTGCGTTCAGTATGTTTGTTTGTCTAATGTCCTTCTATTGTATTAGATACATTTTGTCTATTTTTGGACTGAAAGACTGAAAGTGCATTTATGCATTTGTGTTTACCCATTTAATTTTTAAACCCTGTGTTGTACAGTCGCTGTAAGACTTGAGGCTTTGCACAACTATGAACCTATAATAAACACATTAAATCACACAGACCCGGTCATTAAAATATTGTATAATCATAAAAAAAAAATCACAAGTTTAAGCAGACTCATTTTTAATAATAGCAAGTCATGTCCATAATATGTATTCAGCCAAAATTGTCAATTTTTTTTTCCAGTTTATAAAAATAATTTAGTTTGTTAAGTATTCATGAAGTCCCTTTATCAATATTTGGTTAAAACTTTAAAACCAAAAGTCCAACTCCTACTGACGAACCACAACTGCCAATGCATTACGTGTGGAGAACATCAGAAACAACATTCCTTTCCATCATATTCACAACAAAGCCACTCTGTGTGCAAACATTCCTTTAAATCTTCCCTTTGGGTCATTACAAAACGAAGCCTAGTGGAAAACAGTCAAACGTCCCTTTGCATATGAGCCCGTCAGAGGACGGAGAGACATTCTGAGTGACGGCTTTGACATTTCAACCCGGCGCTGATGCAGATGGATGGTGTGCAGAGCCCCTTCGGAGCCCCTCTGCTTGCATTTAATTAAATACAGTGGTCTCACCCCAATTCCCCTTCATTTCTTTCCTACTCTGCTTGGCATAAATCTCCATTGGTTAATGCAGACAGGTGGCATAGAAAGCCAGAAGTGTCGGGTAGATTTATAGCAAGAAGACGACTTGCTTTGGTTCAGACCAAAAATGTCATTTTTGCATTTACTTGTGTTTTCTTTTTGTAAGGGTTTCAAATTTTGTAAGCAAAGACACAAGTTAACAGGATAGATGTGTACAAGAACAATCCAATCTATTCTCTTTCATCTTCATGGAATGTTGTGTGATGGCACTTTTTAGCTTTTTCCTCATGTTTACATGGTTTCCACATAGCGGTGCGTTCTCTTTCAGCTCCGTGTTGATCCATGACTTAGTTGGGCGAGGAAATGTCACAAATGTTTTCGCTTGCCCTTTCCTGTAAGGCAACTATAACTGTGGAGTTTGTTCTTTCAAGACAGAAAGAGACATTTCTGTGTTTATCTCGCATCGGTTTGTGTTCTCTTCTCAAGTGAACTTGATCAGAGTTGGTTTGCAAGTTTGTTTTTGGAATTCTGGTGCTACAGTGTTTTAATACTGCATTTACTACTACACACAACATAATATCACAGGTTAAGAACACACAATAAGAAACAGGAATATATATATATATATATATATATATATATATATATATATATATATATATATATATATATATATATATATATATGTATATATATACCTGGAAGAGGCATTAATGGCTAATATTGCCCCAAAAGGTTTGAGCTCGAACAACTTGTGAATTACTGCGGTCAAACATGAGAATGAAATGTCACTCAAATCAATACGAATACGAAATCTCACTTGAATCAATATGACGTTTACACAATTAAGTAAAGTCAGAATCAGAGTCTTCCTTCTGTCCTACTTGAAAAAAATAATGTCTCTCTTGAATCCTCGCTCTCTAAACGGAATCAAATATTGCTCTCAATGTTAGGTGAGTCATTTGACACTTTAATAGATTGGACATAGATGGACAAAAATGGCCAGAAAATTATATAATTGCCACTGAATCCTGCTGCCTTTTGGGACACAAGTCATCGGAATAACCTTATGGATTTTTCTTTCTTTCCAGCCGTTTTTCTTTATCCCTTCTAAAAAAGGGAATGAGAGAAGACAGGCACGCTGACTCACAGGACACTGCTGGGTTACGAGATCTGACTAACCCAGCCATTATGAGTCATGATGTAGTGCTGTTAACATATGGAGAAAGACGCAAACTCTAATGGCACGTCAAAGAGCTTTATACCTCTTAAAATACAAAGGTTCTAATCTAGACTTTTCATGACTATGTCAACTTCATTCTTCAGCTAATCAAATTCACAGAATTATTTGGGCAAGCTCAGCTATCATTTAAAAAAAATGCAGTTCTACCCGAAAACAAAACTTTAATATCACATTTGCGTGAATATCAGCGGCCCTTTTTCCAAGTTTTTGGGGGTGCTTTTATTCACGGGTGCTTATATTTGCGTAGATATTTATAGCTGCACACCGGTGTGTATATACACCATATTGTCAAAAATACATTGTGTGCTAGTAGTAAAAACATTTGCATTTGTGAGAACCATTGAGAATTTACAGCAATCGTAGAGCTTAAAATTTTCAAACATTGCAAACATAGAAATTCAAATCGCTATAATTTCACACAAGAAAAATATAAAATCATATCACTGAGCTCAGCCATTTAGGAAACCTGTCATGAAGAACAACATGGACTATCCATCCATCTACTTTCTAAGCCATTGCTTCCATGCCTGGGTTGCAGAAGGCTGAAAGCAATCTCTCAGAATACACACTGGAGTCGCGGAGTGAAACGCACACACACACACACTTAGACAGTTGTGTTTTCACTCTCCTGAGCACATGTTTTTGAACTGTGGAATGAAACCAGATACATCCCACACAAACGTGACAGAAAGGCCCAACCGGGTCTCGAGCTCAGAACCATCCTGCTATGAAGCAAAAGCCACCACTATGCCACCATATCTCAAAAGATTTATATTTCTTCTCAACTAGCGTTCATCTCTACTAGTTTTTTTTTCCTGGGTGACAAGCAACTTGCCTGACATTGATGCCTGACATTGAGATTTTTTCGGAACATGAGAGCAAGTTTGTGGCTAGTGAGTCCTAGAAAAGCGAGAGAAACGCCTTGTGTAAAAGCATTTGTAAGGGGCTTTTCACAATTTCAACTGACTCAAAGCGCATAAAATGCAACAAATGTACCTGTGTGGTGTCACACCAAGGTGAAGTCCTTCTCTCCCTCTTGCTGGAGTTCCTCGCCGGCAGGGATGTTCCTCTGCCATTTGATGTTTACAACAAAGCAGCAATGAGCTCCTGAAGATCAGACTCCGTAACTTCAGCCCTGTAGCCAGAAATAAAGCACATTTCACACGCTTGGCATTTTCTTAACTTATGGTTGTGTTGTGACACCATGTGGTCCCCCATTATTACAGGAAAGTCCTTGTCATTTTGACATTCTATGATTACCATCTTTTCACTAGTCGTTAGAACGTTGAATTGCTAGTTGGGTGTTTTGCCTTTGCAGTTAATAATTTGCAGTAATTTCTTTGGCATTTCATCTCATTTTTTCCCCAACTGAACCAAAAGCCATTTTCAAGCAAAGATCATTTCATGTTTTTTTAACGCTTACACTGTTTCTGGGTCACTGGGAGCTAAAGCTAATTGAGCCATTTTGGGCCTGAGGCAGAATACCCATCCTTGTTTGGTGACAAACCAACGAAAACATAACAGACCGGGTCTCAAACTCAAACCTCAAGTCTCAAATGACTCAAGTCCTTTTGCTGTGAGGCGACAACGTTACTCACTGCGCCACCATTGAGCCTAATTTTGTATTCAAATAACACCCCAAAACAGTAGGCGTAGGTCTAAAAATTGTATCTCAAAACAACGATATGTATGCATACATTCTAAAGTCCTAAAACAAATTAGTAAATTAGAACATTGTTATAATTCATTGTAAATATTGTTTGCTTATCTTAATTTAGACAAGGAATGGGATTGAGAACAAGAAAGCAACCACAAGTGTAGTTGATTGAGAAAACATGAACCCCATTAACCAGAATCTATGGTTTAAATATAAGGCCTAGTGTGCAATGCTAACAAATTAGCGTTTTCAAGGCATCAATCAAGAATCTGTAGACATCTCATAGCAAGAGGAGCACAATCTAATCGCAACATTTTAGAATGCCATGGCACTGTAATTCTACAGAATAAAACAAATGAGCTCTTTGGGTCTGAATTATACTTTTAATCACCGGTGATGTAGAAGGCGCAGGACTTTAACAGCACCACTGACAACACCATCCATCCCAGCAGCCTCTTCGCTTTCCAACCAATCTACATGTCCCCGCATCCCGAAAGTCAATTATGCCACTTAATTGAGACTATTTTAGTCATCATCATTAATTCAAATATGGTTAATAACTGGTTCGCTGTATGCTTCTCAGCATTCTATGGAGACTTATCAACATTACAAGCGACTTAAAAACTCTCTGAAGGCTTTTGCTTAAGAAAATCCAATTCCACCTTCTAAAATGCAGTTGGTGTCTAATAGGATAAGCTCAATCTAAAACGTCACAGGCAGATTGAGTGCTCATTTGAGGCAATTGTGCATTTTGCGTTATGCGTTGTGAGTTCTACTACTTCTAATATACCCACCGGTGGTCTTTGCACATGTTAAATCTTCTTGTTTCTCTGCGTTTACTATGAAGATCCTCGTTGTCATGGAATTTTCGTCACATTTTCAGATTTTTTTAACGTTAGTCCTTGTGAACAATTAATCCCGCTAACTGGAAGCTTAATTGGGCCGTGCAGTCACGGCTTACACGCGTGTCAGATTTTTGCTCACTTGTCAGATGAGATATTAATGACAACGTGCCGTGGTCCTGTGACTGGACCGTGACGAGGTCATGCTTGGAAAGAAGAATGTAAGTCATCTCATTTAGTCCTTCAGGGCGGAATTGTCAATGTCACATGATGAGATAAAGCCATTTTGATTTTGACGAAACCGTGAAGTGAAGGAAGTAATTAATGGCTTCGTTTTGCGTGATATGTTTATGAAATTTTTCTTTGCTGTCAGTATCTTTAGTCATTGAAGAGAAGCTTTGACCAATAGAGAGAGAGGAAGAGAGTCCATGGCTCTGTCATCTCTCTAATAGCCTTGTCCTTGGCTAGATAGATGACTGCAGCTGAGCAGTGAGTTTTACTGCTGTACTCTTCTCCCTTTCCCCCCCTCATTTTCTACGTTTTTGTGTATGTGTGTGTGTGCGTGAAGGGGGGGTGGGGGAGTCTGATTTATAGCACCATCTTTGGATTCCCTTTTAAACTTTTGGCCATTCCTTTCTTTTTTCTCATTCATCTGTCTCCCACAAACATTGTGAATTGTTTAGTTTGAGGCCGTCAAACATCAGCCTCCTCAATGGACATGGATGGATGGATGGGTGGATGGATGATATGTTGATGAAAAATTGTACAGATCATGTTTATATGAGAAAAAAAAAACATTTAGAGAGAGAGAGATAGACAGACTCAAAGACAGACAGACAGATTAAGGGCACTTTAATACCTGTTGACTTTAATACCTTTGAATCACACTACTGATGCGGTTCATTTGTGCAGGCGTGAAAATATATTGGGTTCTGACAATCATATTCTTGTCTGCAACCAAAATGCACCAGATTTTTGGACTAATCCAGCTGCCATAGTTATCAGAATGGTGAATGAGAATAATCATTTAATACTTTAATAGCTAAATAATTATTAATAATAACACATTTATCAAGCAGTGCCCTTCAAATCTTATCAGCTTGGAAGGGCAAAGACAATTGTGGAAAAGCGAGTGAGGGGATACAAAGTCTTGTTGAAATATTAATGCACGCAAAATGAACATATTCCATTAAATGAATTGCTGTTTGCATTAACATTTTGTTTTCCGGCTGCATTTATGCTTCAATTTTAAGTAGTGTGGTTAGTCTGTATTGATAGAAACAAACAATTTTGTACAACGACTACTGACAATATCAGTTCTCTCCTACTAAACAACAGCATGTTGTGGACCGGTTTTCCTCCGTGTCTTCCTTAGCAAATTACCCATGCATCAATTATCACATCAAGCGAATTTTGCAAATACATTAATAGGAAATGCATTAAAAACAGTGAAGATTCTTTGGGCAGGAGACCAACAGTAATAAGTGCCAGCGAGTATTGTGGATGGTCCAATTGGTTTGATTCTGCTGGTTCAGACCAGGTGTGAAAGGAAACAAAACGTTCAGAAAATGCTACAATGCATATTTTGTTGCACTTGGTCCAGACCAAATGAACCGAGCCTGAAGGGTGAAGCTGCCTACATGTAAATGCAACAACACAAATAGTATATGCCAAGATTCTTAATAAATAAAAAAGTGCAAGCTATCAATTGTATGAATAAGTCTTGCTGGACAGGTTGAGTTAAATCTGCTGTGACAGGACATGAAGGCCGCACGGTGAAGGTACTACGGGGAAGCAGACCAACACGTACATGCAGGATAGTGTCTACACACAGCTGTAAACACACCTCAGAAAAGCCCACCGGGGGACGGCGGTGGCTGTCTGCCATCGCTCTCGCCTTTCCCTGCCCACACGTCTTCCCACTTCACCTCTCCTTCACCTTGAGGGACGAAATCTCTCTAAGCCTAGCATTGGATTTTCTGGTTGATGCAAATTGAATTTCGTCCCAGTTAGCCCAACACTGCAGCACTAACCGCTATAAAAGTGCTTCTCTTAACAGCCAGTGCGATCTGGCGGCCTTGGCAATGGCACAGACAGGAAGTGACACCTTCGCTAATTCATCTCTTCTGCGACTCCGGAGGCTTAGTCTTCTGCCACTAAGCATCTGTCTTTAAATTAGGAATAATGGGAACATGTTTAATTGTTTAATGCCTAATCGTTTATGCCGTGCTGGGATGTGACTAATTAGAAGTAGCAATGCAACTAAGTCATCCACATTTTTCAGTCGCTCGGCTGTCAAACCAGTGCAGATTTCCCAGTAACAAGCCGCTTCGAACATGTAAAGCCATAAAACGCCACAATCTTGTCCGTGATGTCAGAATGAATTGTGCACACAGCTTTACAGCTCAACGCTTTCCTACAAATCCCATCATGTCCCAGCTAGCCTGGGTGGCATCGGCAACGCTCGCTCCCGCTAGGTTCACAACGCTAGCGCTTTGTTTTACACCCCAACAGTGGGGTTTTGCTCAACTAATAGTGGCAATAAATCATTTATTTGATGAAAAGCAATTACCGTGTACCTCCAAAGCAATTTAAAAGACCCAAATAGAACTAAAGGCAACATTTCTTATAGTTGTGACAAGCTAAGTTTGGGCATCGGCATTCAGAGCGTAGCAGAAGATGAATGCTATCAATGCCGTGATTTATTACAAAGCAATTTCAGGCCGCAATGTACCTGCCGGTGTGTTTTTGGGCCGAGTCATCACATTTTCAGACAGGATACTGTACATCACTGCAGCACCCGGAAAGGAATCTATTCCTACTTGATCCTGAAACATACCGGAATCCCTGAAATCAAGAGCGATAAAAATGCAGCACAACTGCCAGAGACAGATGACAGCAATTATGTTGCCATTAGCAGATTTTGGCCAGAGAAAAGGGTCAGAATGAGAAAGAAATGCCAGGCAAGTGCCAGGGAATAACAAAAAGTGCTTCTCGGTTTTAATCTGACAGTGTCGACAAAACCATCCTCCATGGAATTCTCTCGAGTACTATAATTATGCTCTTTCTGTGTTTGCCTTTGCAAACTGCAAATCCACAATGCTTCCACGTGTACAAATAATGTTAAAGCGTTTGCTGGCTGTAGAAGATTAGCTGAAAATGTCCGTCTCTGATTGCTCCAACATTTGTCTCTGCAAAACCTACATTATGTAGTGAATGGTTTACAAAGAAAACATAAGTGCATTTTTCTTGTTCACAGCTTGATTTGAAAATGTAAAAAGCTCTCTTATTCAAGAAGTTTTTGAACATTGTCATTGCAATATTAATATTTGTATTAACTGAATCATAAACCAGGTTTGCTGTTAAATCACGTTTTATGTTTAGAATATTTTTCAAGGTTTACTGACTATTTTCTGCTTGGATTATAAGATACTCTATATGGTTTAGAGATGGTATTCATGTTTTTTATATGAGTCATATTGGCATATTTTAACATGATCTTGAAATGACGTGTTTTCATGTCGTCGCCATTTAATAAGAGAGAGAAACATGTTTTTATAATTATTCCACAAACATTGCATAGAAGCGATAAGGAAAGATTTTTCTACATAGTAAATTGTTTTTATTGGGACTGTGGTCTGAAGCCACTGGGCATCTCTGAGGTGTCAAATTAGAATTACGGAAACATTATTCAGCAAAACCAATGAAGAGCAGAAAAAGCGCGCTTTCTCTTTTTTGGTTTATTTTCAGGGTCCATTTTACGAACCGCTCTCACGTTGTTTTACTAGCTTGAGTTCAATGGATTCTGGTTTTTGCAGTCAGCCTGTTAAAGGGCTGAGAGAAAAGTAAATGGAAGCCAGACCTGCAAACGCTACTATTGTTATTGATTTTCTGAACAATCTGTGAACAGATCGACCGGCTACAGTTGACATTGCTTTTATGTGCTAAGTCTAATTAACATTACAACACACAGGTTGCTAACCAAAAGCAGCTTTGGACTAAAAGAGCAGCTTCAGCAAACTAGTTTAATTCATCCTTGGGTGTCTGGTCTTTTGGTTTCTCTCGGCCTTCTGTAAGTCTGCTGTCAGGCTTCTCAGTCGATGCTCCATTTGTAGAAAACTCTGCGGTGTGAGTAAAGGTTATTTACTGGAGAGTTGCAAGAGTCAATCTAATTAACAAAGCCACAGCTACATGCAACATTTAGACGTTTTCAAGCATCTCACATGCCTTTTCTTTCTGGTTTAAGTTCATCAAAAATAATAAGACATTTGTTTTATGAACTAATTTTCTCTTTCTGGGTCACGGGGAGCTGAAGCCAATCTTAGAAATTTCTTGAAAGGGTGACATATATTCTGGATTGGTGATCGACCAATCACAGAGTGGGACATATATTCATAAATATACAAATTTATCAGACTGTTCCATGAGGCTTAAATTTCACTCTAAATAAAAACTCTAGCATTTATTAGCATGTTAGTCTAGAATCTGCAAATCTGGTCCATGATGGAGCTCAGAACTAAACAGTGAATCTTTGTGGTATTACTGCTAGCAGTGTCCTGTCTTCATGCTGTTATGTGTCTTTAGACAAACAACATGTCTTAACGTTCCCTCTGGGCAGCCCTTAGAGAATTGAGCCTTTAAGCATTTCCAAAGTAGGCTGATAGAGGGCTGTGTTTCAATTATCCGAGGTGAAGGGATAACACACACTCCTCGGTCTCAGAGGAGCTTGGGAAACCAAGACACCTAGACGCAGTAGATTCTAAAAAAAAATCATTGAGAAACAGGTACAGTGTGGTTTGTGACGTCAGATTTGCGAGAAAAAACAGGGCAAACTTGTCAATAGTTGACCATGACAGAAGGTTGATGCTTCATGATCACTTCAAAGCGACAAAGATACCACAAGATGTTTAGAACAGAATAGGAATAAATAACATTGAAAAAATGTAACGTAATGAATCAAATATTATGTAAATTAAATTTTGGCCCTGAAATGATGGTGTGTTGTATCATCTATTATGCTGCTTCATTACACCATTGCCAAGCTAATGATAACTGTTTGTGAACTACTTGCGCATTCCAATTATTTATTATTCCATATTCTACACTTGTATGAACAGGGAAACTTGTTTCTACTATGTGAATAACAGTTAACACTTTAAATCCTTTAAAATGTGGCTTGGTGTCCAGAAAATCCTGAATTAGTTTCAATGCTCTGCACTGCAAGTCACTATAGATACAATCATCTGCTAAATGCATAGATATAAATCACAACTCAAATAACTCTATAGCCCATTTGTGCGATCAGATTCCCATTCAGATTCGATCGTTCTGATGCTAATTTAAATTGTATTACTGATAGTGATTCTCTCTGAGCTCCAGTGCCTGGAGGTGAGAGAGGACCATGCATCAAGCCTTAATCATGACAAGTAAAGGGAGAGTACAGCCATCAGAAGTACGTAGATGTTCCACAGGTTCACCAAAAATAGTCAAGTCATGGAGATGTACGTACGGTTTGCAATCCAGTTTAAAGAACCAGGGCGGTTACTCGGCTCTCATATAGTAACAGTTATGAGTCTACATAGAACGTGCCAAGCGTTTCCATTGTGGTCCACCCACGTTCCATCTTATACATCGGATGAATAAATATGTGTATTTATGGCAGGAGTAGAACATGTTCTCAAGCATGGAGAACAGCATGATAGACTTCTGTCACACTCGTATGTGTTTCCCACTGTGCTTAACAACTCAATTACCCAGAATCCCTGGGGTTTCAGCACGCTTTGTGCTCGTTCTTCAGATCAGTAGTTTTCCCTCATGAGTTGTTCCATTTTAAATGATGGATGAGAAAGACAGACAGACAGACAGACAGACAGACAGATTGATTTAGTGCACCAGGCAGCGGAACAGACAAGAAAAACATTAAAATAAATAAAAATAAACAAGTAAACAAAAGCAAAGACAAAACAAATATGAATAACATCAATTAAAATGTGGAAGTTATGGCCAGATTATTGCACAGTAGCTTTAAACAATTGTGCACTTTTCATCATGTTTCACGCTTGTTCAATTGGTTAATTTATTAATTTGTTACATTGTTCACTTCAAAAAATGTTTTGACTCTTCTTGTCTGAAAGCCGATCGTGACGGACAGCCAGGTAACAGTCTGTAAAGTGAGCTGAAAGCGTAAAGGTTGAACCTATTTTAACCCCTGGCAGCCCAAACAGCATTAGGATGCGCAGAGACGTTGTGGAGGTCAGTCACTGCAGGGAAGTGGTGGCAGTTGGCTCGCGTGGCCTGTGGGAGGTTTTAGTTAATCAAACTTAAACCCCTGCTCCGAGACCATTGGTTTTGCCAGGCTGAGACTGAACTCCATAAGGAGCTTTAGTGTATCCATCAGCAGAATAGAAAAAATGGGTCATCCATCAGTGTCAGACTGGATCGATGGGCCTAGCTTCTGGAAGCACCGTCTGATTTTATTACAAAAATGAAAATAAATACGGAAACAATGGAAGGAAAGCGAGTGTGTGCAAACACCTCCTCGAGGAGGCAGAAAGATCAGACGCTTGGGAAGGAATTATCGTTTTTATGGATTAAGCAAATTAGCTAGTGGGTAGAGGTGAGATTTTCAAGAGATTAAGTCATTTAGGTGTCCAACTTAATTACTTTATAATAAGAAGGTTTGTGAAGTAAATGTGAAGGGTTTCCAATGTTTACATTTCACAAAGCATCTAAAATGTAGAATACATATTTGTACAGAAAACAAAAGCAGCTAAAAGAGGGGGAGAGAGAGAAAGAGAGAGAGAGAGAGAGAGAGAGAGAGAGAGAGAGAGAGAGAGAGAGAGAGAGAGAGAATCAATGGAGCCAGCTTTACAAAAAGAACGCGCCAGCAGGTGCATTTAATATAAAAATTTGATCTATGAAATGCCTCTGGTAATGTGGCATTTTACTGGCAAGATTTACAGGTCAAAGAACATAAGACCCGACAAGCGAAGCAAATTGAAAATGCACATTTTGAGAATTACGGGAAAGAAAAAAAAGAAAAAACCCATGAGTGAAAGTGAGTGGAGGAAAAGACAAAACAGCACATTACAGCAAGTCTCCAAAGACCTTTTCATGTGTAAAAAAAAAACTGAATTTAGATGTATAATATACGTGTACATGGAAAATATTTTTAAGCAGGCATCACAGGAAAAATTAACTATTTACTAAAATGTTTTTTTTTTTTTTTTTTTTTTTTTCAAAAATACAAAAAAAAAATTATTTTAATAGCTAGGCTTCATTTGCTTTTAATTAAAATGGCATTGTAATTATGCTTAAAACTTTTAATTTGTGTTTGTATTACCTCTAATTAAAAGTAATTACACACAATCCTTTAATCAATAGTCACATAAAAGTTATGTTTCAATATTTGTATAAAACAATGTTAAAAAAAAGATACATATACATAATTGTTGCAAAAAACTTTTTTTAGGTTTGTCAATGATTCGAAATGATTGAGTATTACACACACACACACACACACACACACACACACACACACACACACACACACACACCCACCCAAACGTCAAACCAAAAAGTCAATAAAGCATTGAACTAATTGGTTTCATCTGGACTATTAAAAAAAAACTGATGAAGAGAATCTCTGTGTTCTCTCTGGAAATTACATGTGATAAGAAAAGAGGTCTGCCAAAATAAACATAGTCCGTTCATATCTCCACCGGAGCTGTTCTCTTCCAGGCCTGTACTGACTGCCGGAGATGGATGACTCTTTCTGTGCGGCAAACATTCACAAAAGCTCCTACACGGTTCCCGACATAAACCCTGATAAAGCCGCCGCTATAAACAATGCTAGCGCTCAAAAATCCTTTAGCACAAACACTCCAACGCAATGTGTGCAAATTGAGATTGGAGGTAAAACGAATACTTCAGACGGAAATGTAAAGGCCGTCATCTTCGGAGAGTGGAAGCGGAAGAGACCTAAATAAAATTGTAGATGAAAGCTACATTCCATACAACGTCTGGCACTTTTTTTTTCGCAAACTTAGGATTCTGGAAGGCCTGGATATAGTGAGCGATTTCTCCACAGATCGCCCGTTCAGATTGATGCTTTGCCCTAGTTTCACCAGCACAGAGGACGAGCTGATGCCAGACAATCTGTCTCAGTGTAGAGCAAACTCAACGGAGGGATGAAAGATGGAGCGGACGGAAGCGGAGATAGCAGCAAGAGCCGACACTGACACTGATGCTTAGAGTCAAGATGAATGTGAGGACCACGGGCAGACCTCTGTCAATATTATTCAACACTGTATGACGGGAGGTCACCACCAACATGACTCATCTTCCCACCAGCACTTAGTCGGCATGCAAGACTTAACTAGCTTGACTAGCTGTGGAGGACACTGGGGGTCGAATCCGCTGGAGGAGCTTGATTTGCTCTTTCTCTCTATTAAAGATGTGCCCGAGCGTTAAAGCCCCCAATCCCACCCTTCCCCACTGCAGATTTTATTCTGGCGCTCTAATTGTGCTGTGCGTTGAAACGTGATAGCGATTTGGCGTTTTAGTTTGGCTTCTGTGTTATTCGGAGATGGGTTTTTATAGTTTTTATTTCTGGGTAATAGAGATAGAAAGACAAATGATAGTATAGAGTGTCTTTATAGTTTGCTGGAGAATTGCATTCCAAACATTATTTGTAATAAAATAAGTGAGTGTTTCACTCACAGTGCATTTATTAACGTAAAATGAGTGGCTGTGCATGTTATTTCTGACTGAACATGTGCCTATTTCTTTCTGCGCACACACACACACACACACACACACACACACACACACACACACACACACTTTATTACATGCATATGGGTTTGTCTTGTCTTAATTTGTGTACAAGGACCCAATTAAAAGAGAAAACACTGTAATAAGCATAAATTGCTCATTAAGTCGTGCCACTGGTAACCAGGAAATACTTCAAGGCTTTCCGGAATTTTAGAAAAATAGATATTTAGAGAGCCAGTGTTACTCAGGTGGGAAATACTTTTTGTTCGTGAAAAAACCTCGGGCCATAGGAACTTCCCAGAAACTGTGGAAAGAAATGTGTCCTATTAAAGTGCAAAATAAAAAAAAAGAAAAGGATCAAGTTAAAAACGTATTAGAAATGTATATCATTTTTAAATAAATAAAACATCAATGTAAACAATGTAAAAACATAATTTAAGGTAAAAACATGCGCATCAAAAATAGCACAATACCCTACCACAGAGAGAGCAATTTTAATATCCAGATTATTTTCCATGTGCACTATTTTCCCTACATTTTAAATCATTTTTTTAAATGATTTATAAATTTTCACATTGTTTAGTTTTTTATCTAAAAACGTACTTTTTATGTATGCAGTGCAATGCAAAGCAAAACACAGCCAAAAAACAGATTTCCAGACACATTCTGAGTGATTTGCTGGTCGGGATGGTCAGAGTTAAAGGAGCAGACCTGTTATGCAGAGCTCCTTCAACTTTCCCACTGACCTTGTAAAACACAGACGGATCTCCATGGCAACTCTGCAGCAAGCGCCGCAATGGCTCCTTCCAAGAAATAAATGACAGTGGCTCTGCGGAGGGAGAAAACGGGACGAGAGTGAGCAGATCAGGGCAGAAACGGAGCAAAACATCGCAACTTTATTGCACAAAGAGTTTCTGCGTGGAACTCTGAGCTATAGATTCAGTTAAAGTGGATGTGGCCAGCAGCTCCGTGTCTGAGGGAAGCACTGCCGCAGCACTCATCTAATTATTACAAAGGTCAATATTTCTCAGGAAGGTGAAAGAGAATATACGACACTCTCCCGAGACGCATGCGGGGGAGAAGCTGCAGGACGGATGGAATAAGCCTTCATGCTCCTGCTGAAATCAATTCAGCGTTTAACATTGCCGAAAGCTTGACTAAACCTGGCGAGTGAGGCGGCGGGGAGCACGACACGTTCAACCGATTGGCTTTATGGATGCGACCCGAGCTGTTGCTTTAGTCTTTATATCTATAGGCTTGATATACAAACCTACATTTGTATATCAGTTTGCTAAAAAGAAAAACAAAGCTGCCATGCTTATGCAATAATGCCTATAAGCAAGATGTTGTATTTCACAAGTAAAAATAGAACTTTCAAAAATAGAAACGTCGAACAAAACTTTAAACTGGTGCTCCTCAATTCGTTTTTCCATCACAGCAACTGTAAAAAAAATTATGTTTCTTCAAACATTTGAAGAATATTAAACCCTCAAATATGCCAATGTAAAAATCTAGTTGTTAGTGTAATTGGCGTGGAATGTGTGGGCGGGGCCATGTTTACGCTTTGACCGCAACATTGTTAATGTCATAAACTGTGTGTTCTTTATTGGCACAATATTATGTTTTATTTTTTTTTTGTATTTGCTTTACTTCTGACAACTACTATGGTTCACTGTGAGGAATAATCACTACCTATAGGAAGTCTCTCAATCTCTGAGCTCAATTTCAGAAGAAAATCAGTGTTGTAGGTTTATAAACAGTGCAAAAATGCCGCTCTACACTTTCCTTCTTTGGTATAGCTTAAAGACAAACGCATTTACAAAATTACATGATATAAGTCTTTCTCACAATTCACTTGGGAAATGAACGCTCATTGGCTTCTTTTTTTTTTACTTTTCAGTATGTCAATAAACATCAAATTTTATGGTAGATACAGACAGATGGTAGATGACAGACTGTTAATTCTTAAGTTTCCCTATTTTATTTTTTTTTAGTCATACAATGAGCTTATTGTTTAATTCAGGAAGACAAAAAAAAAGGCCTGGCTGAGGAGCTCACGACTCAAGAAAAGACCACCGAATCACACAAACTTCACAAGAATCTGTCCAGAGCTTGTTTTAATAAAAAAAATATACAAGTGGGTTTGAGGCTTGGGCCCTCAAACCAAGTTTTTTAACTATTTACAATGGTAGTACTAAATATTCCTTCTCAAATGTTCAGTAGAGTCTCAGAGGTCTTCAAACAGAGGGACTGAAGGTTCTCGTGTTTGCACATTCAAAATTAAATGTGACATTCAGTCCGCTGAATTAACACGTGAAGAGAAATACTACAAAAATAGCAGAATTTAGTCATAATTATATACAATTACATTTTACAATAATTGATTTTTGAGAGAAAGATACAGAAAAAAATTAAAATACAGTGAATAGTGATGTCATTTAAACATGCAATGGTGTTTGATAGTGACTCAAATTTGTCAAGAGAAATACGTCTCTATTATAGATGTACAGTATGTACTGTTACTGACTAATTTTATGACTTACTTGTGGCTGTTTGATACTGTTGAGGCTGACTTACAAGGCATTTTATAACGTATCAAATATCAATTACTTCAAAAGTTTTTTTTTTTTTTTTTTAAATTATGGATGATTTAAACCTTTCAGTTTGAATCCCTCTGCTTTAAACCTCTAGTAATGAAAGACTCAGAATCACAGAAATGCCCAGGTACTCCAACCCCAAACTCGGGCTTCTGATAATTTGAAACGGACATTGTTGTAGCTTCAGGAACATTTATTCAGAATTGTTCCTCTTCATCACAACAGTTCGTGAATGCAGGCTTGGATCTGTTGTGTGTACTGTATACACTTGATTGGATGGTTACTGTACACTTTTGCACTGTGGGATGATACTCATATACTCATGATTTCATCAAGTCCTATATATTCTGGACAAATGAAAAGCTTTTCATTTCAAAGTCCTAACAATATATTGATTCTACATTGATTTAGATATTCTTTTTTATTACTGAAGCATAACCTGAAGCATGTGTCATGAATAATAAATTCTGGCAGTCAGTTCAGCTTTTTAATGAAACATTAATCAGCATTCCTTTTTTAAGATAATCATAAAAACCAAGAGCTCAGACTTAAGGGTTTCATTCTGTGATTATTATATTAAAATGTAAAGAAAGGAAAAAATGGAATTACTAGAATCTATAGAAAACTGAAAGTCTATTGGAAAAAAAAAAGATATTTTAACCAAATTATATTGGAATGTTAAGAAACCAAATCTATGAAAATCCAGACAAAAAAGGCTTCTGCTCTCAATCATAAGAGACAAAAATACTTTGAGAATTTGCTCAGAATTATTCATAATGACATTGTGGAAACTATTAGGTCAAGATATGAAGTATATGCACATAAACATGCTAATTCACAAGATGGGACCACCTGCTGCACAAGAGCATTGTTGGCGACAGCTGTTCCCTTCTGGAGGATGAACAGAGGCCATCTTCCTTTTACACACGCTTTAATGTCTAGGCACATTCATCTGTGTGTTCACCTTTCCTAGAAAGAACATTGAACCAGCATCCAACATTCAACTCAATCAAGTATCTGCGAGATATCGCAACCTTATCTTAGAACCTGATACTAGACATATTAAAACAAACACCTGAGAGGTTGCCAACACATCTTGATATCTACTGAAGGTTCGTTTTGTGGCTGACTGACAGATGGAGACAGAAGCACACGTCTAGGAACTCCTAGGAAGGAATCAGTAGCAGAGAGGATGAGAGCATTAGGATTATTTGGGCGAATGGGAGATGGAAGGATTGCTTGGCTGGAGCTTGACAGAAAACGTGATGAGAAGACTGAATGCTAGAACCACAAATAGAGCATTTGTGGTTTATAATTCAGATTTTGTAATGCGTATTAGTGTTGCATCATTCTTCTGGAGCATGCGATGATGAGAAAGAAGAGACTTCACACCAAGTCTTGTGATTTGGTGCAGCATTAAGTTGAGCAAATTCAACAAGACCAATTTAATTTGAATTGACTTGAAAAATTGAATTTCAACTCAACTCAACTCAACTCAACTCAAAGAGAAGCACACGTCAAGTTACAAATTGAGTTGTTGAATTGAGTTGATTTTAATAGATGCACTCACCTAATTAATTAACTTCCTTGCTTCTTTAAAACTTCTTGCTTCTTTTGCTTCTTGAGAATAGTATGCCTAATCTCAACAGATTCTGTGTAATCTACTTCCTGCTATTTTGACTAAGCCCTGTTTTGTCATTTCTTTTTCTAGGTGGACCCTAAACCAACCCTAAACACAATGTGACATTAGCGGTGCTGGATGTCAAGGCGAAAATAGTAGACATAGGAAAACAATCGGACATTGGAGAAACAAGATCCTCAAGATTGTAGGATTTCTCAGCTCAACTGGAGATGAATTCCCACTTTGCCACACATCTTTGAGACAATTTGCTAAATCCAACCCTACAAAAGAGAGGGACTAAGTGTTAAAAGTTGGCTTGAACTGAATTTAAGTCAAATTTTATTCACAGTAGGTAAAAATGGGGCAAACTACCATGTTCCTGCTTCACACAAATCTACTACTCGGACTTGCAAGCTCTCTGGTTATTCAATCCATGCCCTGGAGGGTCTCATGCCCTTACCAGTGCGTCTGCCAAATCAAGCCATGGTATTCTCCCCAATCCTTGTACAGAGAAGCTCCTACAGTGGACTGCAATGACCTGCTACTCATCCAACTGCCCACTTCCCTCCCTCAGGAGACACAGACTCTCCGGCTGCAAAGTAACCTCATCAGTTCTGTGGACCAGAGTGAACTCCAGAGCCTCGTCAATCTGACAGAGTTGGATCTCTCTCACAACAGTTTTACTACTACTCACAACCTGAGAATAACAGACCTGCCAGCTCTTCTCAGTCTACACATGGAGGAAAACCAGCTGAGACACCTCCCAGAAGCTGCTTTTTCTGGTTTACCTAGTCTGCAAGAGTTGTACATCAATCACAACAGGCTAAGAAGCATTTCCCCAGGGGCTTTTAAAGGGTTGGCAAAACTTCTAAGGCTTCATCTCAATTCTAACCGCCTTGTTGTAATCGACAGACGCTGGTTCCATGCTTTGCCCCAATTGGAAGTTCTCATGATTGGTGGAAACCCTGTGGACATTATTCAAGATCAAAATTTCAAGCCACTGGGCTCCCTCCGCAGTCTTGTCCTAGCAGGCATGGGCTTGCAAGAGATTTCAGAAAGAGCACTGGAAGGCCTACAGAATTTAGAGAGTATAAGCTTTTATGACAACGACCTAATAAAGGTTCCAAAAGAGGCATTGCAAAAATTGCCTGGTCTTAAATTTCTCGATCTAAATAAGAATCCCATACAACTAGTCCAACGAGGAGATTTCAAAAATATGCTTCACCTGAAAGAGCTTGGTTTAAACAACATGGAAGAGTTGGTCTCTATTGAGCATTCAGCTATGGAAAACCTGCCGGAACTGACCAAACTGGAGATCACAAACAACCCTCACCTCTCATATATTCACCCTCAGGCCTTCCAAAAGTTGTCAAGAATGGAGAGTCTAATGTTGAATAGTAATGCCCTGAGTGCCTTACACAGCCAGACAGTCAGGTCACTACCCAGCCTTCAAGAAATTAGCTTGCATACCAATCCAATCCGTTGTGACTGCCTAATCCGCTGGGTGGGAGCCGACAACAACAAGCCAGTACGTTTCATTGAGCCTCAATCTACATTTTGCTCTGAGCCTCCAGAGCTGAAAGCTAGACGAGTTAAGGACGTATCATTTCGAGAAATGGCTGAAAGTTGCCTTCCTTTGATTGCCCCAAGCACATTTCCATCTTTCATCAAAGTTAAACATGGAGACACCATAGCCTTGCACTGCCGAGCACTGGCAGAACCTGAACCAAGCATTTACTGGGTTGTTCCCCAAGGTGTGAAACTGACTCCATCCAGCAGCTATGGTCACTATAAGGTTCTCCTTGAAGGCACATTGGAGATTGCTGGAGTGACTGCTGAAGAGGCTGGCTTCTACACTTGTGTTGCACAGAATTTAGTGGGAGCAGATACTAGAAGTTTGACTCTTCGTGTAGAGGGTGTGGATCAGATGCTGAAAAGTCCTCAAAAGACAGAAGACAGCTTTGAAGTGCAGGACATAAAAGAAAGATATGTCATACTTTCATGGCAAACAAGCAATAACTCCCCTACTGCCCATCTCTCATGGGTGGCAAATGGAAGTATGGAAAACAATCACAAACACAGTACAAGAATTCTAGCAGGCACCAAAAGATTCAATCTTACTCGTCTTCAACCAGGAACTCATTACAAGGTGTGTCTTCACACAGGAACAAATGAAACGTCTTGCGTACATCTGAAGACCAAGCATGGGTTCATTCCAAATCCTCTACCAGACTTAACTCCAGCAGTCCTACTGGCCATCTCAGCTTTGTTCCTTCTGCTGGTAGCCAAAATATGTCATAGGGGAGCCCACACCGGTTGGAGAGACGTGCCCGAGTATGAGAAAGCTCACACCCTTATTCTGACCCAGGAAGCAAAGGCTTTTATGGTGTCCTCAAATATGGTAAAAGAACTAAAACACGACCCCGAAAAAGAACTTTTGTCGGGTAGAAGCAAAGAACTCAGAAACACTGTGCAAAATATCCAGGGACTGACAAAACAAGAGTGCTGAGCAAATCAGCAAAAAAATTGAATCTTTTGAAGGACGTTCACAAAGCTTCAGAACTTCACTTGAACTGACCCAATCTTCTAATACAAACACCACAGCATTTCTGTGCCATACAGGCATAATAGAAACGGTATATTTGAAAAAGATGTATAAGCAGAAAACAAATTGGTATTTATTTTGTAAAAGATTCAAGCGTGCATTAAAGCATCAGTTAATGTACCGTACAATATATCACCACCTGGACACTAAAGTTGCCTATCATAACCAGAAGTTCAGAGTCTGTTAATATGCAACCGTCTGATTCCACGAGTCTGGTTGTAGAAAGATAAGAAGCGCTTATATATTTTTAATACCGAGGAAGAGACTGAATAAACTGAAAATTGAAGCGAGAATTGCAACTAGGAGATTGCAGTAAAGGCAAGGCTGAGATCTTCAGACCGTTCTCACAAACTTTTCTCAAATGGGAAGAAGCCAAACTGAATCTTCAACCGAGTGTTCTTTCAAAGTGCTGATATAAAGGGTTGTGTCTTCAATGTTGTATGAACAAAATGTTATGTGTATTATATCTTTAACAAATGTGTTCATCTGTGCTCTGAACAAGGACCTTCAGAGTTGCTCCACAATTCCAGAAGAAATGAGTGGTTTTGGCCCAGAGAAGAAAATTACTTTTAGTAATATTTTGGGGAAAATGGATCACTGAAGTATCACGTTCAGTCAAAACTTCTGTGGACCGGTGTTGATGGACACTACACAACATGTGCCATCATCTTGTTTTTGCAAGGTCAAAGAGAAGAGCCAGTGAAGAAGACTTGATCCATGCCGACAACAAAGCAATTGGAGTTGGCGTCGGTTTCAGGCCGAGTGAAGGGTCCTGGTCCAGGAAAGTGATGCACACACAACATGGAAATAAAGCATCAGCTTTTTGACGAGTGTCAAAATAAGGAAACTTTATTTTAAAGAATTTTTGGTATATTTCACATGAAGAGTCAAAGAGAACTTTTGTGGTGGACACTTTCACCAAGACGTGATGGAGGAGGAAACTGGCACTGGCTATTCGCTGAAGTTAAGAATGCGGACTGTGACATGTTCTTTGACATTAAATGGGGAAATTATAATTAATTACATTTTATAGTAAGTGTTTACTTTGTGGTTGATGTGGCCGATATAGCTTTAGTGAAGCTCGCTCTCCCTCTCTCGCTCTTTCTCTCTCTCTATCTCTCTCTCTTTACCAGTCTTGTCTTCTGACTGATTTCCTTTATTGTTTTGGTCGATTATAAGTCTTGTTGCACCTCATAGCTGTACATAAATCAATCTGAATTTCTTATTCAACATTTCTGAAATAATTTAGATGACTGTGTTAAATTCTATTTTGACCTATTATTAAACATTTTGGACTGACTTTGAGGCTTTGCTAATCACTGTTAAGCAGACTATCTCTAATTTATACAATTATATTATATATCAACATATCATGTGTATGTGTGGATGAATGTAGGCACGTTCACAGTCCAAGTATGTGTATGTGTGTTTGTGTGTTAGATTACATTTATTTACAGCGGTGTTGAGTACACTTTAGGACTTTTTGTAGAAATACAATATGTACACAGTACATATGTATAACACAATTGACGCATGCGTAAAGAAACTGAAAAAGTTCGTTAGAAACTGAAACACTGAGCATAGTTTGTACTTGTACTTTATTGATTGCGTGAATTTATTGGGACTGCGTGAATTTAAAAGTTGCTTATATTTTTTTAACTCAGTACAAGTACAAAGTAGCCAATAATACTAATAAGAAAGAAAATTTACAAGATTTACAAAATGTATTTAAAAAAAAAAAAAAAAAAAAGTGTACTCAAGTAAAATTCAAATTCAAAGATGGCGCCGGTGAGGTCGGCTGCCGTCACAATCGCTTCAGCCTATCTTTCCTTTCTACTTTACACCTCGATTTTTTATACAGTATAAAGTCAATTTTCAGATCCTCTAATTCTTGAATATATAAATAACCTAGTAAACAGATACATGTCTAAACATCAATTCATATTTGCACAAACACACTTCTGTATAAACATAACATACGCAAACTAGAACCCATAGTTGTAGAATAACTGTACACAAACACTTCAACACGTGTGAATGTTTAAATACACTTCTCCTGTACACATACAGTACAAATAAAAACAAGTATTTGCTGCTTTTTCCTCAGCAAAAAACGATAATAATTTGTATGGTTGTCATGACAATTATGTAAAGGAATAATAATTCTGGCAATTAGGTTGACAAAATATCACAAGCTTCTTGGATAATATCTGACACATGACATTGACAAACTGAACCCATGCATTCCTAACGTTTACTATAGAAAAAGTAGATCTTCCAGATTTTAATTGAATCAATGATGAGGATGAATGTATGGCATAACAGAACCAATCTTAAATAATGTCCCAGTAAATTCCAGTAAAAAAAAGCTTTTGAAGAATGCAATTAGTGTCTTTTTTCTAGCCATGAATCCTACTCAATCCTTTTGTCAACTCCTGTACGTGTGCAACAAACATAGAAATCAAAATGACTGTAAAAACTCCAGAACCTCATTCACCCTGAAAGAAATAAACAAAACACAAGAACTGAAAGAACTGGAAGCTCGAACATCCTGTTGCTCGCCTTCCCACCATTTTTATTTTCTTTCTATCTCAAAGCCAGAAAGCCGTTTTGTGGAACAATGATAGAAAAATTGATCGTGAAATCTATTTAGTGTGGTTATTGATTTCCCCATAAGGGAAAGGAAGGCAGGCCGTGTGAGTAAGATAATGGAATATGGAGCGGGGAGCCCAGACCAGGAATGGGAAGTGACACTGGTTAATGAAGCAGAACCGGGCTGTTTTAGACGAGACGGAGTGTGTGTCGTGACCCAAACCTGCAAATTCTAGTTCCTTTAGAAATGACAGAAATCATCCAAACGTTGATTTTTTTACTCTTTTTTTTCCATTTCTGGGTCAGAAGGAGCTGGAGTTAATAGTATTAGGTTAGTTAATAATACAATTTGTGCCTTGAAATAGGGTGTTGAGATGGAACCTGACCGTCCCGTTTTGAATCAATACTGGTTATTGTCCTGTATTTTTGAATAATTTTTTTATTTAAGCTGCATCTAATACAAATCATCCCTCACTACTCTCCCAGACCGCATTTAATTTCTAGACAGTTCATTTTAATGTCTCAGTGAACATTTACTGAAAACATATTTTAAGTTGCGATCACAGTATGTAATACGATGTCGTTGCGCCAACCAGTAGCCCCGCCACCTATTCCTCCATTATTTTTGTGGTATTAAAAGTGGTAACCCTAGTCTTGGCTAGCCAATCACAGAGCGTGACACACACACACACACCATTCAAAATGACCAAATACTTGTTACTGTCAATACATTTATAACGACACGTTTGTGGCTCCAGAGATTTGTCTGGAGATAAAGAGGTCAGTAAACTCAGGCTAGAAAGTTCTAGAACTCGACTACGTTTGACTTCCTCTGTAGCCAAATCCTGTTAACGGCAACACGGCCAAGTGAAGAAGAAGAAGCCGAACCGACAAGACAAAGATTCCGTTTAAACGCATCGCCTCACTGTCTGGCAAAACGAAAAGTGACAAGAGCGCATGTTTCCACCCGCGTGTGAAATGGCAGCAAACCGAGGCCTTCGGTTGAGCGCAGGGGAGCAAACATCTCGGCTCTGGAGAGATTAAAGGTGCGGATGGAGGAAGAACTCAATTATTCGCCCGCATGGAGGCCGACTCCTCCACACGCTTCCTTTATTGATTTCCAATTACTTTCCTGTCTCCTCTATCAGTCCCGTGATTGACAGAAACAAGCAGAACCTCACAGAGTTCAAATACATGCAATATCCTCCTAACACAACAATTAAATGCGCTCTGACATTTGTTTAATACTAATAAAACGTGTCATAAAAAGACTCACACACACACACACACACTTACCTGACGTTCTCTCAGACAGTTAGTGCTTTGAAATAACAGGTCTTGTACTGCCCTCGTGTGGCTAAATAATAAATCGTCATACACCTCATACTCCGCCCACTGTTTTGAAGGCTCATGTTTTAGCTGTAAAACGGTCCATTCAGGTAAATCCACCACTTGTTCCATTTCTGACCCACACTATTGACCACAAATTCTCTCTATATTTAAATTACATCATCTGTGTAATTCTCTTCATATCAATCTACGTATCTATCTACCTACGAGGTGTAAAGCACTTGCTCAAACTTCGGGAATGTTTGTACATTTTGTAAATATACAATATGTATACATATGCATAATACAATTGAATCTGAAAAAAAAAAAAAACGAACGCATGAAGAAACTGAAAAAAAAATCTTAAGACGTTGACACACTGAGATTAGTACTTGTGTTAGTACTAGTTGATTGCGTGAATTTATTGGGACTGCGTGAATGTAAAAGTTGCTTTTATTTTTGGTACTCAGTACAAGTACAAAGTAGCCAAAAATACTAATAAGTAAATAAGTTACAACATTTACAAAAATTGCTTAAGTGTACTTAAGTACTTTTCACCTCTGTGCATCTATCTATGTATCTAACGATCTACGTATCTTATCTATCTACTTAATTTATCCATCCATATATCCATCCATCCATCCATCCATCCATACACACAACAAGACAGAGAACTGAAACATTTTAGGAAGCAATTATTTATTTAAATTTTATATTCATGACATTTACAATGAATATATTTTAAAAAGATACTATGCGGCTTAAATGGCGGTGATGGAGCAGTTTGCTCCACAAACAATATAAAATAATGTCTGGGGCATTAAAACAGCCCTGAAGAACTTCCTCAATCACGCGGCGGTGGCCAGGCCAGGCCAGACCGTAATGGCTAAAGGAAACAAAAGTGCCATTGATGAATAAGCTGTGATTTATCTTTTGTACTTCCAAAAACTGATTCCTGCGAGTGCTCTAAAACAACCACGGGGAGCCACGGGAAACTCAGACGGGGAATAAAACCAACCAACAAGAACAAAAAAAAAGATGATTTGTCAAACCTCCAACCCAATATTGGAGAATCCCGTCAACCAAGTGCTTTCCCAACAGCGTGATCATCATGCTATGAAGGTTTTGATGACCCTCTGAATGACCTGACCACAGCCTGGACACGGGGCGCGGAACCTGTGCAGCCTCCGGGCACAAGAGTAGCAGGTGATGAGGTGAGCGGTGCGGCCGTGGATGATGTTGCCGTTGCGTGGCCGGGCTCGGCAGAGCTTGCAGGGCTCCAGCAGGGCTTTGGGCTGACACTCTACCTCCATGTCCAGGACGTCCTGACTGTCACACTCAGAACTGTCCTGGGAGTTGTTTTGGAGCCGAGCAGGAGCTTTCCCTTTAGAGGAGGAAGCCGGAGCAGGCGGAATGTTTCTAGACACGAGGTGTGATGGGAGGACGACGGGATCAGAGACGGTCCTGGCACAGTCGGGCATGTCGAATCCATCATCATCATCATCATCATCATCATCATCATCCGGGCGGGGGGGGGAGCTGCAGGCGGGGATGTCCGGCACAGAAATGGAGTGCACGATGCGGGGACAGTCCTTGTACCAGTTTTTGCGTAGAGCCCAGCAGCGCATGCAGTAGCGCTGATGCGGCGTGTTGAACTTGCGACACTCGGAGCATTGCCACGCGTCCTGCAACAGGACAGAATCACCCATCTGCTCACATTCCTGTTCCAACACTAGCTTGTTTCTACCTGTGTGGAAATTTCAGTATCTGTGTCGTCACTCAAACACGGAGAGCCACTGTCGTCCTCGTCCTGCATCTAAAGGATGAAAGCATCATCAGTGTCATCAGGGTGAGCGATACACCAGTATTACGGTATTACTCATGAGCCAGTGAAAGAATTCTGCAATAATGAAAATGTTGGATATAGTATAACTGACTTACAATAAGCCCATTCGATTTATGAAGGAATTGCGGAATTTATTGCAAAATCATGGAAGCATCCCGTTTTTGTGCTACAAAATATGTCATTTTAAGAGCTAAAAAATGTAATTATAAAATAAATGAGAGCATTTAAACCATATAATTGATTAAATTAAATAAGATCTCATTCGAGATTGATTGCTTTCTAGACTTACTTTCAATTGGATTATATACAATAATAGTATTGTTGTATAATCTGTCTCTGTATTAGATTTTTAAAACTGGCTAAAAACAGACAACGTATCTACGAACAGTGAAACCGATGAGCGCAGAAACTCATACCCTTGCTGAAGAATAAGTAAATATAAGCGAAACTGTTATGTAAATTAACGTATTTTAACATGATTTACCGGTATTTAATGTTTAAATACCAACATTTCGGAATATAGAAGAAATACAGTGGTAGCTCAGTTCACAACCTCAAAATTCATAAAAATACGCCACGTTTCACAAACTCCATCTCGGTGTAAGAACCGGTGTTGTGGACATTTGATGATATTTTCAGGCTTTCACATGGTGATTGCGGAGAGAAGGATAGAAACAGGAACAAGTAACGTGCTGCATGTAGTGTTAAAACGCTTTCTATTATTTTGCGCAAAAAAATCTACCTATTTGAGCAACTGCTTTACTGTACTGCTGTTGCTGCAATGACTGCTGTACTGGACCCTCTATGGATCAAAAGGAAGCGCAAAAATGAATCCGAGAGCAAGGGTTTAAAATAAAATAACCATTGAGCTAAAAGAAATTATAGAGAAGCAGAATTGTGGCATTCGTCTGACTGATCTCAGGTGAAAGATTGGCGCAAAAAAACGTATATGTGCGAACCTTTAGTGTTTTGTGACTGTAAAAATCCAACATTAAAAACATACTAGCACAATTCTTTTACATAAATTTTGTGTATATGGTTCGGCGTTTTAAAATGTGTTCATACAGAAAATAAAATAAACCTTCATAACGGATTAACCAGATTTACGTTGGAAAGAAAAATATCCGACTTTCAATTTTCACAAGTTCGGCTGACTTATGTTTAAAAGGTTTAACGTTATTGCTTGGCTGGTATTTTTTTTTTTTAACAAACAATTCAATCTATTACTGGTTATGGTGAAAGGAAACAATTGAAGAGGTTGCCCGTTTTCCCACCTGCTGTTCTTCTTTTCCATCCTTCCCAGTGTCGTCGTCCTCGTGTGGCGACTCCGCATCGCTGCCCTGCTCAAGAGCGGCTTCCTTCATTTCCACACTCACCTGCTCGCTCTCCGCTTCGTGAAGAAACCAGAGGTCATCGGTGGTGTCCGACACCAACGCGGTCTCCCCGTCCTGTCCGAAAGAACGCTGTGCCCTTAGTCTAGTTCTGCTACTCTGGCACTACACTAAAACTCACTCAAAACGCTACAATTGTTCAAAACTTTTGTTATTTTACAAAACAAAACGGAAACTAACAAACTCGTCACTCGTGTGCGTTGTGTTCCAAACACTTACTTGATTAGTGTGAATATCTGTCGAACCATTACTCCGGCGAGTATAATTACTCCGTAGGTTACCCAGAAACCACCAAGGCAAACCAGACAGATCCCACTCTTCCAGAGTCACATCCAGCTTTGGCCGCTTACAAGCAGAGCCAGTTAATCCCTCTAAAGAGTCTACAGGAACAAACCATTCTTAAGTGTCAGAATTATTGCTACGTAATGTATTTTGTGATAGTTTTCCGACTCTATCGACCTTCGTCAGGGTCCCGCGGCCGGCGCTGTGAAGAGCTCTGAGCTGTGCAGACGCTGGAACTGCAAGCAACCACAGCCTGTTCCGAGCCCAATGACCCTGCGGAAACCTACAGAGGGAACGGACACACGGGGTCAGCACAAATAATGGCGTGACACTCGGCAGGACAGCAGTTCCTTCACAGCAGGGCAACTTGGACTGACAAAAACTAAAGAAAAATAAAATAAAGTTTCCCGTAAAGTGGCTGATGTACTTATGATGCTGCAACGATGCGAACAACGGTGTTCAACAACTAGGCCGAGTGAGAAATGGCTAGAAGACACAGCAGACCAGCACGTATTGTGATATAGACTAAGAACGACAATAATAAAAAGGGATGGGCTTAATCATCCTTATAATAAATCTATTTTTTAGATCATTTTAGTTTTCAATATAGTTTTGTATGGACTATAAAGCACACGTGAATTCCTAAAAGAAATAAAATAAAAAAAAGAAATGACTGTGTGTCTCATTGAAAAAAATCATTGAGAAAAAATTGGACAGAGGTTTATTAACGGTGCTCCTTATAATCAATGTGTCCATGTAATAAAAAAACAAATAAATACTGCACTGTAATGTAAATTCCAATAATGTAAATGTGTATACCAGACCATAAGTACATTGTTATCCCCTAGTCTAGTGGAAACCTCTCAAAACAGCCATTTGTTAAATGATTTGAGACAAAGAAGCCAAAAACACACACTCTTCAAAACACAGATTGACAGAGATTAATAAAAAAAGCCCTCCAGTTCTGTAATGTAATTTTGCCATAAACCAGAAAAACCTGCTCACAATGCTCATCAAAAAGCCTACGGTTAAATAAAATCTGTGTCAAACAAAACTACAACATTTCTTCCACAACCTATGGTGAACAATCTAATAACGCTAAAATTTCATTAATGACCACCACTCCACTAAATATTGTCTACTTCACAAAATCACCCAGTGAAAGGGTTAAATGGGAAGGAAATGGTGCCAGTGAACTGAGAAGGAATCTGCGGTCCTCCCGAAAGACGAGACGATGCAGAGAAGGAAACTCTGGAGCGACAAACAGAGAAGGTACTCTGTCCCCCAATAGCCAGGCTGAAGCTGGTGGCTTCGACAGAAGGACCACCACGCTCCGCCGGTTGTGAGGAAGTACAGAGACGGTGCAACTCTGTACAAAAAATGGCTGGAGACAGCGGCTGCCTTCTCTTTCATGGCAAACAGGAAGCTTGAGAGTAACAGATTCTCTACAAACGGCTGTGAGATTATCAATGCATTGAACTGAAAAACACAACTTAAGATCTATCGGACGGTAAAAGGCTGATAATGGCTTGAGGGCCAATACAGAGTAATTAAATGTTTAACATAATATATTATAATATAATTATAATAAATTATATTTTAATTATAACATATTATATTGCACATTAATATAATATCATGTAAGAATAATAGTATATAATAATATATTATTACTATATTATATTTTAATATAATGTATCCAGTAATTTATCATCATATTTATAATACATAATAATATAGTATTATTATAGTATATATAGTATTATATTGGATATAAATGTAATATAATGTAAAAATAATAATATAACAGGATTATATTTTTAATATAACATAATACAATATTTTCTAACACTTTTTTTTATTTTTATATTGGAATATAAATTTAGAAAGAAAGCTTTTTTGTCAGCCTTTCAATAAAAAATGAAAAGCGCTCGACTTCTCCTGGTATGGTTTTGCCATGAAGAGAACTGTCAGGCTGTGTTTCTCCGGTGCACCATGCTGTAGTTTTACCTGACCAGGATCTTCACTTGCAGACTCATTAGAATCCTTGCCGACTGAAAGATTCTTTTCAGCATCTGCATTTCAAATGAGACATAGTAACAGAACAAAAAAAAAGGAAAAAAAAAGAAAGAAACCCTGGACTTGGGTTAGCAAGCACACTTCAGTCACACTAGGGCCGAGTCCATCTTTGAGAAGCTTTACTTTAAATAACATTTTACCTTGGTAAAATTAAATTATTTGTTGAAATGTTATGTTTATCAGCTATTAAAGGTCACTAGGTAAAGAACAGTGTTAAAATTCACTACGCATTTAAAACGACTGACAATTTGCAGGGGAAAAAAAAAAAGATATTACATACCCACTGTAGCACACACCACACTCAAACACTCAAAAGTTCATACGCCAAGCATAGAAAGAGAAAGTCTGAGAGACCTTTTACAATCAAAAATCAATCAAATACACACAAAAAAACCAATAAGGAGAATCAACTAACCTGCATTGATCAAAATAACCAAATTCCTCTTGAGCATCTCATACACTGGGCTATGAAGAAAAAATATATAAATACATTTAGATGATGTCATATGACAGAATCCTAACAAAACTATCCAACTCTTAAATCTCATTTAATAACTAACTAGATTGTAAATATTTATAGGATTAGGAGATAATTATATATTACATCATTCTATGATGAGAGTTCTATGATGTCATAAGATAGCAAACCTAGACAAGTTCTACAAGTAATGTAAAACTACATGTGTTCTACTGTCTCACTAAACATTTCTCCTCTTCGTACTTGAATCTAGGTCTGTCTATCGTATCGATACATCCATCTATTTGTCTGATGAGAATTTTTATGAAATGTTCACACTAAAAATAATAATAAAATATATCTGTCTGTGAGGTTCAATATATAATGATACATATATTGATAGAATGTACCACTAATAATTCATACTTTTATAGGGTTTCAAATATTTAAAATAATTAAAAAATAATTTTTTTTTTTTTTAAACATCTGCACCACGCACGCACGCACAAACACACACACACCTGGGATTCTTAACAGAAAAGCTTTCCACTTCCAGCAGCTCTCCGAGTGGGTCATCCTGGCAGCGGACAATGTGCTGTCTCTGCTTTTCATACAGTTGCTTCATCATGATGTACTGACCAAGGTAATGCATGACCTGATAAAACACATCACTAAAGTCAAGCTGGTTCATATCAGTCTCCAGATATCAGCTCATACACAGCAAATGTGTGTGTGTGTGTGTGTGTGTGTGTGTGTATGACATACTGTGAATTTGGATCATTGTCCCACGTTTGTCCCCCATGTGAGTCGTACATTTTAAACCAATTTAAACAAATCTCAAAGCTTTAAAGGGTACACTTACAAAAACTAAAATGTTTTGAATTTAACCCACACTACAGGCTTTTTGGGGAGGGCTTTACTTAAACATACCTATATTTGAACGAATATTATTATGACATTCGTTCAAATTACCTATCAGTTTATGCTACTTTCATGCTGCCATCGTGTGGACAGATTTAAAAAAGAAACTTTTTAGTGTTAATATCAAAACTGAAAGTCTTGGGTGGCTTTTGATGCCATGCTTTGAAGAACAGGTCACTTTCCATTTCCCCATGCCCACACATTTGTCAATCAGACAAAACCTTTCTTTTTCATTTACATGTAACATAAGTGAAATATAAACATCAATATTTTACATTACATTCACTATCCAAATATGCAAACTTCATTGCATCATATGTGATGCGCCTAGGAGAAACACGGAGCGTTTTTAATGCCATCCTTGGAAATCAAACCCACAACCTCTACAGATTGGGCTACAAGGACTGTTAATAGTGTGAAGATCATGTTCAGGCATTTCTGGTGTTTTCCATCTGCTTCTACCTCTTTCAGGGTGAAGACCTTCTCTTGAGCACCTGCCACTCTCAGGATCTGCAGAAGAGGAGCTTTGACATGAACCTGCAGCAGAACGAAAAGCTATGATCTACTGAGCTGGTGGGAGTGAGGCATGTTGTCAAGTAGCCCACCTGAGTCCCCTCTCCTGGAAGATTCCTCCATGGGGAGCTTGACCCCGTGAATTGAGATGATGATGATGAAGATGATGATGGAACTGAGGTCATGGCGGACTTAAAAACTGCACCAAAAGACGTCTACATGGTTAAAATCTTGTTTTGGCGTTAAATTAAGGTTGAAATCGTTGAAGTTATTTCAAATGTCAAAAGAACAAAAAATAAAAAATAAAACAAAGCCTCGCTGTCTCGCGCGCTCAACCGCACTCAGAGCAGTTTCTCGCGCGGTTTAGAGGGCGTAGTAGTGTTACATTCCTTTTAGCTTCCGATTATATGACTATGTCGAAACAACGCGAAAGAAGCACAATGCGGAAACTACGATAGTGTAAACTATTTTTTAGACGTGTAGATAATGTAGTAAATGAAAAGCTCAGCGCGTTCTGTAGTGCGCGTGCTAGGCTAACAGTATGCTAACTAAAGCCAGCGAAATGCATTCGAACAGCTACCGTCTCTGTATTCGTATTGAATCGCCACTCACCGTATTTTCTGTTACTTCTTACATGATTTATGGTTATTTCAACACAGTGCTTCGGAAAAGCACTGGTGGTTATTTATTACAGAAAATAATTCAGTTTAAGTTGACGTGGGTTGTGTCGTCACTAGGGTTGCCAGATCTCACCGCATTTTTAGTTTTCCATTCTTTGACGCAAGGTGACACTGTATGAAGTTTTCTTGAACATTAATGTGTTTGTATTGGCCGCATTCGTAAGAAACAAGCTCTTTAAATGACCATACATTTAATTTATTTATTGAGTACTTCAGAAACTAAACAATTTCTGGTGAGTTATTTCTTATAACTTAGCTGAACATGAAAAGCAAACATTGAGCGTTTCACCATTCTACATTTACATTAAAAGTGTTAATTCGTTAAACCAAAAAATCCAATGGAAGTTGGCGTTTCGTCTCCGGCGTTACCAGTTCCTATCGGGTTTTCACTGTTCTTTTTGTTGCAGTAACGCAAGGAGGCGCTAAAATTCGCGTCTACAAAACCTGGTTCCTGTTTCTTAAACTTTAACAAGAAAAAAATGTATATAATCAGCATATAATCATTTTTAAATAATTAATTTATTAAGAATTAACAAAAAAAAAACACACACACACACACACACACACACACACACACACACACACAGCGGAAGTTGACGTAGGCTGTGTCGTCACCCGGGTTGCCAGATTCTAACGCGTTTTTAATTTTCTAGCTATACTCTACTTATGACGCAAGGTGGCGCTAAAAAGTTTTATTTTTTTGGGGGGGGGGGAGTTTTTGCAAATTGGTTCCTCTGTCTGGGCCAAATTTGGATCTTGTGAAATACAAAGCCACATGATCATGAATGTCACATGAATAATGAATAGAGAAGTCATTTGTTTAACTTGCCTTTTTACACTTTTTTTCCAAGTCAATAATATATGAATATAAAAATGTTAATATTTATTATTACCGGTATGTGTATCTGTTGACTATATATTTATTATGACATTTTAATAATTATTAAAATTGATTTTATTACTGAATTTTAATAATTAATAAAACTGATTAGTCACAGCTTTGACAAAAATATTTTCTGAAAGCCCAAAACCCTGTAAAAGCAAGAACAAGTTGGTCCGGCAGATGAGTTGGAGTAATCTGAGTTTGAGGCCTGGTTGGTTACTTTCTGTGTAGAGTTTGCACACGCTAAGGTGGGTTTTCTTTTGGGTCTCCGGTTTCCTCCCTCAGTCCACAAACATGTGTTTTAGGTGCGTGTGTGAATGTGTGTGTCTGTTTATTCTGCTTTCTGAATGGTTGACCACTAATCTACGGTGTGTATCCCACTTCAGGCGGAGAGTTGTTGCGATTGACTCCGGCTCCTGGTGAAATGTAGTGGTAGAAAATGAAATGTATTACTGTACTCTATACTGCAGCAGTAATGCAATATAAAAAACAATCTTCACAAAAACAGACACAGATAAATAAATCAGAAGAAACAAGGTTGAAAGCCGTTTTGTATTTCAAACTCTAATGGCTTTATTTATATAGAGAGATTTTGTATATATGTATAGTTTATATAATGACTTTGACTTGAATTGCTTATCTTTTTTTTCTCCATTTTGTTGTTAGATTTAAACGACAGGACATAAAGAACAAGGCATTCCACATAATTGTATATTACAAAAAAGTAAAGAAACCTTGAATGTGTGCACATCTCACACATACATTACATAGATAATACACTAGCATTCGTATAAATAAATGAAAAATGAGCATGACAGAGTTCATCACAGAGGTTTAAGAGAAATACATGGAGGAGGAGTTGGGGGGCAGGGAGAGAACTATAGATAAGAGAGAGAGCAAGAAAAAACAGAGGAGAAAGAGAGAGCAAGCAAGAGCATTGTTATGACAGCTGGTGGAATAATAAATAATTCATATTTTAATCTTGAAACGAATGAATCTGTTGCATAGTTTGACGCAAGCAGGACAGACAGTTCAGCACGTTCATGATTCGAAGCAAAGCAAAACCAAAGAAGATCCTAATCATCCAACCAAAAAAAAAAAAAAGTACATTTCTTGGCCAATCAAAACACACCTTGACCTCAGACACGTTTCTGACCGTCCGAATATTATCTCACACAGACTCGACTGATCGCTTGAAAGTTAATAGGGGGGTCAGTCGTCTGTGCTTGAGATGTTCATACACCATGGAGGTTGACACAACAGGGTCGAATCCACGCCCATTTAACAAAGATCAAAGGATTATAACTTACACCAAAAAGAAAGAAAAAAAAAAAAAACCACATCCACTTCCCAAGACAAAGACTGTGATGGTTCCTCTTCCTCTTCCAGACACAGATCAGATTGAGGAAGAGCTTCCCACCGTCCCCTCATAGCCCTTGAAACTACATGACGTGAAATGACAACATCTCCGTCTTCTGAGAAGAACATGCAGAGACCGTAAACACACAGGACACGTGCGGTGTGGTGGCAAAACGATCCGCGTTTCAACAGGTGCCAACGACCAGGCTGATGCCAACTCAGGTGAACATCAGTCTCTCGTCAGCAATTACGGAATGCTAGACGGAGCGAAAGATCCCAAAACTGTAAACAGGAAAAGCCCTTGACCACCGAACTCAAGTGACCTTTGACACCTAAAAAGTGGCCTCGTCTCATTTTGCCCACGGTCAGTGTATGGTGCTCACAAAAAGCGATGGACAGAGATTCAAGCATGCACTCGTTTATATGCTCACTCTCTCGTTTCTCTCTTGAAGCAGAGCGGAGTAAAGGGAATCAGTGCATTTCGGGAAAGATGGGAAGTCGAGGACCACCGTTTCCTACCTTGTCGACGCAACTCCGTCGGCTCTACTAGCCTGAGGCGACGGCTGAGTTGCACTCGCGGGAAAAACTCGAGCACGCGCGGGCATCTTTTGGCCAAGCTCAATCCACAACTACGGTGAGTTGCGATCAATGAAATACTGAGTGGCACGTGACATTCACTGTCAGACGGGAACCGGGACTTTAAACGAAGCAGGACGTTTTCATCACGTCCTGGCACGAGCCCAAACGTTATGACTTCATTTTTAACCAATGAAATGACATCAAGTCGGAGTACGCGTCCGATCGTCAGCACGTGAGTGTGTGTGTGCGCGCCACATTCATTCTGGAAACAAGTAAACATTTCGGGGACGCCTCATTCCATACGTAATCATGCAGAACATTAAACACACACATATTCAACAATTACGATTTTTTTTCCGATGCAGAAGCCCCCCTACACCACCCAACCCCACCCCAGTACAGTATGAGGTTAAGCTACACAGGACACTAAAAATACCAGTCGCACCAGGTTGTACATATTGCTTTGAACCACCGATTTTGTTTATAAGTAATGCATGCCACATAGATGATAGTATGTTTATACAAAAATAACACCAGTGTATAGTACTGCGTTCCAGATGAGTTACACAGCTGGGATGTTCCGTCGCTTTTCCCCCTGCGGTCAAGTACAATGGCAATTCACTCCACATCCAGATGCATTTCCAGTACATAAATGTTAAAAAAGTGGCCGTGACGTGATGTTATATTCCAGTTTGAAGCCTCTCTTTTATTTACAGCTGTGGTGCATCATTCCTCCAGTCCCAAGCCACTGAGTTATTGCACAACACGTAGAAGCAACGCTCGGTTTACACAACGCGGAGGAGAACGTGAGCAGAAACAAACAGATCGCGAAGGAATCCAAACTAAAACATGGCTTTGATCATTTCTCGCTTTTTTTCTTTTTTCACAGTACAGTTTGTGATGGTAATGTATGTCCGAATAAGCGATGGGGTGAAAATGCAGGTGTTTTTCTTTCCTCCTTGAATGCAAATGATGGATTCCAGTTATAGATGGTGCCGGATGTCAATGCAGCGCTTCATCAAACATGTCAGACAGAACTGATTGTACAAAACAACACTTTGGCAGAATTTCTATAAAGCTCTGACTGAAAACCTCTTGAGCTGCTTCAGTCTGAAGCGTTCGCAACATCCGGAAACACGTCGTCTTGGTTTGTAGGCCGAACTGCACATGACAAGCATTTTAAAAACGGTTTCATAAGCACACAGTGTAATTAACAGAGGATGAGGGCTAATAGTATGTGTTAGCTAACATTTAAACATATCAGAAAATAAATTATACATTTGTATGTATGCATGTTTGGTTTAATGGAATCTTAAAAAAAAAAAAAAAA